>JAOXNZ010000117.1:20544418-20565469 GCA_028566095.1 Kryptolebias brasiliensis | reverse complement strand
GTAGGGAGGTCATACAGGCACGTGGAGGCCACACACAATACTGAGCCTCATTTTTACATGTTTTAAGGACATTACATTAAAGTTGGATCAGCCTGTAGTGTGTTTTTCCACTTTAATTTTGTGTGTGACTCCAAACCCAGGCCTCCATTGGTTGATAAATTTGATTTCCATTGATGGCTTTTGTTTGATTTTGCTGTCAGCACATTCAACTTTGTACAGAACAAAGTATTCAATGAGAATATTTCATTCAGATCTAGGATGTGTTATTTGAGAGTTCCCTTTATTTTTTTGAGCAGTGTACTTTTATACTGTTGGTCTTTCTTGTAGTTTACCTGAAACATTTGTACAACCCTAAAAACAAAAATTGGCTCGAGATGGTATGAAAATGCAAAATACACATTGATACTTAACATTACTTTGATTTTTTTTTTTTGCATATTTTCTGTTGTTCCAAAGAAATTTATTTTATTTTTGTAGTTGTAAACACTGTTTTTTTTTCTGTAATTCTTTAGTAACAAAATGTTTTTTTTTTTATGATCTTGGTACAGGTGGAAGCTCTTTGAACAACTTAATTGAGCTCAAGACAATTACCATCAATCCCACAGACACCACAGTCCTTCTCCTTACGGATTGTACCGAGGTTGGTAAATCATAAAATTAGCTTGTAATTGTTTGCTTTTATTGTGCTGTTGAATCATTTTATTCATGTCTTGCTTTTCAGTTTCACAGATACATTGAGATTGCAATCAAGCAGTGCCGCAGCTCCGGTATAGACTGCAAGATTCACGGACTTCGCATTGTGGGACGCATCAGAGCAGAGGATGAAGATCTGGCCACTGTTCCTTTTTTAGCATCTGACAATGAAGAGGAAGATGATGAAAAAACTACATCTGGGAGGTAAGACAGCTGAAAGAATTCATGTGCAAGATCGAAAACATTCAGAGTTACAGTTTTTGATATAAAAGTCAACATCTTTGTATTTTTTGATTCACAGTTAAATGTCTTTGTTTTATGTCCTTAATGAAGAATAACTACAAGCATATTCTGCCATAAAAACTGTAATTAAATTTTAATTGATTTAAAGTATGATCATTTTTTTTCCAAGTGGTCTAATTAAGTGATTTTTATTTTTCTCCCAGTCTTGCTCGTAAGAAGTCACCAGGATTGGAATCAGCAGCTGCCATCAGGACCAAAGTGTTTGTTTGGGGTCTGAATGACAAAGACCAGCTGGGAGGACTCAAAGGCTCGAAGGTGGGGTTTGCTACAGAGTAAAACAGTAATTCAAGTTGCAATTTTGGACTTTTTGTCTCTCTCTGCCATGTAGTTTGAAAAAATGGAGAGTAATGGGAAAAAATAGAACTTTTTAAAATAAGATCTAAATTTTAAGTTTTTCTATTACATTCACATTGATTTTTTTTAGATAGTTGCAGGTCTTTATTTTCTATTTTGTTGAATACATTTTTTTTTTATAAATACACATTTTCTAATCTGTTTGGCTTTGGTAAATGTTGAGAGTAGATTTATTTGCTGTATTTTGTTTTAACATTTCTTAAAATAATAAAAATTAATATATTTTTTGTTAGGTTTACAAAGGTATTAAAATAGAAATGACTATGTAATGTGACTTAATGTTATATCTGGGAAAGTAGTTTGGTTGTGAAACAACATGGTTAATATATTTGCCCGTGTTTAAGTCATATCTGAGTATTGGCAAATTTTCCAGCTGGTCTGTCTAGCAGTATCGTGTCTTTATAAAGTTGGGTCAATTCATATAACTTTTGGTTGTTTTTAATAATTGTTTAATTATTCAGTGTTCAGATCATCACAAATACTGATTAACTTTATATCTAAGTCCTAAACTCTACCACACCTTTCCAACTTCACCAGTTTGAAAAATGTACAGCAGTAGGAAACAGACACGTTACAAGATGAATTTTGACAGCAGCTACATTTTTAAACTACTTTTGTGTTTTCCTCAGATTAAAGTTCCCTCCTTCTCTGAAACACTTTCTGCACTCAATGTGGTGCAAGTGGCTGGTGGATCCAAGAGTCTCTTTGCAGGTAATTTAAGAAATACTTTTTTAAGATTTTTTTTATATTATGTTTTATTTCTTAACTGGTGAACTTATTTTGCAGTGACTGTGGAGGGGAAGATTTACGCATGTGGAGAGGCCACCAACGGCAGGTTAGGTCTGGGCCTCTCTAGTGGGACCATCCCTATCCCTCGTCAGATCACTGCACTCAGTAACTACGTGGTGAAGAAGGTGGCTGTGCATTCTGGCGGGCGCCATGCCATGGCGCTGACTGTAGATGGGAAGGTCTTTTCCTGGGGCGAAGGAGACGACGGCAAACTGGGGCACTTCAGTAGAATGTATGTTTATTTACACATGTGCACTGCACATCTCAGAGATTGTGGTTGGCTAATTCTTGATTATTTTAGGACACTATAAAAGTGTTTGATGACAATGAAAACAAATATGGGCTTTGACTAAGTCTGTTTTGACACATAACAGTATTAATTTTATTTGGTATTGTCGTAAACATAAATTGTTTCTAGTTCAGATTAAGATTTTCCTAGAATGTGTGATGAACAGTTGAGGAAACATCTGATCTTTCTTTTAAGGAACTGTGATAAACCTCGGTTGATCGAGGCATTGAAGAGCAAGCGTATCCGTGACATCGCCTGTGGAAGCTCTCACAGTGCAGCAATCACCTCCAGTGGGGAGCTCTATAGCTGGGGTTTAGGTGAATATGGCCGCCTTGGACATGGAGACAACACCACTCAGCTTAGGCCCAAACTGGTACGTACATGGTTTCCATTTCACCCTTTGTGAACTTTTTAAAGGCAGGTATTATTACTGGGTGTATTTGAAAACAGACAATTATAAGCTTCTCTTGAAGCTTAAGTTTATTTTTTTCTAAACCTTTTATCACCTTATAAATCTTCTAATACCCAATGTTTTAATGGCTTAGTTACACCTTATTTAGGTAATAGTATGCATGAATGCTGTCAGTATATAATTTGTGATTTCTCGTGCCTGATCTGTGATGTAGGTTAAAGTGCTTCTGGGGCACCGAGTTATCCAGGTGGCTTGTGGCAGCAGGGATGCTCAAACTCTAGCTCTCACTGATGAAGGTAATTCAGTTAACACACTTGTGGCTGCCATGTGAAGATTTCAACCAAACATCCATTTTCTTTATTCGCTTGTCCGGGGGTCGCAGGTAGTTGGTGTCTATCTTCAGCAGTCACTGTCTGAGAGGTGGGGTACAACTTAGGCAGGTCTCCACTCCATCATAGGGACATATAGAGACAAACAACCAATGACGACAATTTAGAGCTACCAATGAACCTAACATGCATGTTTTTGGTCTGTGGGAGGAAACTGGATTACCCAGAGAAAACCTATAACGCATCTTTGAAATTGAGTTTTCAAAAATGACACTTGTTTGGTTGTGTTTTAGTTTTCATTTTTGTTTTTATATTTTTTTTTTGTCAGGATTGGTGTTTTCTTGGGGTGATGGGGACTTTGGAAAGCTTGGCCGGGGAGGCAGCGAGGGCTGTAACATTCCTCAGAACATAGAGAGGCTCAATGGACAAAGTGTCTGCCAAATCGAGTGCGGAGCTCAGTTTTCACTGGCTCTGACTAAATCTGGAGTCGTTTGGACGTGGTAAGATTGTCCTCTAATACAAAAAGGATTGAGACTGTGTTTGCAGTTAAAGTAGAGTAAATAATTAGGCTGTTAACAGAATTGAAAGTAGCTTGTCTTTTCACTCTACTCTCAGGTTTCCAATCATTGTTAAATGTCTGTATTTCCAAACAGGGGTAAAGGTGACTATTTCCGACTGGGCCACGGCACTGATGTCCATGTTCGAAAGCCCCAGATGGTGGAAGGACTAAGAGGGAAAAAGATTATTCATGTTGCTGTTGGAGCCCTGCACTGTCTGGCTGTCACAGAAACAGGACAGGTTTGTTACAATCATCATGAAAGCAGAGACTCTACTCATTTTCTGCCATGGCACAGTTTCAACCCTCACTGGAGCAGGAGACATGTATTTTCTTCCAGTGAGAGTTAATTTATCACCTTTTTCTCCGAGGCATCTCTGACCTTTACTCTTATAAACCTCATTTATTAACTTTACTCTGGAAGTAATGTTAGGTCAGTATTTCATTAACTGAGATACAGCTACTAAAGTTTTTGAGAGACTGCTAAGATTAAATGTTTGGAGTGGTGCGTTCATTTTAATCTTGAATTACTTTTTTATGTCTCAGTCTCTAGGTTGAGATCCATTATGTGTGTAAGTGTAAGATGATGATTATGATTGTTTTTCTTGCAAACTACCCAAATGGAAAACAACTGTTTCTTTGTCTCTGTCTAAGGTGTATGCGTGGGGTGACAATGACCACGGGCAGCAGGGAAATGGCACCACCACAGTGAACAGGAAACCCACCTTGGTTCAGGGTCTGGAGGGACAGAAGATCACTCGAGTAGCATGTGGCTCCTCCCACAGTGTGGCCTGGACTACTGTGGACGTGACCATACCCTCAGTTCATGAGCCAGTCCTTTTCCAGACAGCCAGAGATTCCCTTGGAGCCTCTTACTTAGGTAATTCTTCCAACTTTTTTTATCTTTTTTTTTTTTTTTTTTTTTTGCTTTTGAGTGTGTCTGTTTGTGTGCATTTGTAAACTACAGTACTAAAACTACAAATCATCAAATCTTTGGCAAAATCACATTGTGAGAACATGGCATATTGTACATGTTTACCAGTGAATTTTAAAGTTGTTTGAAAAACATTTAACCATAACATTTGTAGTTAGATGTTAAGGAAAAACCCAAAAATCAGCAGAGAATTTTTTTATTTAAGTTTGGAATTTAGAAATTGAAAATGTGTAGGAACCATGAAGGTAGAAAATTAGTTTTCAAAGAAGTGGGGCTTTAAAAAGTTTTTAGATTAGAATGTGTAAATGTAGGCCTCATTCTGCATACTGGATCTTACGCGACCTGCGGTTTTATGTTGCTTTGTAGATATTTCCCTTGGCAACAAGAAGCTCATAATGGAGACCTTATACTAAGAGGTGAAGCTGTTTTGATCATGTTTACAGTCTTTGTTTATGTTTCTTTTTATTTTGATTTCATTCATTTTAGGTGTCCAGTCAGACAGTGACTCATCAGCAGTGAGCAATAAGATCAGCGGTCAGAGCAGCGTGAAGCCAAATCGACCCTCGCTGGCTAAGATTCTCCTTAGTCTGGATGGGAACCTGGCCAAACAGCAGGCTCTGTCTCATGTTCTGTCAGCTCTCCAAATCATGTATGCAAGGTATGCTGTCTGCATGGTTTGGATCATCCCTATTTAGTGTCTTAAAACACACATTTTTGTGTGTAGGAAGGAAGATGGCTAACAATACATAATAGATCACACATTTTTGCATTTTAAGTTATGATCACATCAACTTTTACATTTAGCCTAAAACCTTTTGTGATTCCAGTTCATATGCCAATTAATTTGAAATAGACTTTCCATATTGTTTTTATGCTATTTTAAAACCTTAATTACTGAATGATTTAACTAAATAAGTGACATTTTGCTGAGTGTAGCTGAAAAAGAGGAGATAAAAATGTGAAGAAACTCTAAATGGGTCAGTCTGTCCACTTGCACAGGTATTTATCATTAATAAATATTATTATTAATAGGATGTGCTGTGTGTTATCTCAGGGATGCAGTGGTCGGTGCTTTGATGCCTGCCAGCATGATTTTACCAGCAGAGTGTCCTTCCAGCTCACCTGTTCCCCCGTTAGACTCCTCATCTTCATCCTGCGTCAGTGATGAAGAATGCCCTCCTGTCCCTCCTGAAACCGAGGAACGGGTCAGCCCTAATCCCTGGCAAGACAAGAAGGGAGAGGTACATTTTATTCTTTATGCTAAACAAACTGATGCGGGTTTAATGAGAAAATTAGTCAAAGATAAATCATCATGTTCAGCATAAATGAGTCGTTTTCCACAGAACAACACATCAAAATTCACACCAAACCTAAATTTAAATACAAACATCATCACAGGGTTTTATTTCATAAGATACTTGCTTTATTCAAGCCTGGGAAACATGCTGATAGAATGGATGATTTTAAACCTAATGCAGCCTTAAATACAAAATGAATATTGTTTGAATAAAACTTTGAGGTAACATCTTTTGTTGTTGTTAATGTGTGTATTTTGTGTGTGAACAGGCTCCTTCGTCAGAAGATGCAGTCACGCCATCTTCAGCTGTGACTCCGTCGGCCTGTGGAGCCTCCTCACGTCCTTTCATTCCTGTCACTGATGACCCTGGAGCAGCTAGCATCATAGCTGAAACCATGACAAAAACAAAAGAAGTGAGTTTGTGTAATAATAGGAGTGTGTACACTAGGCATGGGCCAGTATGAGATTCTGTTTGTTTGATAACCTTGAGCAAAAATACCACAATGTCACAATATAATGGTTTTAAAAACTAATGCTTTTGTTTTAAAACAGATATGCACCTACTATTATTACTGCTGTGAAAACAATATAACATATTGCTTTAATATTCAATCATATAGCAATAAGAATACATTATTTCATATAATATACTATTAAATACACATACGGAGAGTGAGAAAACACAAGTGAATGTGTTGACAGTCACTGTTTAAAATCAGTGTCAGATATTTTATGTACTTATGGCATTGAATTAAAATCAGCTGTTGATATTTTGAAAACAAAATCTTGAAAATCTTATTTTATTTACAACTATTAAGATAAATTTTAAAATCACTCTCATCTAAAACGCCCCCAAACCAGCAGATTGTTTTAATATATATTGTGATGTTTTTGTTTTTTTTGAACAGACACAACAAACAACACAATGGTGGAAGACCTCAACAAAAAATAGAAAAACACCAGCAACATTTAGTTATAGTTCTAAAACAAATGTGTTAAATGGGCAGAAAATTAGTTTAGTTTTTTGCAGAGTAATGTTAGGAGCCTGACAGGCTGATGTTAGCTAATTAATTAACTGAGTTATGGTAAGCCTTATTTCACAGGTAGACAATTTCATCAGTAGCTTGTTGCAAACATTTGTTTTGAGACAGAGTTAGCTTAACAGAAGTGATGAGTGCTATTCCTTTGGGTGGCTAAGCCATGTTTGTTTGTTTTTCCTCTATCAGAAGCATTTTCAAGCAGCCGACTTTTTTAACAGGGGAAAAGTTTGGGGGAATTCCCCTCATTTTTCCAACATTCCTAGAAGACTAAAGGCTGATACATACTTCGGCACTGTTTCTGGCATCTCAATATAAGAAATTTAAACCATATGAATAGTATGATGGAAAATGTAGTGCTTTTGACACCATGACTTTTTAACACAGCGGTATTCCTTGAAACCAGAAACCAACCCATGCCTAGTTTGTACTTAACATTGTGCCATTAACTGCAGCCATCAAACAATCTGTTTTGTTTCTTATCTCAGGACTCTGAGAGCCAGAGTAAAGTTGTTGGTCCAGAGCCTCAGTACCTGGATGAGTTCACAAGTCTGCTTGTGCCTGATGATACTCGAGTAATGGTGGACCTGCTGAAGCTGGCGGTGTCCTGTCGCTCTGGAGAGAAGGGCAAGGAAGTGCTGTCTGCTGTGCTGTCTGGCATGGGTACAGCTTACCCACAGGTAATGTCTTGTTATCCTTTAGAGAGAGACACGTGCTGGCCTGCAGTGTCTTCACATTTGCCATCTTTGCATTTGTGTGCTGTGCAGGTTGCTGACATGCTGTTGGAGTTGTGTGTCACTGAATTGGAGGATGTTGCCACAGACTCGCAGAGTGGCCGGCTGTCCTCCCAACCAGTTGTTGTAGAGAGCAGCCACCCTTACACTGACGACACTTCTACCAGCGGCACCGTGAAGATCCCAGGTTAAAACAAACCGAGCATTCGTTTCAGTGAGATTTAGTCCTGTGGAAGGGACTAATAATTTTTAAGTATGACAAATATCTTAGACGAACCTCTTCTTCTTTTTGTCATGTAGGTGCTGAGGGTCTAAGGATAGAGTTTGATCGGCAGTGTTCAACTGAGAGGCGCCACGACCCGCTAACAATCATGGATGGAGCAAACAGGATAGTCTCTGTCCGATCAGGTGATGATGGGGAGACGCTTTACATCGTTGTTATATAGGACAAAATATGCAGAGGTTAAAAACATTTCATGTTGTTGCCTGCTTTGTGTGTTTCAGGTCGAGAGTGGTCCGATTGGTCCAGTGAGTTAAGGATCCCAGGAGATGAACTCAAATGGAAGTTTACAAGTGATGGTTCAGTTAATGGTTGGGGCTGGCGCTTCACCGTCTACCCCATCATGCCTGCAGCTGGTGAGCTGTGTGACACGTCCCCCAAAGTTTCCACACTAGTTTTGTTCTATTGGTAACAATCAATTTATTGGTACATAAAAGCACTGCTGTGGTTTGGACATATGGCTTGTTTTGTTTTTTCTGTAGGCCCCAAAGACTTGCTGTCTGATCGCTGTATCTTGTCCTGCCCCTCCATGGACTTGGTCACATGCCTCTTAGACTTCAGGCTCAACTTTGCATCCAACAGGAGCATTGTGCCCCGCTTAGCTGCTTCTCTTGCTGCTTGCGCCCAGCTCAGCGCATTAGGTATCCGAATTTGTCATAAATATTATTAAACACAGTGTAGATGAAAACAGAATTGACCACAACTTATTATATCTAAGTGTGTTTGACACATCTATTAAAGAGAAAGAGATTTTATTACATTAAAAGTCTTTTCTCTGTGAGATATTAATATTTTATCATGTTCAGCTGCTGGACACAGGATGTGGGCCCTGCAGAGGCTCCGCAAGCTTCTGACCACAGAGTACGGTCAGTCCATCAACATAAACAGGCTGCTGGGAGACAGCGAAGGAGAGGCTCGCTCTATTGTGAGTACAAACTTCCTGTTGAGATACATGTTAAGTATTTATTACCCAATGTGTAATCAGAATTTATAGAATAATGAACAGTGTCCAATGTAAACATGGTGTTTTGTGGTTGGTAGTTAATTTAGCTTTGCAGTGGTTCCTAAATTAGTTAGGGTAATATCTTATGTGTAGCTCATAAAATACACACACTTGTGTAATTTAACTTAGCCACTTCAGTGACTTTGCTCCATCTGTTTAAATCTGTTTATTATTAGTATTTTACCATTGGTGTTTGATTTATCTGTGTTTTCTTAAATTATTGACATTGTCTTGGCCAGTGTTTGTTTACTTACAAAATTGCTTTTGCTGTACAAAGTTAACTTTTATTCTTATACATTATCTACCACTGTACTGCTAATATGCAATTATTTGGAGCTACAAAACTGAGAAACTGAATTAAATCAGGAATAAGTGATGCAGAGCGAGGCCCCAGTTTAGGAAAACAAGAGCTATATGTTTACCCGTAATGTATAATCTATGTTCTTCCAGAGTTTCACAGGCAGTGCTCTGGCTGCTCTTGTTAAAGGGCTTCCTGAGGCTCTGCAGAGGCAGTATGAGTATGAGGACCCCATAGTCAGAGGAGGCAAGCAGCTGCTTCATAGTCCATTTTTCAAGGTATGATGCACAAATGTTTGGAGTTTCATAAATGTTTAAAGATTGAATTATTTTTCTGTCAGAGACTAATTTTGAATTTGTTGTTCAGGTCTTGGTTGCTCTAGCTTGTGACCTCGAGCTTGATACGTTACCCTGCTGTGCTGAGACACATAAGTGGGCCTGGTTCCGTCGATACTGCACTGCTTCCAGAGTGGCTGTGGCTCTCGATAAAAGAAGCTCTCTACCACGAACCTTCCTGGATGAGGTAGTTGTGCAACTGTCTGTGGCAGCCATCAGCTTTCTTCATCGCTCTTCCACCTGAGAAAAAGTTCTGAACACTTTGTCTTTTCTTTTGAAGGTTACAAAGAAAATCCGTGAGCTCATGGCAGATCACGAAAGCATGAATGGACTCCATGAGAGCCACGACTTGTTCAAGCGTGAGCACGATGAGCAGCTTGTACAGTGGATGAACCGACGCCCAGATGACTGGACCCTCTCTGCTGGAGGGAGCGGTACCATCTATGGCTGGGGCCACAACCACAGGGGACAGCTGGGGGGCATTGAGGGAGCAAAAGTCAAAGTTCCCACACCCACCGAAGCTCTCGCCACACTAAGACCAGTACAGCTCATTGGAGGAGAACAGACTCTGTTTGCTGTCACAGCTGATGGAAAGGTCTCAAATCAGTTTGATCCCTTCAAACATAATGAGTTTTGTGAACTGCATGTTGCACATTTCTGTCTCAGATGCTCTTTAGCAGGAATATTAATTAGCAATGAAAGGACCAAGGAAATGTGAAATAATTAATTGGTTTTAATTTGATCTTCAGCTGTATGCAACTGGATATGGAGCAGGGGGCCGGCTGGGTATTGGTGGCACTGAGTCTGTGTCCACCCCAACTTTACTGGAGTCCATCCAGCACGTCTTTATCAGGAAGGTGGCGGTGAACTCAGGAGGGAAGCACTGCCTGGCCCTTTCCTCTGAGGGCGAAGTTTACTCTTGGGGAGAGGCTGAAGATGGAAAACTAGGACACGGAAACAGAAGGTAAACCTTTGTCAGTTAAAAGATACCTTTAAACTCAACTTACTGTTTGTAAAGTCATGATACAAGCTCATATTAATTATAATTAAGGAATAAAACTGTAAAAGACTTGGGCTTTTGCTATAACTGGAATTCTTCTTAACTTCAGCCCCTGTGACCGTCCTCGTGTTATTGAGTCCCTGAGGGGAGTAGAAGTAGTGGATATTGCAGCTGGAGGTGCCCACAGCGCCTGCATCACAGCCAGCGGTGAACTCTTCACCTGGGGCAAAGGTCGCTATGGAAGACTGGGACACGGAGACAGCGAGGACCAGCTTAAACCCAAACTGGTTTGTGATCATTTCGCTCGGTTCTTCCTAAGTCTCCATATGTTATGCTCTTGACGTTATATGATTAACTGTTTGTGTGGTTTATGCAGGTGGATGCACTGCAGGGTCACAGGGTCATTGACGTTGCCTGCGGCAGTGGAGACGCCCAGACGCTGTGTCTCACTGATGATGATATGGTCTGGTCTTGGGGAGACGGGGACTATGGAAAATTAGGCCGAGGGGGCAGCGATGGATGTAAAATTCCTATGAAGGTAAAGCAAATTACACAGCAAAGGAGTGAAGACATCAATTCATACTTCTGTGCTTTTTCTTTGGTCATGTCAAATGGAATATCGAGTATATCAAACCTGCCATTGTTTGAGTTTTTTGGTTCTCTGAATATCAGTAGCCACAACTTTGACTTTCAGCAGTCAGCTTCACTACAAGCATACAAATTTTGAAAATGGTGTGATTCACATCCTTTCGTGAGTTTAATAAGAAGGTCTAGGTTCCTCGCTGTTGTTCATCTGGTTTTAGCGTACCAGTGTGGGGTTTGATACACAGTGCTGTGTTACATCTGTAGAGATTAGGCTTTCTCTGTGACCATGAGTCAATAATAACAAGGTTCTCACCCAATTACCTCAGTCCTCTAAAAAAAATTACCAGTTTTAAGTATCATCAAAACCTCTTCACGCTAGATGACAACCCTACTATGAAGTTAAAAAATCAGCGTTGTGTTTAAATAAAACAGCAAGAATATTGACATGCATGAAACCCATGACTGAATGTTGCATGAATAGTTGAAGCTACTAATGTTGGATCTCTCACTCATAAAAACATTACAAATTGAGCTTTTTGGTTAAATGAATTATTTCTTTTGTAAAATAACTCAAAGGGTATTTTTGGTGGAAAACTAGGTGTACTTGTTTTTTTTGGATCAGGAAAAGCCTAGGAAGACACATCATACATAGTCACAGGGGCCAAGTAATGGTCCAGAATATTTTTTTTTCTTTCTTAATAAGATGAGGAATATAAAGTGAGCTTAAAGGTGGATACGGTCAGGGCAGGAAAAATGGTCTCACCTTTTATGGACCCTATACATGTACGCAGGTACAGTCTGGTTCCCAGAGCAGGAATCTGGCAGTAAATCAAAGTCCTTTCAACATGAACAGCAGTGCTGTGTTAAATGCTTTCTCAGCTTCTGGCACAATTTAGCACAATAGAGGTGTTATTATACCTACTAAGCAGTGATGTTGTAACTGGATGCTAAGATGTGAAATTCCAGAGTCACTCAGTCTGTTTTAGTGGAACAGTAGGTCTTTGTTTTTAAAATGCATGATCTAAATAAGTAAATAAATCTGTGCTCTTCTTTATTTTACAAGTGTATAGCATTACTCCACAGGATAACATTATAGAAGTATTATGCGCTTTGTGGTGAAGTGACTAGCATAAAGAGATTTATTGTTTTTTGTTTTTTTTAAATAAATTATAAAATGATTATTTAAATGATTTAATGTTCTTAGATCGACTCTCTTACTGGCCTTGGAGTAGTGAAAGTGGAGTGTGGCTCTCAGTTCTCTGTGGCACTGACTAAATCTGGGGCAGTCTACACATGGTATGTACAGTACTGCAGCGTGATGATCCGTCACATGCTGTAGTCATGATGGGGCTCAGCTGGGTGTGTTTTATTATTTATAGGGGCAAAGGGGACTACCATCGGCTGGGTCATGGCTCTGATGACCATGTGCGACGACCCAGACAGGTTCAGGGGCTACAAGGAAAAAAAGTCATTGCCATCGCCACTGGGTCTCTACACTGTGTTTGCTGCACAGAAGACGGTAGGAAGAATCCTTTTATGCAGAATTTCGCCTTTTGTAATAGTTGATATGTTATTGAGTCGCAGCCTTTGTGAAATTCAGTTGCAGCTTCACAAAAAACTTTTGTTGTTGCTGTTGTATAAAAATCAGGAGAAGTGTACACTTGGGGTGACAACGATGAAGGCCAGCTTGGAGATGGGACCACTAACGCCATCCAGAGGCCGCGGCTAGTGGTTGCGCTGCAGGGCAAGAAAATCAACCGAGTGGCCTGTGGCTCTGCTCACACTCTTGCCTGGTCCACCAGCAAGCCCACTAATGCTGGGAAACTCCCTACACAGGTATTATCCCAGCTGGAAAAATGTGTTCCTTTCATTGCTTCCAGTAGATGGCAGTAAGGTTTTGCGAAAGCAAGTGACCTTCAAATTTCTATTTTTGCTCACTCTCAATTTTTGTGATTTTGGTGTGTTTCTAAGGTTCCTATGGAGTACAACCATCTGCAGGAGATCCCCATCATGGCTCTGAGGAATAGGTTGCTGCTGCTGCATCATTTCTCTGAGCTTTTCTGCCCGTGCATTCCCATGTTTGACCTGGAGGGTCGACTGGGTCAGACAGGCCACGGCCCATCGGTTGGCTTTGACACACTCAGGGGCATCCTCATCTCCCAGGGCAAGGTGTGATAACATGGAGAAAAAAAACATACATAAATCCATATAAGTAAATGGAAGTGAAGTGTATAGCCACAGGGATTTTCTTTTCCTTGATTTATGTTTTATTTTCAAACAGGAAGCAGCTTTCAGAAAGGTTGTTCAAGCTACAATGGTAAGAGACAGACAGCATGGACCTGTTGTGGAGCTGAACAGAATACAGGTACAATTACTAACACAACTTTCTTTAAAAGCCTCTTCTTACTCACAGTCAGTCTTTTCCCCCTCATCTATCCCATTCCTGCTGCGTTCCTTGTTCCTTCCCCTTCGCCTACTGTAATGTTACGTTCCAGGCTGGCTCCTAAGTACGTCATGTGATGCCTTTCATAAGGGGATTTTTTTTTTTTCATTGTGTGTGATGTGTACACGTTCCTGTCTGTAGGGAGTCCTATTCTAACTTTCAGACTCCACAGAGGGTTTTGGGTATGTTCTGTCTGTGGAGGAGAAAGCTGTCAAATCCATCCATTCATGCACATAACTACTTTGGATTTGGCAGGAAGTTACTGAGCTCAGAACAGAAACAAATCAAACCCTTTTCTTTTATTTTGTTTTGCCTTTTTCACCCTTCAGGTGAAGCGTTCCCGTAGCAAAGGGGGTCTGGCAGGCCCCGACGGAACCAAGTCTGTGTTTGGTCAGATGTGTGCCAAAATGAGTTCATTCAGCCCAGACAGCCTGCTGCTTCCTCATCGTGTATGGAAGGTTAAGTTTGTGGGTATGTGTTCATGTCCACAATGTGATGCCAGGCCCTTCCTCGAGTGTCTCTGATAAATTCATTACTTCCTTTAGAAGCATCTTTGTGCCTCAGCTTGCAGGTTTGACACACACTTGTTTTTTCCTCAGGTGAGTCTGTGGATGACTGTGGCGGAGGCTACAGTGAGTCCATCGCTGAAATGTGCGAAGAGCTGCAGAACTCCCTGACGCCGCTGCTCATCGTCACCCCCAACGGTCGCGATGAGTCGGGGGCCAACAGGGATTGTTTCCTGCTTAACCCTGCAGCCAAGTCATCTCTTCACATGAGCATGTTTCGCTTCTTAGGTAAAATCCAGTTAATCTCCCAGTTAGGTCTGCAACATTAATCCTACACAATAAAAGAGAATTTGCTTTTATTTAGACTAAAAGCATTGGTATTTCTACTGACAGAACACCTGTCCCAAACTATCGAGAGTGTCTTGTTTTTAATGAACACATTTACACAGTATCTCCGATAATTGTCTTGGTTTGATCTGAGCGTCATGTTTTGTTGTCCTTCTGTGTCTGCAGGAGTCCTCCTGGGAATTGCAATCCGAACTGGAAGCCCCCTCAGCCTGAATCTGGCAGAGCCTGTATGGAAGCAGCTGGCAGGCATGAACTTGACCATTGCTGACCTCAGTGAGGTGTGCGCACAGCTCTGTCCCTCAGTGCACTGATCAGTTCCCAGAGTGTGTGGGAAACGCACCAATGAGGATTCACTGAATGTTAAAAATGTTGCTTTAAAAGGGTAGCTCAAATCTTTTGAGGTAGGGGTCTGTAGAAAGGTTACGAACAGTAGTCATCTTACTTGTTGTAGATATCCCTTTCATTGACCTCAGTTTGGAAAAATAATTATTCCACAGAACCCTACTTCAGATTGTCCGAGCTATCCCTTTAAACACTGACCTTGATGGCATGTGCACTCATATGGACACATTTATTCTCAAGTGTCTTTTGGGTCCTATCAGAAATCAATATTGATTCCTCAGACGAGACAACAGCCATTAGCTGTACTGATGCAAAACTTTAGTGGGTAATTAGGTTGATAAAAATGATTCACCAGAGAAGTGGTCAGTTACAAATAGAGACAGAAAAAAAAATAAACCTCATCTCCTGATCTAATCACATGATCAGGTCACATCTCTGTTAAACACACATACAGTTAAATGATTGTAAATTTCCATAAAGAATACAAAGAGAATAAATATTTTTGTTGTATGGATTGCAGCTCAGAAACAATTCACAGTAGATGTTTGAACAAAATTTTACACAATTTAAAAATCAAAGTGCTTTGGTTGTTTTTATTTGACCTTTTTCATCCATTAGTTGTGTAAAGGAATGTCTCACTCCATTTCAGATCTTCTGTAACACCTGCAGCTCACATGAGCTACATTAAAGTACAAAAGAGAGCACGATCATATACATTCCACCTCAGATTAAAATCTAAGCCTGTTTGTTTAGTTTTCTGCTGGTTCTAAGTTCTCCAAATACTCTTGGAACCCTATCGCGTTCTGTTTTAGTATATCACACTTTTGGCTTGTGTGTAGAAGGTGGCGTGAGTCCATGCTGCCCTTACGCTCTGATCACGCTCTGAACTATCACTGTGAGAAGAGTGGAGTCGGGAAAATTCCTTTTCACTCTCAATGCTGCTTTTGTTTCGTGGCTTTGCCCCTGAGATACTAGAAAGGTTAGATGGGAAATGATTGTAGCACAAGACAGAGCGGATGGCTGCTGAGTTCACAAGACTTGCGTTGTGGGCTCAAGTACTCCCACAACATGCACGGACATGATAAAAAAAATAAGTAAATAAATGTGAGTGAAATGGTAGCCTGCAGTGATTTTCTGTCCTTCTCAGGTTGATAAGGATTTTATACCTGGCTTGATGTACATCCGGGACAATGAAGCTACATCTGAAGAGTTTGAGGGCATGACCCTGCCCTTCACAGTGCCCAACGCCAGCGGGCAAGACATCCAGCTCAGCTCCAAATACTCCCACATCACCCTGGAGAACCGAGCAGAATATGTCCGCCTGGCAATTAATTACAGGTGAAAAACCATTCTGATGCCACAGTTACATCTGCAGCCATATGGCTGTTTTCCATGACTCATGTTTTTTTCTTTGCTGCTGCTGCTGTTGTTGCAGACTCCAAGAGTTTAATGAGCAGGTGTCTGCTGTGCGTGAAGGGATGGCTCGAGTGGTTCCCGTTCCCCTGCTGTCACTTTTCACTGGTTACGAGCTGGAAACAATGGTGAGGAGGAGTAGGTTTCTGGTGGAGGATAGCCTCCATGCTCTTGTTGTTTACCTTCAGATTCTGATAGCAATACCTCCTTCCTTTTAGGTGTGTGGAAGTCCAGACATCCCTCTCCACCTATTGAAGTCAGTGGCTACCTATAAAGGCGTGGAGCCGACGGCACCACTCATCCAGTGGTTCTGGGAAGTGATGGAGTCCTTCTCCAACACAGAGAGGTCACTGTTCCTGAGGTTCGTCTGGGGTCGCACACGGCTGCCGCGCACCATCGCTGACTTTCGAGGTCGGGACTTTGTTGTACAGGTGAGAAAGGGACAGTTTTCTTTTACTGAGTTGATTAATAATGTGTGAAGAAAAGCAGGGATCACAGGAATTGGTTAGCAAAGAAACAAGGACACACATAAACCTGAATATTATACCTAAACACACCACGGCTGACTGGCATACATGTAAATGGTTTTCTACATTCATCATGTCGAATCAAAAATGGTTGTTTTATTTTTATTAATGAAAATGTTTTGGAAATCAATTTATCCAATATGTTTTTTATATATTCCATGTGCTGGCGTTTTTGTAAATACAGCTGTGCATTTGTTAACACTCGTCCGTGTCTTGTGGATGAGGAGAGACAAGTTAACAAACTGGGAAATAATCTGAGCAGTTTTTATTCTGTAATCTCAAAAACAATGTTAGGATAAAACTCTGAAGATTGACTCTTTAATTTAGATGTAGTTGGGATTTGGTCATGCAAGGCATGTCTCCATTTGTGGTCTTTTTATTTAAGAGATATTCTGGTCATTTTGAAGGGGGGTTCTGTGAAAAGGTTATGAGGAAACAATATCTTAGCTGTTGTAGATAACTCTGTGAACAACATCGGTTTGGAGAAATTGTTTACATCCAACAAGACTGACAAGCTAAATGGGTGGTCCAAGCAGGGCCAAGACCAAAATGGATTCCTGTCGTCTCTAAACAACTCCAGTCCAGAAATTTTACTATTTCATACACTTTAACACCACTGTCAACTTTTCAGTGGACGATTATGTACATAAATTCTATGGTTATCTGCAAGCATAATAAGCAGCAGCAGCTAGCTGTAGCATTTCCAGTGCAGCCTGGGGTACATTTAGCAGAAATATAATAATAATAATAATATATTTTATTTGTATAACGCTTTTCTAAACACTGTAAGACGCTTTACAGGGATCAAGTAAAATTACAAACGGAACAATAAATACATCAAACAAAATCCTAAAAAGAACACATTAAATACAAAGCACATTAAAAGATAAAAGAATAAAACAGGACAATAGTCATACATTAAAAGCTGTTCTGAAAAGATGTGTTTTTAGATGAGATTTGAATGTGGATAGGTCTGTACAGCTACGGATATGTTTTGGAAGAGAGTTCCAGAGAGTGGGAGCAGATATGGCGAACACTCTGTCACCCCAGGTCCGATGCTTAGTTCTTAGTGGTACGGACAGGAGGTTGGCATCACAGGAGCGGAGGTTTCGGGAAGGAATATGAGGGTGGAGCAGGTTGGTGAGGTAGCATGGGGCTTGATTATGGAGGGCTTTGTAAGTAAGAAGGAGCACTTTGAATTGGATGCGTTGAAGGACAGGGAGCCAGTGGAGCTCCTGGAGAACTGGGGTAATATGATCACGTAAGTAGGTGTGGGTGAGCAGGCGAGCAGCAGGGTTTTGTATGTGCTGGAGTTTTTTTGAGGACTTTGGATGATGAACCATAAAGAATGCTATTACAATAGTTCAGTCTGGAGGTGATGAAGGCATGGATGAGAGTTTCAGCAACCAAGAAGGGAAGTGATGGGCGAAGATGAGCAAAATTTTTTATACGAAAGAAGGCAGTTCTTGTAATGTGGTTGAGGAGGTGTTCAAAGGTGAGGTTACTGTCAAAGATGACTCCGAGGTTGCGAATGTGAGTGGATGGAGTCTAAGTGGTGTGGTCAGTAGTGAGACTGAAGTTGTTGGTGGTTTTGGTAAGGAACTTGGGGCCAATGATGATGATGTTCGATTTGTCACAGTTGAGTTTGAGGAAATTTGAGTGCCATTAAATCCATGATTTAATCTTAGTGAGACACCATGTCAGGGTGGAATGAGTTGCAGTCGTGATGGATTTAGTGGAGATGTAGAGCTGGACATCATCAGCATAACAGTGGAATTGAAGACCATGACTACGCATGATGTGACCAAGGGGGAGCATGTACAGAATGAAGAGAAGCGGGCCATGCATTGAACCCTGAGGGACGCCTTGTGAGACAGGAGCAGTGAAAGAGGTGTAGTTATTAATGCTGCTCAAATATCATAATAAATCGCCTGAAATATTGTTATAATGCACAATTGACAAAGTAGAAAGGTTTATAAAACAGCATTTGCATGAAAGTTTTGAGATTTGCTTTAAGATGGCAGGAATTCACTTTGGTCTTGGCCCTGCTAAGACTAGCCATTCATCATTCCTGTTGAATATAAACTTTGTTTCTCCAAACTGAGGCTGTTCAAAGAGCTATCTACAGCAGGTAAAATATTGTTTATAATTTTTACACAGAACCCCACTTCAAAAATTAACAAACCGCATTAATAAACCCTACTTCCTTTAATAAACTGAAGTGCAGCATTTGCTGTCACTCCTTGGTGCAGCTTTTGAGACCTCGTTTGTTGCAACAATAATATCAAGTTTACTGAAATCTATTAAGAAGCACTAGATGTAAAGCTTCATTTAGCCTCCGAGTTAAACGTGGGCAGTTTAAGTTCTCGTTTCTTTCTTGTTTGTGTTCAGGTGCTGGATAAATATAACCCTCCTGACCACTTCCTGCCGGAGTCCTACACGTGTTTCTTCCTGCTCAAGCTGCCCAGGTACTCATGCAAACAGGTGCTGGAGGAGAAACTGAAATACGCCATTCACTTCTGCAAATCCATCGACACCGACGACTACGCTCGCATCGCCCTCTCTGGGGAACCCGCAGCCGACGACAGCAGCGAGGACTCTGATAACGAGGACGCCGACTCGTTCGCCTCCGACTCCACACAGGACTACCTAACAGGACACTGAAGTTTGGTTTTAGTTGAGGACCTCAACGAGGAGCTGCTGCAGAGAATCTGTGTTAATCTATTGCACACATTCAGACATTCTGTTGAGAGAGGATGTGCAATGAACTCCAAAAGAAATATAAGCTAATAAAGCAACTAAGGAACACCAATTAGCTCTGTTTTAGTTTCTTCAAATGAAGCAGGATGATCAGCTGCACATGTGATTGTTGTGTTACTTGGGATTACATACAGTAATATTATTGCAGTTACAGCCTAGCACTGTGGTAGAGTTCTCTCTTTGCTTTGTGTGAAATACCTGTCTTTAGACTGTATATAGAAATTGATGTGCGATAACAGTAGTATTTTTCTTTTTTTTTTCTTTTTTTTATAGTAATGACCCTGTTTCTTTATATAATGACGAGAAAAAACATTTTTAACTTAAAGTCAGTGTCACATGGCTCCCTTCAGTCAGAGGCCAGCGAAGGGTCGCTTTAAGATTTGTGTATTCCCCCTCCCCCCTCCATCATATTTGTGCACTGTCCTATTAAAGAATGTAAATGATTGTGCCATGTATTCACACAAGGTCTCATTCCTGCATATTAAATGTTCATACATTTCTGTTAATAAATAAAATGGAGGAAAAAAAGTTTTTTTTTTTTTTTTTTTTTCTTATCGTAGCATTTTGTTGCTGTACGGACAAGTTTAGCAGAGGTTGTATGTGTTGTTTTTTTTAATTATTTTTTTTCATTAATATTTTCATTGCAGAATCTAAAATGCTTTTGGAGCGATAAGTGCAACACAAACTGATGCAGGCAGAGATCACAATGACTTTAATTTCCTGGATTTTATTTTACATTAAATGAGTCTGTCGGATATTGTAATCTGGATTAAATCTCATATTCCTGTGCTTGTGGAAAGCAGCAAAAACTAGTGCTCTGTTGTACAGACTTTTTTCCAAACCAGGGCTCCTGTTAAATCTGGCAGCATTTTAGCTGCAAATCAAATTAGATTTTTATTTATTTGTTTTTCCCTCTGATTCTCTTTAATATAGAAGAAAGGTTTGAGCAGACAATTGTGAGATTTAGCTCTGTAGGATTAAAAAAAAAAACAATTATATGTGTCACATGTAAATTTTTCTTTATATATATTGTCCCGTTGTGCCACAGGACAATATAAAACCACTTGTAGTTTTCTCAGCCATAGTAGCCCTCTACATATGTGTTTATTTTAGAGGGTTACTATGGCGTCTGTTTTATGACGGCTTGACTTGGCTTAGAAATTATTAGCATTCCTTCTGGACTTAGTGCTGCTCCCCCCCACCTCCCAGTAATAATCAGAGTACATTATTCAAGTGGAAGTTAGGTGAGGCTAGAAGGGAGAGCAGGAGGCGAGAGCCGCCTTTATTCATAACTGTGGGTCAGATATTGTGTCATAAAACAAAAACGAAATGCCCCAAATTAGTTTTAGATTAACCTTTAAATGAAATTAAGAGTATATTTCTCCTTTATTACTTTTTAAAGTGGAAATATGCTGGTGTAGATTCTCAGTCATTCAGGACATGGTAAATCCAAAAAAGGTTAAAAACAAAAAGCAACTGGACTT
>JAOXNZ010000117.1:20511025-20536157 GCA_028566095.1 Kryptolebias brasiliensis | reverse complement strand
TCCACCCAGAAAGGCCCCAGGCTGGGATGAGATCCTGCAACCTTCTTGCTGGGAGGCGACAGCTCTAACCACTACTGTGCCGCCCGGCAGTTCAAAGTGCTTTACATAATTTAGAAGTTTTTCCTGCTTTATTTATTCAGAAACCAGTTCTTATGTGTGTTTGGGATCATTAATCTGTTAGAACACCCAACTCTGCCTGAGATTCGACCATTTAGCTGTTCATTTGGGGTGAATTTGAATAATTTGGAGGTAATCCTACTTTTTCAATCTTCCATTCTAATGGATCAGTAACACAGGAGGGTACTACCACCACCATGCTTGACAATTACAGTTTTAAGTTTGAAAGCTTTACCTTGACTCCTCCAAACAGACGTCTTGTCATTGAGGCCAAATAGCTCAACAATTTGTCTCGTCTGACCATAAAACTTTTCTATAGAAGGCATTCGGCTTGTTCGTCAAACTAGAGGGTGTTGGTTTTGGATCAGGAGCTTCTGTCTTGGTCTTCTCAGTCTATGGTCATGTTAACTGTCTTCACTGTGGACAGGGACACTGGTGGTCCCGCAGTTTTCAGTTTATGGCAGGGTTGAGGCTTGGTGGTTCCGGGGTTGTTACTGATCATACAAAGTCTCTTTCATCTGAGGGTGACAGATGAATATTGGTCAGTCTAATGAGTGCTGTCAAATGAATCCTTATTATGCTGGCAAATATAAACTACCAGCTGCAGTCATTCATGACCACTAATGGGAAGATCTGGATTTTTTGGTAGTTTTTTATGTTTACTTCCATTTTTGATATTTTGTTTGCTTTCTGTGTTTGGGTTCTGCTGCTTGTCTTTTCATTTGATAATCCTTTTGTGTTCAGTTCAGCCATTAGCCACATCTCCCTCAGTCAGTTCTGCCCCGCCCACTTACACCTGTGCTCGGTATTCATTAGGCGCACCTGTCTCACAGTCTCCTTTTGGTCAGCAGTCTGCCATTGTTGTGCTTCATGCCATGTCCGGGTCTCCTTCGTGTCTCCTTGTGTTTTCTTCATGTCCTGTAAGTTGTTGCTGCCACGACGGCCCCTTTTTGTTTTCTTTATTAAAGCTTTTTCTTTGAGCTCCTCGTGCTTTGTCTGCATTCCTGGGTCCAACCCCTACAAACCGTGACACATTCATGAACCTTCTGCACCTCTTATTATAAAATTTGGGTGATTGTGTGTATATTTGAACCTGTCAGTATGTTTCTCTTGACCACAGCTGTAGTGACAACGTCATGATCAGTCAGTTAGTAACACGACCTTTTTAGGTTAAAAGGTTATAGATTTTGTTTTTACACAATAAAAAAAAAGTTCTTCCCTCTTCCCTCCAGTGATCTCAACATGTATTTGGAAAACAAAAGCAACCTGGAGATTGAGATGTCTCAGACTTCGTCTGCCGGCCACCAGGGCAGGAGTGGTCTGAGGTCACCGGAGGCTGTCGCAGGAAATTTTGGAGAGCTGCGTCTGCTGCAGGGCATCTCTGAGAGGGGAGACACCCAGAAGCTCCAGCAGTCTGCTGTGCTGCCCCCAGGACAGTGTGTCATCCACACGGATGGCTTCGTTCCTGTTCGACAAGAGGAAGGGTACGATACGGAAAGGCCTTTTGCCCTCTCATTGTGGCTAATTGTTGGTTTAATCAGAGTAAAAATACTAACAAAGTGGTATGACTTAAACTAACTGAGTCTATGTGTGATTATAATCTCCTTTTAGAAGCTTGTTTGTAACAAGCACTAAACCTTTTTTTTTGTTGACAAAACCTCTAATATTGGTAATTTTTAGATTGGAGAATGTATCTGTGATTATGTGACTGAATAAAAAGTATAACGTTGGAGCAAGTAGCTATATGTTTGAGCCCGTGAGTCCACAGTTAAAAATGACCTGATTATCTCCACTGCAATATGTTTCATTCACTCATTTTGCACATGAAACTTGCATGTTTGCTGCTTCCATCAGCTGCGTTTCCCAGAGAAAAAGCGAAAAGATTACCAGCCACTCTCTGTTCTCCCTGGATTAAAGGCATAACAAGATTTTAAACCACACATGCAGAAAGATATTACATGTGATCCAACTGTTTAATCCATGAGGGGATGCTTGGACATAAGTGGGAAAGACTCAGTTTCTTTTGAACTATGAACATTCCCACACACACACACATATAGAGGAGTGTATCAGTGGGTGAATATCTCAGACTCCTGGGTAGGCACTAATCTCAAGCCCGTGGCTGTGACGTTATCAGGATTAAATTGAGATTCTTTTTTTTTGCTTGAACTAATTCAGCTGTTTTTCCTGTTTCTCCTTGTTAGTCCACTGGATCAGAATGGGTTTTAAATCTTAAATTTTACAATGATTACATTGACACGGTTCAACATAACACTGGCCAACCATAGTAAGAAAGATGACTTTTGTGGATAAATAACAAGCATTTTGAATGAATTAAAAAAAATGATTGAGCTTTAATTTATATTTCTTCTAAAAGCCAGAACTGTTCATCATCTCCCGGTGGTTTAAATGCTATAAAGTATTCCTTTTGGAAAATACTGAAACATAGTTGCATTCAACAAGTTGGAAATGTTTTTCTATCCAGGTGCTCCTACCTTAGGGAAGTAAAGGAGAATGCTGCTCTGGTGTTATATGTAAGGTTATCTGTTCACCATTTCTAATGCATGCATTTAAACCCAGCCCTGAAACATGACGAATGGCATAAATCCAAACTTATTAGGATTAAAGAGACGAAAAAAAAATTATATTTGCAATTTTTTGTAAAATATTAATAGTATTGCAACAACGTTTTGTTTTCCATGTTACAGACTTGTGCTCAAGTGCACAAAAACTAAGTGTTTTGTTACTTTACTAAAAAATGAAAAACCTGAAAAGTCTTTAGACTTTTGTTGCAACTCTTTGCTGAACTTTAATGCATTCTACTTCATGTTTCTACAACTTGACAAGTATTCACCTGTGTATAACTGAATTGGATTAAAGCCTGTATCTCACTGAGCTGACTTGGCAATAAATTGCAAACGGCAATACCGAGGGAAGGTTCAAAATGTCTCAAAACATTTGCGAGGGTTCTCAATTTCTTCATGTGAGTTGCAGGGCTTCGCTCTTGTGCTGCTGGAATTTTGAAAATGTTAAAACAAATTTGTGTAACCAATTTTCTTTTAAAACAGTCACAAAGTCGTCAGGGGCATCTGGAACCCATTTTAAACCCTTCTCGGTTTAGTTAGAGTGAGAAATGTGGGACAACTCTTTGAGAGTTTGGCAACCTATCAAACCATATAGTGGCCGATTAGAG
This sequence comes from Kryptolebias brasiliensis, assembly GCA_028566095.1. Lineage (NCBI taxonomy): Eukaryota > Metazoa > Chordata > Actinopteri > Cyprinodontiformes > Rivulidae > Kryptolebias > Kryptolebias brasiliensis. The sequence goes on along the minus strand of JAOXNZ010000117.1, from coordinate 20,532,847 downwards.
ACAAAAAAGAATAAACTGAGATCAAATTTAGATATTTTTAAGACACTTTGTGACTAAGTTGCAAAAAAAAGATTTGCACCTCATTTGCTGAAATGCTGCAGTTTATTCACAAATATTAATTCAGCGTGATTTTAAGGGAAATTTTGTTTATTTTTTTGTGATTTTGGGTCTGCAGGTAGTTGTCTACAGTTTCAGCCCAGTGAAATACAGGCTGTAAGATTAAAAACAGTTCTTATGGGGGTTCACAAATTTTGACAGTGCTGTTTACAAAGAAAAGCAGACACTGAGCATCACTTCATTACTGCCACTCCAATTGTCAAACACAGTGAAGGCAGCGTCATGATGTGGAAATTGGGAACAGAATGATTGGTCTCTGGTTTCAAAAACATCAGATACATACATACATACATTTCGGGAAGCTGGTTTATTCTGGGTTCAAATCTCCATGTAACAAAAACAATATTAACCAGAATGAAATCACTAGACGTAATCAAAAAACAAAACTACAAAACAAAAAACACTGGATATAAAGAATGGAACAGATCAGCATAATTATTACTGAGGAAAACCTCTTGTTGGATGTGATCTAATTTTTCTTTATTATTGTTTTAGCCTATGAGATGCCCATTATTCAGTGACATACCATCGTATAAAATCCTAAAATAAAACAGCTAATTTTAGCCTCACACGTCATATTCTCTTTATTTACGTGCAAGCTCTCTGCCATGTTATATTTAGGAACAAAGAAAGGGGAAACCTTTTGTAGATATGCAGTAAATCTCTTTCTGTAAGAGTATCACAGGAGATTAATGTGTCAGACCTACCCAAACGTAATCTGCGACCTTATCCCACAAACACCCTCAAAACACAAAGAACCCAACTGTCTGCAGTGGCTTGGGTAATACAACAACCAGATAATACATCATCCGGCACAGTGAACTTTACCATTATTATTATTTTCTCCAAGGAATAGAGAGTGAATAAATGTCTCTAAATCACACCCAGATCAAGATTTAAATCATTTAGTAATGCCTAAATATATAATGCAGGGAAAAATTGGTTTTAAAAAAGATTTTAGAAACAAAAGCCCTTGTTACAACAAATGCAAAAAACAAATTTTGTGCACAAAGGACTTTTGATAAGCATAAGCAAACCCTTTTCAGATAATAAGATCGAACCACTTGTTAAAAATATTTAACAAGTGGTTTATGACATTATTAAAATCTGTATTAAAATCTCTTCAAAGGGGAAATCTTCAATTGATTTATTTAGTAAAAAACTATATAATTGTATTTAGATTTTTGACATGAAGAGAACTAGACCAAATTAAAGTAAAGAAGACCTTCATATTTAAAACTGAAAAAAACTTTGTTTTGTATGATGAGCAAGTATAACTTAAAAGTGACAATTATATTTTTTGAAATTGTATAGTTATGTTCAGTGTGATGGATTTGAAGGGATATTGCTGACTAGTATCTCTCTCTTTAAAATGTCATTTTTAGCTTGTCAATATGGTCCAAACAGTCTTCCAAAGCAGATTTTGCTGTCTTAAAACTACTCCAATCTTCAAAATGTCATAGGGTTTCATGCAAATGCTATTAAACAAAGCTTTACAGTGCTGTCAGTTTTACATTACATGTTTTTTGGTAGAAATAATATTAAATTTCTGCCACAGAACCCCAGACTGTACTTGAAGTGCTACAGGCTTGCTGCCACTGCTGTAGTTTTACTCTTGGAACTAACTATAGAAATGTAAAAAATTGTGTATTGATTATTAATTTAACAGGTCTTTAAAATAGTATTTGCATGAACTGCTATGAAATCTTGGAGATTTGAGCTGTTTTATGACTGTTTAATGCTTTTATGTCAAACTTCAAACTAAGGTTGTTCAGAGAGCTACATATCTACAGCCGGTAAGATAATGATTGTTTATAACCTCTCCACAAAATCCCACTGCAAAATGTCCAAAATATCCTGTTTGTAACCGAGAGCTGAGGGTTTCTTTAATAGAGTTTAAAACTTTTGAATTCATGTGTTTCTTCATCTTTCAGGTTCAGGAATAACTTCAGTGCTGTCAACTTTCTCAGAGGAAAAACAAATTCAGCCAACCTTTCCGAGAGGTCACCTCTGTTGAGATTCTCTCAAGATGACAGGTGAGAACTTCCTTAACCTTATGGTTAGTTAGAGATACTTTGCAAAATTCAGAACGGCTAATATGTGAATAACAGTTAGACAAATAAATAATCACACACTGTAGATGAAATGTTATATAAATGTGCAGTTCTTTGGTTGGTTTTGTGTTTTTGAAAAGGAGAGCTTTTAAATACAGCTAATTAGCTCCTGCTAGCAAACATAGCTGCTGCTATTAAAGAAAAGCTTACAGGCTCACTGACTAACATCTCCTCTGACTCAGTTTAATAAAGACCTGTTTTCACAAACACTTATTGGGAAACTTCAGGGCTCAGTTTTAAGATAGCTTATAAGTTAAGCACTTCTGAATAACAAAAGAAACCGTTTCAGTGATGTACAGAATAAGTTTCTCTTATTCCACCGAGAAAGGGCGGGAAGTTCATAATACATCATCAATACAAGAAACAAGCATTAGCAGGTAGTTTTTTTTACTTTGTAGGAGTCCAAGCAAGTGTAAATTTAGTTAGGCAGTGTTTTAATTCGACAAACATACTTAAACAAGGACAAAGGAAATAGATTTTACATGGAGTATTAAAATTATTCAGCTGTTTTGGTTTGAGTCATGACATTTAGCACTTTAGCTGTTAGCAAAAAGTAGAACAGGCCATGTACTGTTTTTTATTTTTTAAGTCATAGAAGGAACATTTAAATGACAAATTCACCACCTGATGATTTTTTGGTTTCACTAGCAGCAGACTGACTTACATTGATACAACATTAGATAATAAGCAATATTATATATATTTATTCAGTTTTATGTTATATACCACTGTTGTCTAACCTGTTTTACTTTGATTCCATTAAAAGCAACAAATTGTTAAATGAAATGCTAACTCGTTCTGACATGTTTTGCTGCTTTGCATTTAAAAACTCATTTCTTTGAGTTTCAAAATAATAAACTAAGACCTTGAATGTTTATCTTCCAGTATTACCTACATGACTGTACATGAGCCCAGCTTTGTTGGAGTGGCGGAATCATGGGACCCCTGCTCCCTGGACATAGAGAGACGGTATCGGCTGGGCAGCGAGGTCGCCAGCCTGTCTCGCTCCAACTCCTCAGAGAAATATGACAACCTGGATAACCTCAACCTCAGCTTCAGACTCACCAGAAGTGTCAAGTAAGACTCCTCATCATATCTGGGTAATTGTAAAGAGGGCCGAAGCCTTTTATTCTCTATTTTTTGGTGCCTTAATAAAATGCCAATACATTTAGGAAAGGAGTAGAATAGAAAAATGCACAAAAAAGACCAAAAATGATAAAAATAATTTTTTGTTGTTAATTACTTTTGTCTTTTTCAATTCTAAGTGCACAACCCCTGTGTTTTAAACAAGTTTCATACAAAACTCCAACATATGTTTCATTGTTTTGTTTTGTTTTTGATCATTTTCATTCAGATGCTGCCTCAGAGTCTCCAAAGTTGCCGCCATGTTTGCTATTGTTGTTCTCTGCAGCGTAAGTGAGTCAGAAGACATTCCTGAAACAACATGTTTTGATGTTACAAGACAGCAATGCTTTATTCTGAACACATTTCTCGTTAAAAGAATTGCTCATTGTTTTGGGCTAGAAGTGTGTTTCCTTAATTTTGTAGCAAAAATAAGCTTGAGTTTGTTTTATTTTCTCAGATTTACAGAAAGTTGAAACAGGTTTAGCTTAACACAAAAACCAGAAGCAGAGGATACAGCCCAGCACTGTTGGAGGGCAAAGAAATGATCTTCAGACTCTTCAAATGATTGTGAATGAGAATTATAATAAAAACACAAAGCAGCACATTGAAAATTATATGCTTGAACCATTTGGGGGAAAATGCATTAATTTTGATTAGCTTGAACCCTCACAGATTAGATTAAACAGACATGTTGGTGTTTTATTCAAGGTTTAGCCATATAAATTTGACTCAGTGATGGCCTAGCTAGCAGCTTGGTGTTTTCCAGTGTTGTGGACTTTCTGAAATATTAAGGTGGACTCAATAATTTAAATAAGTCAAAACTGTCTTTTGTGGTATTTTATTACAAATTGCTAGCAATGGACACAGGTTCATACAGAGTGTGAAAGTCTGATGAACATTATCAACAAAACAGGAGACATTTATTCATTCTACAGCCCATGATCAGTACACAGTAACCCTCATAACCCAATCAGCTTCAGCCTCACTGTCCTGGATAGTTACATACTATCATCCTGGCCATGACACATTCAGATCCTTATGTACGAATGTCCTGTGATAGCAAAAGATTTGTCATTAAAATCAAAACCCGAAATCTAATGTTCACAGTGACAAAAAGCAAAATAATTCAACAATCCAGAAAATCAAGTGCTTTAATAAATAATTCGTTCAATCCACTGTAATGATCTCCTGGTTATAATGTTTTTTTGAGAAAAATTCAGCTTTATTGTTTCTGGTTAAGAATTAAATTTTACACATGATGTGTTTAAAGAGTATAATTTCAGAGGATATTTTCTGTAGTGTATTACTCTGATACACCAACTTAAATATGGGAATTTTGAGTGTTATTGTGGTTTTAACTCATAATGTAGCCATTTGATGCAAAAAGTGAGGCCAGTGTTGCAAGTTCTTAAAGAGACAGTTCAGCCATTTTGAAGTGGGGTTTAAAATAATATCTTTCCAGTTATTAGTTATGGACTCAGTTTGGAAAAACAGTTTAATTCTGCAAAGAGCAATGGATTAATGACTGACTGAACGCTTAACGCAGCCAAGACCAACATAAGTTACTGCCATCTTGTCCAAACTTTCATAACAGTTCATGTGAATGCCATTTAAATCTTTACATCTCTTTCAAGTTCACATTACATGATTATCTACATAGTCTGGAGTCACTTTGACTCAAATATAATAGTTGTTTGCATTAACTGCTATGAAATGCTGAAGATTAAAGTTTTTGTTTTGTTTTTTTTTCTTTTCCTTTATGACTGCAAAATGCACTTTGAGAGTGTGTTTATTTGGACCATATCGACAAGCTAATAATGACTAGTCTGAGTAGACAACTCCAAAGTGGATTTTATCATCTTAAACTATTCCAACCTTTAAAGGTTACAAAATAATCTAAAATAACTTTATATAATAATTAAAAACTATGAACCACTTTGAAATTGTGGTGACTGAAGCTGTTTTAAAATGACAGCAATCCAATTTTGTCTTAGCTGTGTTCGAACTAGTCATTAGCCGTTAGTCTTTAACTCTGTTTTTCCAGACTAAAGTCTTTTATAAAGCAATTTACAACAGGTAAGATTAATTTCTCATAACCTTTTTGCTGAACCCATTTAAAGTGCTATGTCAGTAGTGGTGCCTGGAGACATCTATGTCTTCTTTAGAATCAAAATGTCAGTTTCTGTAACAAAATACCCCCCTTACACACACACACACACACACACACCAAATCTATAGTATCATTAGTTAGAGAGCCTTCTGCTGACCAACAATTCAATCATTCAATGATTAAATTAAAAGGTATGTTTTATTTCTTTCTTTTTTTTATGGCTGAAGGCTACTGTAAACACCAGATGTTTCACTCACAAACCGATTATTAATATCTCAATGGTTCCATCCACTTTAAACTGTATTTTTTATGTTCAGGATATGTTACATGGAAAATGACAGAAATGGACTTTTCACATTTCTGACATCTCAGCCTCCATTCTTTGTCAACAGAGAAGGTTCAGAGGCTTGATTTAGGTGTAAACATGTCACAATGTTCCGGTCATTTTACAACACATTAGTTAGCATAACCAGATTTACAGCATAAGACCCTTCTTATTTTTGTTTTACAACTAACCTGAAAAATCCATTTGGATGTGCTGATTGATCATGTTATTCTGTCCCCAGCTGTTCTTCAGTATGTATCCAGATCGAGATAATCCCTGGAGGATGTTGGCAGTCTCTCCAACAGACAGCTTCTGTATCCTCTCCTGCAAAAAGCCAAGCAGAGCTTTAATAATCTCACAGTAGAGAGAGCAGTGTTGGAAGATGTGTTTTTCTCTGATATTAGGAACACTCTGTTACTGTAATTTTTTTTGTTTTACTAGAAAAGAACTTGTGCCAGACTCTTTAAATGCACAAACGCATTCTTTCCTTGATGGTTCACTTCTCACAGCAATGAATGTGACTGACTTTCGGGATAATGCCTTGCTGAAGCTACAGGTGGCAGGGCCTTTTGCAGGAGGGCTTTTAGACCTGGACACGCAAGAGTACATCCTGATCCAGGTGGAGCAGACCGAGCAGCCAGGACAACGAAGGAGGAGAGCTCAGCAGGTCAGACTGTCCATGAGATGCATTATATTTATCATTACAATTAAAGAAAGGCTTAATAATTTCTATTCTGCTGTATGTTAACAGGTGATTCATAACTGGACCATTCCTTTACACTCTGAGCGAACTGACCAGATGGAGTTAACAAAAACCTTTGCGATGCTCAGCAGGTAATCAGAAAGTATGACTCTGTTTAACTTTGTCGAAGGAAGGTTTGTGCAACTGCTAATTAAATCTTGCACAGGACTAGAGCATTGAAAAGACTATACGCATGCACATGCAAAGCTATACAAATGATCATGCAAAATGTGGTTCAGTTCTGAAGATGGTCACTGGATCAACAAGGAACATTTAAACTACAAGAGGTCACTAAAACAAAATCCTTAGATGCTAAGTTGGCCTTAAAAATCAAGTACCTGTAAGCTAAAAACACGAGGGGGGAACAGTCATGCTTTTAGCATTTTTATTGTATTGAAGCAAGCATGCAGCCACAGAACAGAACATAATACAATCACTGTGTAGACCCAATAACCCAACAAACTAAAAGGATGATCTGTAACTATTTCCTTTTGAAAATGAAAAACTTAACCATCCTTCAACAAAAGACATTCATTTTGTTGTATGATACCTTGAAGCTGCAACATTCAAAAGAGATTCATAAAAATCAATGATTAAAGAATTAAAATAAAAAGTTGCTTTTGCCACAAAGGCCTTTTTTTAACCTATTTGGGTTAATACAGATAAATCTGCACATTTTCAAATGAAGCTTTACTTTTCTTTAGTATAGTTGCAGCTATTCTGACTGTATTAGAACTAGACTGATCTGAGATCAGATCATGCAGTTATTGCTGCTGTTTGGTTTCCTTCACAGTGACCCCATCGCCATCACGATTCAGGCCTTCCTGCAGGATAACGAGGTTGTGCCGTTGTCCATGACCCACCAATCGCTCTACGTCACCATGGAGACGCAGGTGGCCATCGCTGGAGTCATCCTGGCTGGCGTCTATGTTCTCATCATCTTTGAGGTAAATGGTCTGTGAGGTTTGTTCTCTGGATGATAAATGAGTTTGGGCTCAGTTTCTGCAGCACAGTTTAAAAACGCCGAACAGTGTTCTCAGTAAATACACACACAAAAACAACATGTGGCAACCTAATGTGTTTAGGTCACCTGCTAAGTCAGAGTAACCATTGAAGATAATGTCAATTTTCCTTTGGATAAAGGAAGGGATAAAGTTTCAAACTGACTGAGTCTGAATAGTGTCTAGCTGCCCGAGTTTGAGGCTTGTCATTTTGTTAATATTGGATCACCATCTTCTTGTTACTGGAAAACACCTGTGCTGCTTCCACAAGTGAAAACATCTGCCATGAAAAATCAATAAAAGCACAACATAAAGACCCCACAGGCTGACAGCACATCCCTGCAGGTAGTTTTATTTTGCTTAATTAGACGTCTCCCTTTGTCAACGGGTGTGTGCAGAGTGGGCCTAATTGACAGCTCCCTCGCCCTTCTGTTAACTTTATTAAACCGAGGATGTGTTTGGACCCACCCCCACAATGTATTTGATGTTTCATTGTTTGCATTGACAGAGGAAAGATGAATACAGGCTTCAATAAATTTGGGACAGTGTCAGAAGTCCAGCTAAAAACAACCTTGTGGTTAAACAGCTATCCTTACTAGCACATTTTAAGCATATTTACAAAGCTACTAAAGCAGTTTTACGTTTTCCTGTCACCATTTTTCAGCAATGTATTTATTTGTTGTCATATGGAGGTCTCTTTCACACAAAACTGACATCAAAATTCGTCCATCCATTTTCTTTACCCGCTTTTTCCTGTCCAGGTTGCAGGGCAGCTGGTTCTTTTCTCCAGCAGTCATTGTGTGGCTGGGGACACCCTGGACAGGTCTCCAGTCTGTCCCAGGGGCACAGAGACATGACAGACAACCATTCACACTCTCACTCACACCTAGGGACAATTTAGAGTTACCAATCAATCTAACATATACCTAGCATATCTTTGGTCTGTGGGGTCAAACCTACAACAGAACATGCAAACTCCAAACAGAAAGGCAGGGAGGCGATACTGTGACCTTCTAGCTGGAAGGCGACAGCTCTAACCACTGTTCCACTGTGTTACCCACATCAAAATTCAAAGGCATTAAAAAGACTCATGTTGCCAGCATCAAGGGGTGGAAAAAACCTTGAACACACACAAACACACACCTCTAAGATCATGTCCAACTCCCAGTTTTGACATACACTCGCCTGCACTTTATTAGGTACACCTTGCTAGTACAGGGTTGGACTCCCCTTTGCCTTCAGAAATGCTTTAAGCCTTTATGGCATGGATTTACCAAGTTGTTGGAAACATTCCTCAGAGATTCTGGTCCATATTGACATGAGAGCATCAGACAGTTTCTGCAAATCTGTCATCTGCACCTCCATGATGTGAATCTCCTGTTCCACCACATCCCAAAGGTGCTCTATTGGATTTAGATCTGGTGTCTGCGGAGGACATTGGAGTTCAGTGAATCAAAACTCATTAGAGCAAGCAATATTTTTCCAATCTCTTATTGTCCAATTTTGATGAGTCTGTGTAAATTGTAGCATGAGTTTCCCGTTCTTAGCTGACAGGAGTGGCACTCAGTGTGGTCTTCTGCTGCTGTAGTTCATCTGCTTCAAGGTTGGACGTGTTGTGTTCAGAGATGGTATTCTGCAGACCTTGGTTTGAAGAAGTGGTCATTTGAGCTGCTGTTGCCTTTCTGTCAGCTCGAACCAGTCTGCCCATTCTCCTCTGACCTCTGACATCATCAAGTCTTTTTTGTCCACACAAATACCGCTCACTGGATATCTTCTCTTTTTTGGACTGTTGTCTTTAAACCCTAGAGATGATTGTATGTGAAAATCCCAGTAGATCAGCAGACCAGCCTGTCTGGCACAAACAACCATGCCACCCACATTCAGTAACTTAAACCCCCTTTCTTCCCATTTCTGATACCCGATTGAACTTCAGCAAGTCATCTTCACCACGTCTACATGCCTAAAGGCATTGAGCTGCTGCCATCTGACTGGCTGATTAGTTATTTGTGCTAAGAAACAATTAAACCAGTGGACCTAATAAAAAGGCCAGTGAGTGTATTTTCTACTCCTGTGCAAGTGAATTTTACAGCACAGAAGAAAGCAATACTTTATATTTTATTCAAAAGGGATAATCAGATCACACTTTAGTTCTTGGCTTTCAGCACAGTTCCAGCTCAGTTAGGTGTGTTTTAATACATCTACACAACTTTAAACCTTGGTTCAATTCAAAATGAGGTCATATTTCACATATATAAACACAAATGAATTGTTTGCGCTGTTTTTACTTTTGCAAGTAGTTTGATCGGCTGGCTCAGGCCAGCCGATCAGAGTGATTTATCTCACTGACAGAACTGATGCCAATTAAACCCATTGAATGAAGTGATCTAACAGCGCTGACACTGTCTTATTGACTTAAAAGAAAGAGAAATAGACATTCACTATCACTCCTGACACCCCCCACAGTCATTTGTGAGCCCTTAAGGATGCCTTAAGGACAGTTCAGTGAGCTGTTTTCTAATATCGTAACACAATCAATCCCTGAACTTCATTTCTAGTAGTTCAGGAGCACTGTGGGGAAAAATAACTCCCTCTTGTGATGACTTTGTGACTTTGCAGACTGTTTCTATGCTAAATAACTCACTGAATTGAAAGGAAATGCCTCCTAAAGCATTTAATGACCTTTGTTATGGTGCTCAATGGCACAAATGCCTGTACGTGTGTCCCACCACAGGTAGATAGTTCCACAGGTATACATCTGTAAATAATTTTATTCACCTCCAATCAGCATTTAGCTATAATTAGACAAGCTGATCTCCCTGAGCGTGACAGGGTGTGAACTCGCTCAGCTGTTCCACAGAGGGCAGTAGGATGACGCGAAAGTCAGCTGCTGTAGGAGATGACAGCAGTTCTGTGCACTCTCTCAGTTGTCATCCTGCACCCTGGGTCTAATTGAAAGTGGTGGGATTGTCTCTTTCTCTGTACAGAGTGTGGCTGTGCAGAAATCAACCAAATGTCTCCAGACTTGAGCTTCATTAGATCGGCTTTCGTTTCACTTCTCTGTTGAATTCACTGTATTTTTTCTTTTCCCTTGAGTCTAATAACCCAACACTAGCCTCTGAATAAGTGGACACATTTTTAACATTATTTAAGAGACTGATGTTCTGACTGCTACGTTTATACAAACAAATCTGCCAGTCATAGCAGAAACATTCATAGATGTCCAAATGAAAAACATGGTAATATAATTTCATTATATTACCATGTTAAAAGATGAGACTGCTGTTATTATTTTTGTTCTCTTTGTTTTTATTTTTATTTTTTATCTCAGATTTCTTTGGACAGAAAGGATTTCTGACAAGATAAATGTTTGATTCATTAACAAACCCTGTTCAATTTTCAGCAGGATATGGATCAAAGACTGTTCGTAACCAGATTTAACAGATTTAAACTGGCTTTATGTTTATTTAAAACAATAATATAATGCATATAAAGGACTTTTATTTACCAGCCTTCCAAATGTCCAAAATATAATTTCTTATGTTTGTTGAGGATGTCCTCTCAGTTTACCCAAATTTAAGACACAATATGCATTAACATTAAATAGTTTAAACAAGAAAACTTTAACATTAGAGTTGGGAAAAGAAAGACAACGTATCAATGCAACATAAAAAGAAAAAAAAATTAATAAAAAACTATAATGTGAAATGTATCAGACTAAATGAATGGTTGAAAAAGATAAAAAAGTAAAGTTTAGTAGCTACAGTGTAGCATTAATTATTTCCTGCTTGTGAGTAGACGACTTGATCAAACATGTACATTTTGAATGAGACTAAAAGTGTCTGATTATATTTGAACTCTGTGATTTTTTTTCTTTAAAGCATATTTACGTACAAACATTTTATATTGTAATCTTTAGTTTTTTATCAGCACAAGTTTAACTGTGTATATCTTTGAAAATTTCAGATTGTGCACCGCACTCTGGCTGCTATGTTGGGATCTTTAGCAGCGCTGGCAGCACTGGCTATCATCGGAGATGTAAGTTTCTTTTAGTCTTTTTTTTTTCCTCATCTGTTCAGTTCAGAACATGACACTTTTATTTAAGCCTCAAATAACAAATTAAAATTTTATGTATGGAATAAAAAAAAATACATGCAACATACAGCAGAAAGATAAGAACTTTGAGAATCTTTGCTGACCCTATGTGTAGGAATTTTCTAGCTGCTCACCTATGAGTTGTGCTCATCACTTCTTTAAGCTGAAATAGTTGTGTGGTGAAAATAACAATCATTACAATTTTTAACAATGTTTCTTACATAACACAAAGTCCTGTAAACATGATTGCATAACACTGTTTTAGGGCACTTTCATTTTATTTCTGTGAACAGTGGAACAAACAAACTTTGCAAAGTTATACCACATGTAGGAAAAGCCCAGGTGTAATTAATAAATTAAATTCATGGTTTCTGTGTGATGGTTCTGGGTCTTTGTTGCTCAGAGGGTAACATCGGGCTCATAGCCAGCCTTGTTATCACCACTTCCACCTGTGCTGCTCCTGCAACCTGTCATCTGTGGAAAAAGATAGAATACACCCAAAATCACAATCTGGGCCACAGAAAAGTTATTGTGTAGCTGTGCTGCGAAAGTTGCATTTGTGAAATTCCTCAGACATTTAGGAAACTTTTTTGCCAAATCTTTTTATTGCCTGCCTTGCATAACAGCAGGTGATCATGTAATTGCCTTTGTGTGAGAGTGTTTGCCTGTTAGCAAAATCTGTCCACCTATGAATAGGTGGACACATTTTAATGAAACTCATAGAAAACAATCACTGGATGTTCATCTACAACTGATTAACTTTTGGAGTCATCCTGATTCAAGATGGCTGCCACTGCTAATTGATCTTAGCAAACACAAAAATGACTATAACTCACAAGATACTGAGATAAAACCTGATGTGGTAGTAGCTGAGAGTCATGCCAAACACATACCCTGAGCCCTAACAGATTGTACAAGAACTATGTTTAAGACGTTGGCATACAAGACAGTGGATGATGTATTCCTTTAAGGAATAATACTTTTAAACATATAAATTAAAATGAAACTAATTTAATAAAGATTTCCTTTATTATTTATATATTTAATTTGAGTAAAAATACCTAATTAGTCTTTGTCTCTCTCACAGAGACCCAGTCTGGTCACAGTGGTGGAGTGGATCGATTACGAGACACTGGCTCTTCTGTTTGGCATGGTGAGGTGCTCGTCTCACAATCATTTACTCAATACATTTCCAAATGCAACAGAGTTTATGTGATTTTCTTAAAGATTTTCACAACTCAAATTTAATCTGTGCCTCTTTTACCTGGCCATTTAACAAAAGCGTTGAAAATTGGCAATAAAGAACACAGTCCTCATAGAAACAAACATGTCTTTAATGTTTTGACTGCTTTGATTTGCAAGCACATTTGAGACGTTTTAAGGAAAGACAAAAATATTCAGACAAAATCTCATTTTATTACAGATGGCATTCTTATACAATTCTGCTTTATCAAAGTTATAAGAAAGGGAAATGCTTTCTAGAAAATTCTCCAAACCCATAGCAATGAATTTTATAAACACTCGTCTTTTCCTAAAAACTACACTTCATGCAAAAATAAAATATTTATGTCAACTAGACATAATTTTAATATCTATGGTGACCTGTTTTTTAAATATTATTATGAGACATGATAATTTTAAGCAAATGTATCATCTTTCTTGCAGATGGTGCTGGTGGCCATTTTTTCAGAAACTGGCTTCTTTGATTACTGTGCAGTGAAGGTGAGTTCACTGAATAATAAAAACTACAACTAATGTCATTGAAAATATGACGTTCAGTTGAAATATTCTTCTTTCTAGTTGCCTTTTTTTCCCCTTTGACCTTGTTAGCTACTGAGTGACAAGTCTATAAAAATAGTTGCTCACTGGTGACATGTCAAAGTCACAATCCTTTGAGCTTTTTCTGAAATTAACACTTACTTGTGACAAGACTGCTTTGGATTTTGATTTTTCTGACGTGATTATGAGTTCGGTTTTGAAGTGAGAACGATCAACTTTTGATGTCTTTATTTACATCCTGACCCAAAAATATAGCACCTTAACAGGCTGCCAAGAGTGACATTCACTTGTTTTTGTTTGAAGGTTTGTAAAAATAAGTTCTAAATCTCACATATGGGCTACATTTTTATTAAAAAAATATTTTTCAATGCAACAGTACTGACAGATATAATCTGTACACATGTCAATCTATAGTCTATTGAAATTTTTGTACAATCCAACATATTAAAGTGTTTTATTCCATCTTACTAATTATGCAAACAATCAATTTAGTGGTGAAAAAGAATAGATGTCTTCAACCCTCAGATACAGTCAGACTTGGAGAATGGGATGACCATACACTCGCATCAACAGAGTCGAGGCAGTGCACTCCAAATTATGAGAAATGTCATAGCAGGAAAGAATTTAACAGCTCCCAGAAAATGTGCCGTTATGTACCAAAGGCCATGTTTTATCTGATGGTACCATAAGATAAAAAAATACGCCAAACTTCTGGTACATTGTGTTAGTGAGTGGAAATAGTTTGAAAAAGCTACAAATAAAGATCTGTTCTTGTTAAAATTCAAACTTAAACTTAAAGCTGTTTGAAGGTTTTTGAATGTTGTTGGGTTCTGTGGAAAAGTTATGAAGAGTTAACATCTTATCTGCTGTAGACAGCTCATTGAATGACCTGACTTTGAAGAAACAGGACTTTATTTCTGGCAAGATTGGCGAGCTAACAGCCAAGACCATATTGGATAGCCACTGTCTTAAAACAACTCCAATCTGAAAAGTTTCAGTGTGGCTGACCACAGTCAACTTTACATTACACGGTTATTCACTATATAACCACAATAACCTGCTATTTGTGCTAATACTCAGAAAATTCTAGGTAAATACATGGACTGAAATTGACAGCAGTGTAAAAGTTGATGAAATAGTCTTTGCATGAACAGCTTTGAAATTTTGTAGATTTTAAGACAGCAGCAATCGACTTCAATCTTAATCAAGATCAGACTAGCCAGTCCTGTCAGACTTGAACTCTATTTCTCCAAACTGAGGCTGTTCAAAGAGCTATCTACAACAAGTAAAATATTAATCGTTTATAACTTTTCCACCTAACCCCAATTCATTGGCCAAGATTGGCCTTAAAAAAATATGTCTCAGTTGTTGTAGTTTTTACATTTATTCTGTTAATCGAATAAAAATGTCACCTTCATAAATTTATTGAATATTTGTCAGGAACGGGGGAGACGGAGGCGAACCCAATGCGCAGACTCATCACGAGTGTTAAAGAAAAACTAATTTATTAAAATAAAGAAACCAAAAACAAACAGGCTGACGTGGCAGCAAACTTCAACAGAACTAAATTACAAAAACTTACAAAGGGCATGAAGCGAGACATGAGGGGAACCAGACAGGGCATGAAGCGACATGAAGTGATCAAAAGGCGAGAATGAGGCGACAATGAGGAGACAATGAATGAACCAGTGAGTAAATGGAGGAAATGACCGGGTTTTAAAGACAGGGGCAAATCAGTGGAAGTGGGCACAGTGATTACAGAACTAGTGGCGGGTGTAGATGGGCGTGGCAGACAGGCAAGTAAAAGGCTGAGGAGAAGTGAATAATGACCGACAGAGGCATGGAACAAAAACAGAGACACTACATAAAACTAGAACCTGACAATATTAATGTAATTGCTTTAAAACTTATCTCCTAATTATAGTTCTTCTTTTGGCAGGCTTATCAGTTATCCAGAGGAAGGGTGTGGCCTATGATCATCATCCTGTGCCTGATTGCTGCCATCCTGTCAGCTTTTCTGGACAATGTGACCACTATGATGCTTTTCACACCTGTCACCATAAGGTACAGCACGACGGATTAGTGGTTAGCACTGTTGCCTCACAGCAAGAAGGTCCTGGGTTCAAGCCCCGGTTTGGACTTGGGGTCTTTCTGTATGGAGTTTGCATGTTCTCCTCGTGTTTGTGTGAGTTTCCTGCAGGTGCTCCGGTTTCCTCCCACAGTCTAAAAACATGCATGTTAGGCTACCTTCAGGCCCAGGCCTCCCTTGAAAAAGAGATCTGTGATCTAAGTGGGACTTGCCTGGTTAAATAAAGGTCCAGCTTTAAAAACGTCTTTCATAATTTTTGACATGCTTTATTTTCTTACAACAATGGTGCAAGCTGCATTTCATCTGTTTTCTGAAAAGAGCTGAAGGCAAAAACACATCTTAAATGACTTGTTTTAATTTACTCTCCTAAATTACTGGTAAAAAACAAGGCAGATTTTTTGTTTACCATAGTGCATTGTCCCACAAATGCTTCCACCGCATTTTGATTTAAAGTATTATTAGTGTCTCTATTTTAAGATCTTGATTTGACATCAACAGATCAAAGCAAAGCCGTGTCCTAATTTGTTAACAACAGTGCGGAAATCCTGCAAAGCTATGACGTTCGACTAATACCTTCATCTGCAAATATCTTTTTTATATTCCTCTATTCGTGTCACCTTCCTACTGCAATCTAATCAAAGGCTATTCTGTATCAATCTGATTTTTCAGGCTGTGTGAGGTGCTTAATCTAGACCCCCGACATGTCCTGATTGCAGAAGTAATCTTTACCAACATCGGAGGGGCCGCCACAGCTGTCGGAGATCCACCCAATGTGATTATAGTGTCAAACCAGGGCCTGCGCAGAGAAGTATGCACTTTCACAGCTCCGTCACTCAGGAATGCTCTGATACAGTGTAACAGCTCAGTGTAATCTGGCACATGAACTAAACCCCCAGAAACCAATGTGCTTTATGATGTGGGACATGGTGAAGGGGAAACTGTTGTTTCATCAGCACAGATGGTTCAGTGTTGATGAATAAAGAGACAGTACCATACACAGATTCAGTGTGAGCATTCCACAGACGTTTCATAAAATAATATCCTGGATAAGATGGTGATGATGTTAAGCTTGTACACATGAATGTACACTAAAACATGTCTGACAGTTATCATTACAGGACGTCATTGCTTTGCGGCTGTTTGTCCCACAAAGATGAAATATTAAACTCTAAAGGTTTCTGGCAGCTTTTATTTTCTCAGCTGGTTTCTCAGCTGACCAATTATGGTTGTTAGCGAAGATTTAAGTTGAAACTGAAGCACAACTTGAGCTGCTTGTTAGTCAAAAAAGAAGTCTTCAAAATATCATTGATTTGTGGCTGTGGAGTGCTCAGAAGCTACTTAATTATGCTTCAAGGAGAACATCGAGTTTTTCTCTGATGTATTCTTACTGGTCCAGGCTTTTTGTCCCTTTACTTATGATATCATAAACATGCTGTATTTGCTAAATACACATCTAGTATCTTGTTGGCAAGTCTTACACCCCCTTCATACTGGATGACAACTCAGCTTTGCTTTTTACGGACACCTGAAAACCATGTAAATGTAAAATCATAGAACAATGGTAAAAACAAAGCATACATAAATATATTAATGAAACGATTTAAAAACAATGGCAAAAATCAAACAGCAAAGGATGAAAATTATGAAAGAGAGTAGGCCGGTTTGAACAAGTGTGATTTGAAAATGGAAAGAGACTCAGAGTTACAGACATCAGGTGGAGGGTAATTCTAGAGGTGGGGGCAGCTCAGGCTCCCATGGTGATCAGAGGGACACTGTGGACAGTAAGATGAATAAAAAAGATGAAGACCTCAGAGTATAGGTTGGGTGTGGTCATTTACAAAAGATCAAAAAGATACAGAGGAACAAGGTTCTGAATGGCCTTAAAAGTGAAAAGCAAAATCTTTTTTTTCTAATAATACTCTTTTAATCCTGTGGTAGAAAAGGCTCGGTTATAATAAACAATCCCCAATGGGGAAATTAATCCTCAAAATTTTTCCCAACACACATGTAAGTAAAGGGCTGCCATCAAAGGCACCCAGGGAGCAGCTGAAGGGTTAACGATCTTGCTCAAGGGCCCACAGTAGGGCTAATGAGGGTAGAAGCAGATGTGGGCGCGTCCCCTTCCGCACCCAAATTTGGGACCAGTTTGGGGATTCAAACCTGCGACCTACCAATCACAGGCTCACCTCTCTAACCTCTGTGTCACCACTCCCCTTATAATCAAAGCAAGATTTACCATTACGTTTGATAGTGTGGTTGTGGAGAGTTTTGAGCATGCACAAAACTTCTGTATCAATATTGTTGTTTATCATCATGGTGGCAGTGTATCAAGGTCCTGAACAAAGTACGGGGGAACGGGATGGCAGCGTATCTCTGATGTGGGGCCCACACACACTAGCATGACCTAGTCGTCAGACTGTAAAGCAGGACTGACCACCGTGGCCTCATGCCTGTCGGCTACAACACTGACTGTGAAAAGATATTGGAAACAACCTAGCGCAGATGTGATAGCATCATGCTAATATAGTATGATCTCCTACCACGTACTGTAACTGCATCCTAAACAAAGAATGAGCATTTGACTCACACTTAGATGAAGTAAGAAAAATAATTCAAAAATTAATTTTAATTATGCTCTTATAAGTGCAATTGTGCTTGGCTTGCTACATGGCAATGTTGTGAGAAATCTGACTTTGTGAGGACTCTGTTAATCTACTGAACTTAATGTACTGTCTAAAGTGGCATGAAGGGCAAATATTACTGCACAGTGCAGCTCTGTCCTTCACATGCAGGTCTTTCAATGACTTAATGTTGTTTCTTTAACATATTAATGGTTATTTATGAAACATATCAATGTCTGAAAACATTTAATGCCATAACTCTGTACTGTGACTGAGTTGGACATCTCTGTTTATTGGCTTTGCGCTGATTGTTTAGCACAGTGTTTCTGTGCATTTAAACGGTCACGAGCTTCGACCCTTATTTGCATCGATGTGGAGGTGATGAATGAAGATGTAGTAGCAGTGAAACTAATTTATATTTGTGCTGCAGCTGCAATAAATCAAAGGAATTAAAATGTCCAAGCGGTGGGAAAATAACCTGCCAGTCATTTTGATTCTAATCCGACAGACTATTGTTACAGAGACTGATTGAGTTGTGTGTTTAAAGAAACTATTTGAATTATTTGACTTCTTTTTTATACTTAAAAATAGTCAGATCTTTTAAAATGGGGTTTTGTTAAAAAACAAAGTATGAAGCTTTAATATCTTACCTGCTGCAGATAATTCTTTTGTTTGGAGCAATAAAGCTTAATTTTAATTAGACCCACAAACTAACAAATAATCTGGGCAGAGTTAAGACCAAAGTGGATTGTTGCCATCTTAAAATAAATTAAACCTAAAAACCTTCACAGTTGATGATGCAAAGGTTATTTTATAAACATTTATATTGTTGTCAATTTTGCAGTTTAGTTATTCATGTAAAATTCTATGGTGACTTGACAGCACAAACAGAGGCTGCAGCCTTCAGGCACTTCAGGGAGGAATATCATAATATTTCTGCTGGAATAACCATGTAATGTAAAATTAACAATGCTGTAAATGTTTAAAGAATAGTGTTCGCGTAAACAGCTATGAGATTCGAGTTGTTTTAAGACGGCATCAATCCACTCTGGTCTTGGCCCTGCTCAGACTAGCTGTTAATTGGGATTAAACTGTGTTTCTCTAAACTACAGCTATTTAAAAAGCTATCTACAACAGGTGAGATATTATTTGTTCATAGCGTTCCCACAGAACACAACTACACTACATAGTATTTAATAATTTCCAATTCCTGTGTGGCGCAGCACCTTCCTGTGACTGACTCATCAGTTAAACTCAGAGAGGGTCTAGTTGTCTAAAAGAGGCATATTAGGGTCTGTAACAGCCTGACTTTGGGACCTATCTCTGATTGAACGGACAGTTTTTTTTCATGTTGTCAAGTCACATAATAGCAGGCTGAACTCTTCCATAAATATACAACTGTGTTTGAATGCCATTTGTCGTCACACTAATTTGATGTCATTTGTTGATCTGAGTTTAGAATCAAAATGAAAATATTTTTAAATCTGTGCAGAAAAAAAAAGTTTTTGTGGCACCACTTTGGAACATCCCACATAGGTAACCGGAGCAGTCTGTCGCTGTCTGAAAAGGCCAGAGACTTGTAAGCTCTTTTTATAGCTGTCACTCTTTTTTTATACTTCCACATCTCTGGAAGACTTGACATTTTCCCAACTGCCCGATGTGGCATCTGTTCAGTGCATGTGACATTTTAGCCTTTGCGTGTGCAGCAGTATGTGGTCAGCTCTGGTATACAGTAGCTCACCCCAGGCTTTTATGACCTGCTGTCAGGTTTTTCCTTTTTCTTACAGCTTTGTTTCCCAACTTTAAGAACCACAGGAGCAAAGCAGCAGCACTTTCATTCAGTCATGTCGGGCCTCTGATAAACACTGCTTGTTTCCGCCTGCACAGTTTACTCAGTATCTATTGGTGCGTTTGCATTGCTAACTTGTTTGTGTCAAATTAATGTAGGGAGAAATCTGGAGACTGAAAGCGTGACATGTATACTTTCTAGCTCTGAGTTTAACTTTCTTTAATGTTGCAGCCACTGAAGATACGCTGCAATATTTGTTTGATTGTAGTTTTTCCTTTAAATGCATTTAGTAAGTACAACATTTAAGAGTTTTTAAGTATTGAGACACCAGTGTCTGTCTAAGGAGCGTTGTGTTACACGAGTGAGGCAACAAGGTGACATGATGAAAGGAACTGGGTGACAAAAGGAACTAGTGTTTTAATTATTCTACTTTGTGTTTTTTTTTTTGAGATTATGTGATTATTTTTTTGGCTCTGTCCCTGCTCAAATTTTGTCCTATATCTTTAAATCCTGAAGGGGTCACTATTAACCAGTTTTATCCCTCTGTACTCACTACCTTCATGCTGTTGAGTCCTAAATAAATTCTGCACTAATCATTCAGTGTCTTCTGATCAGATGTTTTCTTACTTAGAAATGTAATGTATGTGTTGTACATTTGGAGTGACGTATCTGACAAAATGAAGATGTTTGCCTCGGGGTTCTTTTAGGTTTTGAGGTTTTGGGGTTTTGAGGACAACTTCAGCCAGAGGTTGTTCTAAAAAAACTCACTCTGGCAGGGCATATGTGCTCAATGCCAAACAAGAGCTTTGTTCATCTGAAGAATTCTTCAGGATACAAAATGTGTGCAACATTTTAATAACTTATTTAAACCTCAGAGCAAATTTGACGTGTAAATGTTTGGCAGGACATACACCCCAAGTGGTGGGCTTTTGTCCAGCAGAGTTAAAGTTTATGTATTGATGATGTATTAACCATCAGAATTTTACACCGTAATAAAATTCAAAAACACTTTTATGTAGTTTATGTCAGAGTGGAATAAAATGTAGAGGTTTGTTCCATGTCTCAAACACTGAGCACAGTGGATGGTTGAACAGTTGGTAGTAAAAGTATTCACAAAGGTAACACTGATGGAGCTCTTCTGCAGAGAGGGGAGTATCTGTCCATAGGACCACTATAAACTGCACAGAGCTGGGCTTAAGGAAGAGTGGCTTAAAGAATAAAATAAGGCAGACCATTTGGAGTTTGCCAAAAGGCATATTGGAGACTCCACAAATACGTGGAAGAAGTTGCTGTGGTCAGATGAGACTAAAATCAAACATTTGGCCATGAAGAACAACACCATGACACAAACTTCATCATGCTGAGAAAACCATCCCGACAGTGAAGCATGGTGGTGGCAGCATCATTCTGTTGGGCTTGTTTTTCATAAGCAGATACTGAGAAACTGGTTGGAGTTTAAGGAAAGAGGGATGGAGCAAAATTAGGAGAAATTCATGAGGGAAACCTGTTGAAGACTTCCAGAGATTTAAGCCTAGGATGGAGCTTTGCCTTCCTGCAGGATAAAGACCCTAAACACACAGCTGAAGCAACACTTTAAGGAAGAACAGGTGGAATTGACTGGTCAAATCCTGGATTTCAGTCCAACTGAGAACCTCTGGTTTCATTTAAAGGTTGTTGAACACAAGCAGCACCTTTCAAACTGAAGGAGCTGCAGCAGTTTGGTCATGAAAAATGGACAAAATTTCTGGTGGCGAAATGTACCGAGCTCATAGAGACAAACTGAAGAGACTTGCTGCTTTAATTGCTGCAAAAGGCGACTCTACAATGTGTTGACTTAAGGGGGGAAAATATGAACACAGATTTTATTGACTTTTTTTTTTGTTTCATTTCTTTGTATCACAAAACAATATTTTGTAAT
>JAOXNZ010000117.1:20490188-20510640 GCA_028566095.1 Kryptolebias brasiliensis | reverse complement strand
CTTTGTATCACAAAACAATATTTTGTAATTTCTAAAGTGGTTGTTTTGGTGTATAAAATAAAAGCTACATACCTCTCAAAATCTCTTTCAAATTCCAGGTTGTAAGGCACCAAAAAAGAGCATACCAAGGGGGTGAATACTTCTGCAATCAACTGTATTCTTTCTCTCACGACCAAATAACTTCATATTTGTTAGTTTATTGGCAATAGTTTACTGATGTCTGGGCTCAATGTGTAAAATCTGACAATAAGTCGGAGCAGATTCTTACTGTCTAACAGGTTCTCATTGTTCTTCACAGGGGCTCGATTTTGCTAGTTTCACTGGCTTCATGTTCCTCGGCATGTGCCTCATCCTTCTCACCTCATTTCCCTTCCTGCGGCTGCTCTACTGGAACAAAAAACTTTACAACAAAGAGTCTATTGAAATAGTTGGTAAGCAAGTGTTTGAGCATATTTCATTTATATATGTATATGTAAAACTTTTATTATTCTCGAAAAAAAAGGGGATTTTTTGTTATTCAGTTTGTTTTCTCCCCAATTGTTTTACTGAAAACGCATTTTTAGATTGTTTATATATGTATATATACATATATAC
This sequence comes from Kryptolebias brasiliensis, assembly GCA_028566095.1. Lineage (NCBI taxonomy): Eukaryota > Metazoa > Chordata > Actinopteri > Cyprinodontiformes > Rivulidae > Kryptolebias > Kryptolebias brasiliensis. Next base: position 20,510,046 of record JAOXNZ010000117.1, on the reverse strand, counting down.
AGCATATATTTAATATGGTTTTATATTGTTGTTTTGTTTTATTGTCGACATTGACTATTAGTTAACATGGAGCTAAAATAGGTTTAAATAGAAGTGAGAAGGCATATTTTTCTTGGAAGGACAATCATGCACATTATAACTTGACAATGAACCCATGATGCCAACAGTCTATTTCAAGTAATTTACACAGTATTATTTTGAAACTATTAAACTGTTTTAATCAAGTGTCTACTCAAGAAAAGTTAGAAAAACAAGTGGTCTATTTTTGAACATATTGAAGCTTCTTCTGCATCGTCTGGTGACTCAATCACATGGCTCATCTTAGAAAACCCCTTAACTCTGATGTTCAGCTGTTCACTCTGACTAGTTGGCAGTAAAAAAAACTTCTCCCATCCAGAGAGCAGCCTGAAAGCAGCACGGGAATTCCTTTTTTTCCCTAATTATGCTGTTGAATAAACGATTTCACTAATTTGGTACACCTCAGTTCTTTTGTGTATCTCAGTAATTATCCGGCAACAGAAAAGAAAAATTATCCCATCCCTGAAGAGTCACTATCTGGGGGCAAACAGTGAAATTAACACTACAGAGTGTGTTTCGTTTGAATTATTTTATCCTCCATCCTAGAATCTATTTTCCCAACATCCAAGGCTCTGTGGACTGAAGTAATGGAGGAAAGTCATAAAACAAAGACATCTGCGAAAATTTTTTTTCATTTTTATCTGGAATAACAATGGTCTTATTAGTGCTAACTTGAAATCCAACAGCATTTCCTCCCCCTGATCTCTGAATCTCACTCAGGGATTATTAAATGGAGACCACCAAGCTCCCCAATGATCACCTCACTACACTCATTAAAGGAGAGGCTGTTTGGAACAGAGCTGCCACATGGAGCTCCACAAAGGCTCCAGGAAACGATTACCGATCACTGAGGGGACTGTTTGGTGCAGGTCTGATAGCCCATCTGTAAATCCCACCCAGTGGAGTCTCTGCTTTCCCACCAGCAAGTAAATCAGCTCAAACCCCCTGCCACTCCTGGTAATTGTGTAGATTTGCTTACAGGAATGTTTTTTTACTCTTCTACTTAGATTCTATTAGGGTCACCTAGCAACCTTCTATAAAAAGAAATGGCTCCAGCTGATAGCAACACGAGTCCAGCACCCTCAGGCTCTATCTCTGTTTGAACATTGGCTGTTCCTGAGCTGGTCAATATTCCCCAATGTCTTGCTGCATTAGTCCCTCTATGGGGGCTTATATTGACCACCAATACCCCAATGTCTTCTCGTTCAGCCTCAGTGTTGGCCACATCACCAAGCAGATGGGTTGCAGTTTGCTACTGAACTCCGTGGCTGTAATGATTGTTTAGTCTGTGCACTGAACAGGCGTGTTTGTTGTGTTCTTCCAGAGCTCAAGCACGAGATCTTGGTTTGGAGGCAAACGGCTCAGCGTATTAACCCCGCCAGCCGAGAGGAGACAGCTGTGAAATGCCTTCTGATGCAAAAAGTGCTCAACCTGGAAAATCTGCTCCGCAAGATGATGAAAACGTTCCAAAGGTTAAATGAAAAGCTCCCACTCATCTATCACTCACTTTTATCACCTCACACAGGGAGACGTTTTTTGAGAACCAAACATTTAATCATTACTAAAACAGAACAGATCTTAGAATGTTCTTCTAAACATTTTTTATTACCTGCCACTGAAAAGCAGAAGATAAGGTTTTTGTCTCTGTGTGTGTGCATGTTTGTCTCACTGTTAGCAAAATACCACTCAACAGATTTTAACAAAACTCTCAGAAAGTAATCCTTGGATGTACATCTGCAGTTGATTAACTTTTGGAATCAATCCCAATGAATATGCCCACCACAGCTAATCTACTTCAGCCAACACAAAAATGTTTATAGCTCACTCAATTTGACAGATATTTAGCTAAAACTTGATGTTAGTAGCTGAGATTTATTCACAATTACAACACAGATCTCTTGATATTGTGTGAGATCCTACATTATTTTCAAGGTTTGAAAAAGAAATGGCTACTTTGTCCTTTCCTCACCACAAGATGATCTTAGGTTAATTAACGTGAGATTTAAATGTTATGTTTCACAGACAAATTTCTCAGGAGGATAAAAACTGGGAGCAAAACATCCAAGAGCTACAAAAGAAGGTAGGCTTTGACTCCTTTTCCTTGTTCACTGTAAGTGTGGCACACTGATTCTATCTCAGTAATGAAGTCGGCCGAGTCTTTGAAAGTTCACTTGAGACAAACGCCATAAGACATGAGATAAAAATCACCTTTTCATAAGTCAAAGGAAATATGTCTTTTTGCTTCTGCAGCACAGAATAACTGACAGGGTTCTGTTGGTGAAGTGTGCCTCCGTCCTCTGCGTGGTGATCTTCATGTTTTTCCTCAACTCCTTTCTTCCCAGCATTCACCTTGATCTCGGTAAGTCCTGCGCAACCTAACTTCATATGATCTCGACGGGTTCTTTAACATCCTTGAGTAAAGTTTTTTGTATTTTTTTTCTTTAATCTTTAGGGCAAAAACGTTTCAAAGTTACAACCGATCTAGTTTTGCAGGTTTACCTGATTAATTAGAAAAACTGCACTCATATTGTTTAATGATTACACACAATGCAAGTTAAAACTTTAACATTTTGTTGTGCCTTTTTGTATAATGACAATAAAGACTATTTTATTCGAAATAAATATCTTGCAGCGATGGGTTGACTCTGAACTGCTACCACACTAATATCTAGCTCAATATCTGTAAAATTGGCTGAATTATAGCCATATTTGTGTTTGCTAAGGTCAAGTAGCTGTGAGAGCCAGAAATCAGAGAATCCAAAAATTAATCAAGTGTAAATGTACATACGTTGATTACTTTGGGAAAATTTCAGTGATACATGAGATATTTTGCTAACAGACAGACAGGGTTGACTCCAACAGTTAATGCAAAAGTTTTAAACAAAGATCTTGCACAATCTGTTAATGCTCAGGGTATGTGTTGGAAATGACATTCAGCCACTACCACACCAAATTTAGCTTAAAAACTGTAAAACCGACTAATTTACAGCCATTTTTTGAGTTTTTTTAAGTTGAGTAGCTGTGGCAGTCATTTTGAATCTAGTTAACTCTAAAAGTTAATCACTTGCAGATGTTCAAGATGTTGGTTACTTTCTGAATGTTTTAATAAAATCTGCTCGCCTTTCATGGCAAAGAGCCGTAGCTATCAGCTATATGGTGCACCTTTTGTACTGGGCTTTTAATTGTGTAGTTAGGGTGTCTTTTATGAATATTATTTCAAGTGTACTTAGATTTATGACAGTCAAAGAAAGTGAAAAATGGCATAAAATGTTTTCCTCAACTTGTGGCTCCTTTTTTCTGCTCTTCTCTGCCCATCCTGCAAACGTAGATCTGAACCCACGCCACTGCTGTAGCACAAACTGAATCCAGATCACTTCTTCAATCTTAACCCACTGTTTCTGTGGGGTGCAGACAAAACCCGTTTCAATTTTGATGGTTAAGGCATGGACCATCAGTTCTTACAGTAAACTTTAAAGTGATGAGAAAAAGGCAATTATATTGTCAATGCCAGGTCTTCACAAAAGTAGGAGTACACAGATGCGATGTGTACCAGCCAGACTTTGTGGCGTAGACACATCAGACAACAACTTGCACTAGAAGTCTGACTAAAAGTCAGTTGGTTTGCACCAGGTGGTCACTCCTGAAAAGAATGCAGTTTAATGTTTATCTGAGGGAGCCAGGTCAAGTTCATGCATCACAAAGAGCCCTGACGCTGCAACAACAGTCTAGTAATGAGAGGTGGTGACTGACTGAAATATAAGGGCTGGAATTAACAAGGAGATTGGAGACAGGTGATCAAATGCTGACAGGGAACAGGTGAAGATGGGCGTGGCAAACAGAGTGCGGGAACATTACTGATGGCAAGGGGGAGAAACACAAGGAAGAAGTCACTAAGTAACTGAATCCAAAGATGTCACAATGAAAACAAAAACAGGAAAGAACTCAACACAAAGAACCGTCACAAAAACAATTACAAAAACACGCACAACTGATTCCCGTCTCTCTCCACCTTAAAAATATCATTGTTAATAATAAATAAACTGCTTTAAATTCTGACAAATCTCAGTAGTTAATCAGTTCTCAATAAAAAGCCATTAGAAGATGTTTGGTGAGTTGTGGTGAAGGAAGCGGCACCAGTGTGGTGTGTTAGCCTCAGATGATCACTAATGTCAGGCTATAAAGGTCACACTGTAGATGAACATGAAACAGACGGGCTTTGTTGGTGACAAAGTGACCAGTGTAAACACGACTTCAGTTTTATGTGAAACAGTGCTGCTGTGTTGGTTACACGTCAGTGTGTGGTGACAGTTGAGGTTTGTGTCTTCTCTTTCTGATACTTGTGACTGTGTTGTCTCTCATCAGATGACCTTAACAGCATCTCATTAGTTTAGATTGCTGTCTGTACCCACCTCCCCCTGAGGTCACTTTGTCACCAACAATGGACAGTTAATTACAGGCAGTGCTCAGGTTACCTCTCTGTGACATTTATTAAATGGGAATGACCCCACAGCAGCATGTTTTCTGTCCCGCTGGAGGGACAGACACCTGTTCAAACATAGCTCTCATTAATGTATGCAGGTCAGAGTCAGGGTTGACTGCAGCTGCAAGCCCAGTCTGTTCATACACGTAGTTTCAAAATTAAGCCTCATTAAAGTTTCATTAACTTCATATGTTGTGACTTAATAGCACTTTGATTATTGCCTGATCATTTGATTCTTACTCTGTGTCTGCAGTTCAGTGAGTTACAACTGTAGATACGATAAAACCACTTTTGATCCCTTTGAAGAAATGAGAAGTATGCAGCAGTCATGGTTATCAGACAATGTAAATGCAGAGGATTTAGGCAGGTAAATGCCTTCTTTTTATTTTGTTAAATCTTGACCTTGGCTTATATTTCTACCTAGTCTTAGCTCTTTGGTGACATGTAAACCTGTGCAGCGCTTAATTTGAGGTCTTTGCATTTATTCTGTTTCTTTGGAGATTTTTTCACTGCACATTTCTTGTACAAGACTTTGGCAAATCAGCTGATAATTTAAGCTATCATAAACTTATCTTAAAGCTTTTTTTCCACTTCAGGTTTGTTTTCTAAGCTGTTCACTTGAAGCAGATTTAAAGACATATATAGTTACAGTAAAAAAAAATCTAAAGTACCTTGCATGAAGTCGGTGCACATTTAGGATAAGCACATTTAAAAGGGAATGCTTAAGAAAACAAGTTTTCCCTATAATAACTTATTTTCTTGAATAAACAAGGTCTGCATCGTACCAGTGTGGTGTGATCTTATAGTATGTATGTTGCTGAATCTGACATGTTCCGAAAGATACCAGGGCGAGGTCTATCAATCATATGATGCACGTGCTAGTATTGTCATGGAAACATGTTGCTGACATATACAGTTTGGTGAGAGTGAGTTGGGGACGTGGACAATGGTAGACATTACTTATTTGGCAAGAACCAAGAGTGTAGAAGCATCATGACTGCTTTCACACTGAAGGAGGTTTTCCAAATTTGACACATTCTAGCCATGTTCTAATGGGCTGTGCAGGTCATGGAGACCATAGAGGGGTCATCATCCAGTGTGAAGGGGACCTAACACTAGCTAACCTTGTTCTTGATTAAGAGTCAAAGATTGTTGAAAATCTCCTCTAAGTTTATTAGAATTGTTGTCAGATCACATTGCACAACATCTGGAAGACTAATTACCCCCAATCCATCCATTCATATGCAATAAAAGCTGCTCCTGAAAATATTTTAATTTTTAATATGATTTAATTTAGGATGAGTTGTAGAAAAGGCATTTGTTTACATTTTAGAGACCACAGTTTTACTCTAACCACTCTGGCCAACTTAGTTTTCAGACACAGCATGCAGCTAGTATTGGCTGCCTGCCTAGTGTTAAATTGCAGGCAGATAAAGTTAGCGACTAGTTGGTGAAAGTGACATTTATCTGCCATTAGGAGTTAATGAGGGACCAAACTGCGCTAGCATTTCAGGTAAATTGTGGTCATCAAAAATAATGAATTCAATCATTTGTCATCAAACAATTTTCTTTGACATTTTCAGATCTCCATCCTCCATTCTTTTTTCTCCATCCTAGAAAAAAGAAAATTGAACTTGTTAAACTCAATCCTAAGATGAACAAAAATAGCTTAGCATCTAGTGTTAAACAGGGAAGAACCAGTAGTTGGCTTGACTGAAACCTCTAAGGAAATGGTTTCACAACTGATCAAGAAGAGGGGAGAACACTAAAAAGGCAAAGAAAGGAACTGACAGAGGGAAGATTGGGTTCATGGATCAGGACAGAAAAAGCTCAATGTTTTATTGCAGCTTTAAGGCATATTAATGTGATCTTAATCAAAATATTTTCAAATGGTTGAAGACACGCTCCTCTTTTACAAACACTCGCTGATTTTAAACATAAATAGATTTGGACAAAATTTAGTCCTAGAATGGAAACATATTTGAATTCTATTTTTCGGGACGATATGCTGGTGGGCAATCATGGCAAAATATTTCATTAATCCTTATACTCTTTAATAAAATTTTCAGAAAGTAATCACTGGATGAACATTTACAGCTGAGTAACTTTTGGAGTCAACTTGATTCGACATGGCCGCCACAGCTAATCAACTTAAGCAAACACAAAAATAGTTATAACCCTGTCAATTTTACAGATATTGAGCTAAAAATTGGTGTGGCAGTAGCAGAAAGTTCTCCCCAAGACATACTTTGATACTAACGAATTGTGCAAAATCTTTCTTCAAAACTTTGGCATGCAAGGCAGCAGGTGACTTTAATTGCAAGTTGATTCGAAGACACCGGGACCTCTTTTTTGATTTTTGAAAGATGTTTTGCCCCTTATCTGAGGATGCTCCTCTATTTACTGTGTTAAATGAATTGCTACTTTTTAACAGTGAAAAAACGTGGTAAATGTTTCCTTTTGATCTGAACATTTTGTATTCTTGTCAAAAATCTGTCAGAAAGTGCTAATGTCACATGGTGTTTCCTGTTCTCTGTTTCAGGTTGGATCGCCATCCTGGGTGCTCTTTGGCTTTTGGTTCTGGCTGATGTTCAGGATTTCGAGATCATTCTGCACCGGGTCGAATGGGCCACACTCCTGTTTTTTGCTGGGCTCTTTGTTTTGATGGAGGTACTTAGTATGTAGACCCATACATTTCACAGAAAAACTGTTTATTTTTTTTCCCCAGGAAGATTAGGTTAATAATAATCAAAAGGGATGCCAAACAAAAGCTGCTATCTAGCACCAAATTTTAAGTCATTAAGGCAAGCCGTTTGTGTATTTATTTGATATTCTTGATATCAAGCGTAGCACTATTGCCTCACAGCAACAAGGTCGCAGGATCGCCTCCCAGCCTTTCTGTGTGAAGTTTGCATGTTCTCCTTGTGAATGTGTGGGTTTTCTCCAGATATTCCAGTTTCCTCCCTTAGATCAAAAACATGCATGTTAGGTTAATTGGTAACTCTAAATTGTCAGTGAGCGTGTGAATGGTTGTCTGTTTCATTTGTTTCTTTATGTCCCTGTGATGGACTTGCAACCTGTCCAGGATGTCCCCTGTCTCTTACACAGTGACTGCTGGAGATAGACACCAGCTCCCCAACAAAAACAACAAAAGTGGGTAAAGAAAATGGATGGATGGATGGATGGATATCAAGCATCATTTTCACCCACTAGTTTGCAACTACACTGCATGAGTTGCCAATTTGGTCAAATTAGTTCAACATTTTGGTACACTGTTTCAGCAAACCTCTTTACTAATAACACTTTTTACCAACTGGTGGGACTTTTGCTCAACTAGTTGGAGCGTAAGTCATACTTGTCAGCCATTTTGCTGTACTAGTATCCCAAAGGTTCCAACTAGTGGGCTTTCTAATGCATGGACTAATGGATCAAACTAGTCTATGACAAGTTAACTGGTAAACATCAAAACCCCTTACATATTAAGTAATTAACACAAATTATGCCGGCTGGTTGACTAGTGACTGTAAATGTGCACACTAGTTGACCTAGTTCAACTATTAAACTCTAAAATGCTCACTAGTCAACTAGTTGACACATTTCTGTCCTTACTAGTTAACTAGTGCAGCTAAAAAATGTCAACTGGACAAGTAGTGTCTAAAATGTTGAGTGTGTAATTAGTAAGACCCCAAATGCTCATTAATTCACTAATTAAATTTTTTTGGCCACACTAGTCAACTAGTGCACCTAGAAGTAGTCAACTAGTTGACTAGTCTACCTAAAATGTTTACTTTTTAAATAGTAACTTCAAATTTAATTGTGTTAGTCGACTAATGCAACTAAATATGCCCTTACTAGTTAACTAGTAATGCCCATAATGCTCCCTAGTTGACCTGATGAAGCTTTGTTAGCCTTACTAGTTAACTCGTGCCATTTTAAATGTGCAGTTGTCTACTAATTTTATCCAGTGGTCCTCTAGTGTGTTAAAAAGCCCACTAGTTAGGAATTTTGAGCTATTAGTGCAGCAAAATAGCTTACTAGCATGACTTATACTACAACTAGTTGGCCATAAAGGCACTAGTTGGCAAAAAAGGTGTTACTAGTTAGAGTGTTTATTGAACTAAATGTTGAAGTAGTGTGATCAAATGTGCACTAGTGCAGTATAATTGCAAACTAATGGGTAAAAAGTTATGGTTGATATCAAGGATAATGGATAAATACACAAACCGCTTGCAAAAAGGCATAGACATCTAGATCTGGGATAAAGATTAGTGTATCTGGACTCTGCTATGACAAACATCCTAAAATGCTTAAAAGTAAGTAAGATTAAATCTATGGACAGCGCAACGGGCAGTGACAGAATATCTGTTTGGCAGTGAGGTCACAATGTGAGAAGTAATTACCTGTTTCTTCTTCCCTCCCGATTCATGCCGTGAGAGAATAGAAAAAGGAGCGTGATGTCAGCACACTAAGGGCTCTGTTGTTTCTCTCCTTTTTGTTTTTGGTATGGATGTGAGCAAAACTATTTGTTGAAGTATTGAATTTTGTGCGGTGTAGGACAAACCCCCCCCCCCCACCATAAGGAATCCCCAGCTGCATGTGAATGTATATGCTTTTTTATTCTTCATGTCAGGTCTGATAACAAGAATAGATTCATCTCTGTCTGTTTAATGACCACTAAATAAAGTCCAAATTGCTTTTCTTCTCTTGGTTCCCACATATGAGTTAATGTCTCCATATTTTTTTTTCCAACATTGATCTTCTCTTCATTTTCCAGGCATTAGCCCAGCTGCAGCTTATCGACTACATCGGAGAGCAGACAGCACTTCTTATAAAAGTGAGTCTTTCTTTTCATTCCTAGCCTCAGCCGTTATCACTGAGGTATCTTTGCAGCTGACATAGTTGATAATTGGGTACAGGTGACATGATATTGCTTTTCATGCATATTGATCCTTTGGCTCTGCACAGCTTCAAATTCAATTATTTTGTTTATATCTGATTCCTGCCAGCGGTTGAGAGGGTCTCCGGTCATTTTCACCCACATTCTTGCCCCTGTGAATCGTGCAAGCGAGTTGCCTCTTAGTGCAGAATTGCACCAGTAATGGGTACGTCAGCTTATGTTTACACTGCAGTCCCGTTTGGGTCTAATAATCACACATGACAGGTGGTGTGCTATTCTGGATACTGAACCTCTTCTGTGTTGCCAAACAAAGGACAAAAGGGTAGAATCACACAGCCTTCCTCTCAGCTGGAGGACAGGTGGAAGAAAAAGATATTGCTTCCTTTAACCTGTTTGTGTAGCTCAAAAAAATTAAAGAGAGTTCAAACTACATCACACTTTATGTCACATGTGGCGAACTGGCAGAGGTCTACAGATAAAAGGCAGAGCCACCACCTGTGGTCCTGTCATCAAACAGCTTAACCCACAGTCTGCATTCCCTGATGAGAGGTTCAGTGTCACAAATTGATCATAAATAGTGTTTTTGATCTCAGTCCCAGTCTGGCTCAGGTAGCAGCTCATGTGAGTATCAGTGAAAACAGTAGTTATCTGTCACTCTGATTATCTCTCCTTGCAGGCGGTGCCAGAAGACCAGCGCCTGGCTGTAGCCATTATCTTAGTTTTGTGGGTCTCGGCTTTGGCTTCCTCTCTCATTGACAACATTCCCTTCACTGCCACCATGGTGAGACTTCATTTTATCACACACAGATTTACACCAACAAATCCTTATGTAGATTATAAGATGTAGCACAAAACTTGTCCCAACCATTTGACTTGAAAACCCAGCTAGATCATCATTTTCTCCAAACAAAAAGCAGAAAAAAAACCTGAAAACAATAATGAAAATCAATGTGTTAACCCTCTCATTGTCAAATGGACCCGAAGTGATAAGGGCTTCTCTCTTCAGTTATGAGGGCTTCAGGAGGGTTAAAAGATGCTCTATGTTTTTTAAATGAAACCTTCAATGATTCTTAAAGGTAGTATGTCACTAGGCTCTGACTATTGGAGACTAGTTGGCAACTCAAAGCTGTGGGAAAGTTGCAGTCTCACTGAACTCTGAGTGTTGTCGACAAAACAAACAGAAAGCTGTTTGGTGATGTTTTAAATGGTCGGTTTTTAAAAATCATGGCCTATTTTGTGTGTACGGCTTACAATACTGCATTCTTTTCTGTTCACATTATTTTGCTGTCTAACTCAGCCCTCATCATACCCACCTCATCATGCCCCCATCCTTATGGTTTATGCTGCTGGAATATGCTATGGAAATGAAGAAACACAGATATGGACCATTTAAAAAAATAATTACTATTTATTAACGGCATGGTTTTTAGACATGGACATATTTACTGTCAGAGGCAAGCTCCTGTGCAGGTGTCAAAATACAATTCAAGACAGATTGGAGATGCCTGTGACAAAATTCAAATGGGTTTGAGACGTCTGCAAAGACTCTGTGGATAAGTTGAGGGAGCAGCTGAAAGAAGAAGAGCCAGTGGCACAGGTGACATTTCACATTTTAGGGAATAACGGTCTCAACAAAATGCCAAACACTACTATTTTTCTCTTTTTTGTTTCATTTAAGACCTTAAAAGATTGAGATAAAATAAAAAGGATATTGCTGTTTTTAAGTCCAGTTCAGATCAGATAACCTTTAGTGCCATCAGAGTTTTGCATTTTGTAATCAGTGATTTTGAAATACTTATGAGATCATTCAATATGACTGTTTGGTGTTCACAGCTACAGGAGTTTCATTTTTTCAGTGTTTTTGCTTACAAAGTTCAAATGTATCATACTCAGTTTTCTGGAGATTATACAACTCTAGCTGCCTTGCATGACTTATCCTACATGTTAATCAGTTAAACTCTTTTTAGCTGTCTGATTTGCTGAATGCCGACTGTGCAGTGTCTCAGAGGGGTGTCAATGTGCTCAATTAGGATGACAGTGAGGCAAATAAAAAATGTTATCCCCTGACAGAATAAGACATTGCTGGCTTAAATTAAGCCATCAGATTTTTGACTAGACAGCCCTCCTAGTTGTTTGTCAGTAGACTCTTTCACAAAAAAAGATCCTTGATATGGCACAAAGACAAGCCCCTTTTAATCTGCCTCTGCCTGTTCAGAAATTACCAATCAAACTGGCCACATCTTGCAAAAATAAGAAACCAGAGGCGTGGAGTGTAGCTGGCAGCTCAGAGGCATAACAGCAATGAGTTGCGTTCAACCCCACCGGGAAGGAGGTGTTTCAGTCCTGGCTTAAAGTTTTTCGGGAAAGAGGCTAGTAGTTTTTTATTTTACCATTTTGTTGAAAATTTTCCATATTTTTATGTACATGAAAACATTATTCCTACTGAATGAGAGAATAACTTTAAAGTATTTTTTTATTAAGTACACAGCTGATAAGACTGCAAATCTTGACTGTCAGTGGAAGGAAATTGAGAAAACATTTTTTTTCTTCTGTTCTTACGGTTTTAAGGTGTCCAAAGAGCTTATGCATTGTAACTTTGAGCCTAAATGATTCTGAATCTCCCCATTAACTATTTCAATCATTCATGCTTTTCTAACCAGAACGATCATTACAACTTTTGTTTATCATTTTTCTATTCAGTAAATTTATTTACACAGCAGTACTGATAGGTGTGACACCATGTTGAGTTGGTGCATTTAATAACTGAACTGCTTTATCTTCAAACTCTTGGAAAAACAATCATCAAAAAACAAACAAACAAACAAACAAAAAAACCATTGGGACACAATAAATGTGCATAGCTCTGCCAGAAGAGTGACAAAATCTAAAGGCAAGCACAACTCATAGATGCTGTAATGGTATCAATTAATTTATATTCTAGTAAAATATATTCATTAAGCATTCGCAGATAGATAAAGATCTTCTGTTAAATTGTTACTCTTGAACAATAGTTGAGTGATTTAAAATGTATGTGTGTCACTCATAGATTCCAGTCCTCATCAACCTGAGTCAGGATTCAGATGTGAACCTGCCAGTAAAACCTCTCATCTTTGCTTTGGCCATGGGAGCCTGTCTTGGTGGTAAGTTTTCAATCCTACAAGTCTCAAGCACATTAATATAAAGTTAGAACACGAACCCTTAGACTTTCACTGAGACACCAGGGACTTCACAGTTCATCCCTGTCTGAAAGGTATGGATCTTTATCGACAGCCTCTGGCAGAGAGACATCACATGCTCTGTATGACAGCAGCTGTGTTGCTCCTCTGGGATGTCAGGATGTGCCTTTTTTTTGTTCTTGGAGAGCAGCTTCAAGGACCCCAAAGCATTCATTCTCTACTACACCCCAGCGGCCAGCTCTTCTGCTCAGTGAGGCTTTGTTTGGGTGGGAAGGACACAGATAGAGAAAAGTGTTTCACTTTAATCAAATACAGTTTGACAAACCTTTATCGATCAGTGGTTGCTGCCCAATACCTCTCCACATCCACCATTTTTAAAACACGAGCAGGAACACACTGGATACATGGTCTTGATTAATCAATTTAAACAAATCAACCTTTAAAATTTTTTGAATGTATTTTACCAGTGACAAGTGGGACTAAGATATGCTTTATTTCTATCTATGTTTAGAAAGCATTTAATTAAAATATGAAAGGAATATTTCTGACATTTTGAAGTGAGGTTCTGTAAAAACGTTGTGAACATTTAATACCTTACCTGTTGTAGATAGCTCCTCAGTTTGGAGAAGTCTGACAGGCTAGTCCAAACCCAGCCTAGACCCAAGTGGATTTCTGCGATCTCACAACTTTTATAAGAGTTTATGCAAATGCCATTTCATCAGTCTTTCATAAATTTACACATTGTTTTTTGTTTTGTATTTTTCAAATATACAAAGCATTAGCAGCAGTGAGCTGTAGCACTTCTGGTGCATTCTGGGACACTTTTGGCAGGCATATCATAACATTTCTATTGATATAACTATGTGATGCAAAATTGATGGCAATATAAATAACATTTGTAATGAACCCTTACAAAATTATAAAGATTGGAGATGTTTTAAGATGGCAAAATCTGAATTTTGTTTTAAAAAAAGAAAAGTTATTCTATGATTAAAAACTGAATGAACAGCTCTTTTTTGTTTTTTTCTATTTTTAGGAAATGGTACACTGATTGGAGCATCAGCCAATGTTGTGTGTGCAGGAATCGCTGAACAACATGGATATGGCTTTTCCTTTATGGAGTTCTTCAAGTGAGCCCTTTTTTCTTTAACAGTCTAACTTATAACATTTTAAACAGTTTGGTTGCAGACAAAAAGTTCATCTGTACCTTGTCTGAAAAGCCGCATTATTAGGTTTTCTGTTGTTAAAGTTTAGGAAGGATTTACCACAAGCTATTCTTCCAGAAAGGCTGCTTACAGATTAATGTCTATCTTTTGTTGGGGTAGCAATTCTTAAAGGATCTGTATAAGATGTATATTAGCAAAAATACCACAATTCAGATTCAGGTCTTGTTTGCAGTTATAAGAAAAATCTTAAAAATGTGATGGCGTGATGGAAAGTGGGCTGCCTCCCCAGTTTCCACCTACTCACATCTAATCTCCACTCTGCTGATGTAACAGCCAGACATAGTGGTGAATTACTTACAAAAATGGAGGTGGTCCTTAAAGATGAAAGGACAATAATACAAGTTTGATTAGACATGAAATACAATCTTTGGAAACAGAGTTTGGATTTTAGGAATTTCTAATTGTACCCTATGTAATGTTGCAAAGAGACAAAGCAAGTTCCTGAAAAGAGATTCTTGCTTAATATTGTCTAAAAGCAGAACCACAGGTTTTTTTTTTTTTGTCTGTTTGTTTGTCACACCAGTTTAAGAAAAGGTGGAAAATGAGTTATTCAGATTTTTTTTCTTTACTGAAAAGACATAGAATAGCCATGTGCAATGGATCTCACTGAAAGTGATGGAAACAATTGCAGCCTGTCAGTGCCTCTTCTCTCCACTGTAGCTCTGTTTACAGTGACTAGGTAGAAGCATTGCTTGTGGCTCCGGCACTGCCTGTAATTGGCTGTCTGTAGCGAGGGTCACAGCTGTTCAGAGAGACAGGTAAGGAGGAGAGAAGTCTGTCTGTGACTCCAGACAGCTGGGACTAACTAGTTCTTTATCAGGTGGTTGAATGGTGGGGCCAGATGAGCCCACAGGGATATGAATGCCCCTTTGATGGGCTATCACAATGGAAAATGAGTGGCTCTGAATAACTCTGCAGTTAGTTCGGCCTCTGTTGCTTTCTTTATGCCTCTGGGCCTTCATCATCCTCATCTCCTCAAACCATTAACCCAGGCAGGGTGGTAAAAACATCTACTCTGTGTGTGCTTTAAAGTCCAGCTGGGCAGAGTGTGCACCAATGCGTCCACTGAGTTTATTGTGTAGAAAATAACTACAGCTACAGTGTGATATAATGAGATTATTGGTCCCTCTCTTGTTTTTTCTTACTTTGTGATAAAATATAAACATGAAAAGTAACTAAAATTAAAAAAATAAAGTCAACATGCTAACAGGCTGAACTACGATAGCTTCACAGAGCCATTGTCATTGAATTTTGCTTTGATTATCAATAAGTGATGGCTTCCTAAAAAATGACCTTGAACAGTTTCTGCTGCCTCGAAGAATGGGAACCATTATTGTTCAATGTCCTGATACCATATGTTCCTCCTTGTGTTGCACCATGTGGTAGATTTAATTCAATATTTCAGTTCACACAGGCCTTACATCTCTGCTGGAAACAATGATTTAAAGCAGGTTCTACCTGCAATAACTTCATTTAAAATAACTCTAACATCAGTAGTAACATGTTGAAGATATTAGGGAGTATTTTCTGTGTTACTTAGTGGCATAATTCTGAACATTTGTGTGATTTATGGGTCATAGTTCTTACTGAATAGAGCTTATCAAGCTTTGCCAAAGGGAGAAGTGCTGTTCTGCATCATCCAGCCTCCACAGTCAAAGCAGCACATCCCTTGGGTTTATCTAAAGAGAGTCTTTGCGATTGCATCAGTAGTTTCAAAGAGCTCCCATCAAAAGCAATTACATCAATGTGTGAGAGCACAAGGCAGAATGGGGAGTTTTCAGACAAGGTGAACCATGTTCCTTTCTGTGCTGTATTGTGGCGACTTCTTCATCTGCCCTCTGTCCCTTCATGGTGTATCTGTGATGAGGAAATTGCTCAGCTGAAAGGTGACCTCAGCTCATCTGACTATGATAACAGCTTAGATTTCACCCTCCATCCATCTTAACTGGACATTCATTCCTCAAAGATGCGATCACAGCGGCCTGTTTATGGGTTTGACCTTGTGAAACCAGGTCAGTATTTGATTTTACTTTTTAAAAACATGCTCACTGACAAAACATTTAGGCACCTGATGGAATGGTTCAATTTGGTTGTAATTTGGTCCACATGCAGACCAGTGATGGGGATGTAAATGATTCAATTTACAAGGAGCTGACACGTCTAGAATGAGCCCCAGAGGGCATAAGTGGTGGATTCACAAGTGGAGTGATAGGGTTATCAGATGTAACTGAGCATCCGACTGTCAATCAAAACAGTGAGCGAAGGTCACAAAACAGAGGATGCTTTGTAGACATATTAGACAGCACTGCTAGCACTTGGTGTAGTTTAATAGAGATAAGATTGTGGATTGCATGAGGCTGGGTGGTCATATTGTGCAATTGCCCAGGATGTGGAGCGTACAGATGTCACACAGGTTCAGTGTTGGAACCAGTTGGTACATGAAGACACCCATACTGTCATGATTCGGTTTTGTTGTGTTTCTTTGTATTTAGTGTTTCTAGTTTTCTTTGTGGATTATTTAGTGTCTTTGTTTTTGTCCTATGCCTCTGTCTGTCATAATTTCACTTCTCCTCAGTCTATCTCTTGTCTGCCTGCCACTCCCATCTACACCTGCCCCAAGTCTTGTAATCATCTCACCTGTACCCACTTCCCCTAATTACCTCCTGTGTTTAAAAACCTGGTCATGTCCTCCACTACTCACTGATTCATTTTCGCTTCATGCGCTGTCCGGTTGTTCCTCTCGTCGTGTCCTATGTCTTCTTGTGTCTCAGGTTGGGGTTTTGTCATGTTTAGTTTTGCTGCCATGTCAGCCTTTGTTTTGTTTATATTTTTATTTAAATAAATTAGTTATTTTTTTCCACCTTAATGATGAGTCTGCGTATTGGGTTCGCCTCGCTCTCGTCTGTACCTGACACATACGCATTGTGAAGGTTCCAGTTGCCCAGAACAGACGAAGAGGATTATAGCATTGTGTGCCAAGCATTACAGAACCTCATGACATCTGTGTGTGCCTTCTGGACACAGGTGTTAGACTCTTTACAATATCTTGTGTCATCCTGCACTGTGTCTAGATGACTGGCACCAGCAGGATGAGGTCACCATCTTATGCATTGACTGCCACTGTTATGACACACGGCATCGTAATGTGTTCAGTGATGAATCTTGGTTCTATATTACCATGGATGACTATCATGTGCTTATGGTGGTGCCGAGGGGAGACACACCAGTGTTGCTCCTGACATCATGGTGTGGGGAGCCATAGGGTTTGACTTCAGGTCACCTCTGGTAGTGATTCAGGGGACTCTGATGAGACTGTGCTATGTCAGTGACATCTTGCGTGACAGCATCCTGGTAGTCTTTTACTGAGACAATGTCTGTTCACACATAGCACATGTGTCTATTGACTTTCTG
The DNA here is from genome assembly GCA_028566095.1 of Kryptolebias brasiliensis. NCBI lineage: Eukaryota > Metazoa > Chordata > Actinopteri > Cyprinodontiformes > Rivulidae > Kryptolebias > Kryptolebias brasiliensis. Next base: position 20,492,778 of record JAOXNZ010000117.1, on the reverse strand, counting down.
TGTCATGTTGAGGTCCTCCTATGGCCAGCCAATTCCCTAAGTCTTTTCCCAATCAAACATGTGATATCAGCTCAGGCATCAGCTCTGAACCAATGCTGATCCGCTGGATCTAGTGGGCCAGTAACAACAGATGTGGGTCGACTTACCACAAAAGAGGATACAAAAGCTATATGATTCATTTCTATATCAAACTGCCACTTGTATCCAGGCCCAAAGGCCTGTCGCACTTTACTGACATGGACCGGTAGTGTGCCCATACTGGCAACTTCATTATCCATTTGATCTGAGATTGTAGTTATTGCAATATGGTCACATGACATTTCAAGACTAGCAGTTTCATTTTGTTTTCACCACTCTGTCTGGGTGCCTATTTTTTATTTTTGTCAGTGAGTATATATATGACACTGACAGAAAAAAGTAATTTGGGTTCAGCTGTATGACAAGAAATGTATTGTGCTGCAGATCAATATACACACCACTGACTCCTCATATATAGTGTCCAGTAGTGCATTACTGTACACTCAATGTATCAGTGCAGTCAACAGGGCTCATTACCCTGTCAGGATGTAAACTTTGAGGTGGAATGAGTTTCAGTTTTATTGCACAGAATTATTGTTGTGAAATTATCAAGCACATATTTAAAGGTTCTGTGCTGCAGTCTCAATCTGAAGATGGAGACTTTAAAAGCCCCCTGACAACAGCATTTTAAACCATTTCATGAAACCAACAGTCATCAGTGACAGTTTGTCATTTTAGTCAACAATGTTAATTGTTGCCAATGGAAAAACTGAATTTGTTTACTTTAGTCTAAAAACTACGAGTGATGCAAGAAATAAGAAATTCAGGACATTTTGTTACAGCCTGCAAGAAAACAAAAATTGACATGTGTAACAACACATGCTAAAACAGACAGCCTTTAACACAAAGAAATAAAGTTTCTTTCAGACTTTTGGAAGTGAGCACTAACTTCTGTCAGAACATTTAATACGATTTTACTGCAGTTAAAGAAAACAAAAGGGCAGCTAAGGTTCAGGTAATGTACAATCATCCTGCATTCAGAAGGTCAGCAGTTTAATTTGCTGCTTCTCCACATGATGAAGTGTCCCTGTGCAAGTCATAAAATATATCTAGTAAACTGCAAGATTTCACAAGTAAATAAAAATAATATTCACTCTAATTTTTTTGGCAACTTTTGCCTTGCTAATGAGAAAATTAAACTTATCTGTCAATTTAAATGCACTGCCAAGTGCTAAAATTAAGATTATTGTGCCAAAATGCCGCTTTAAAATTTAATTTAAAGACATAATTTTACATCATTTTCACCTGTATATTAAGTAGAATTAAAAATTATAAGCATCTGAATGAACAAAAATTGATAGAAGTCAAGAATAATGTGCTAATGTTAATTTTTAAAAAAAAAGTTTTTATTTTTTGATGCCTCGTTTTAAACATGTTAGAACAAAATGGCAGCAAAAAACCATTAAATGCATCAGTTTCAATATAGTCAAAGGTTTCTAGAAATAGTTGGCTTTACATTTTAGATTCCTTGAGGTGTTACTATTTTAAACTATCGATGTGTGAATAAGCTGTACAATCTTTTCATTTATTTAAGAACATTTGTGTTTTGTCACTTTTATGCAGAAAGGCGAGTTTTTGTTAAGAAAATTAAATAAAATGATGTGTGTGTGTATATATATATATTGCAAATATTTTTAGATGGTCACCTCAAAACCTGGGACAAACAGAATAATAAAACTGATAAATTCTTGCAGAGAAGATACAAATAAATATCTACATTTAGCATTTCACTTATAATAAAACCAATATGAGCATTATGCACTCCCCCACAACTATACAACTACTTATATGCTGATTGCTCCACATGCAGCCAAATTTAATATAAAGTCAAGTTATGATTGGTGGCCATTGGCCAACCACTTTTAGCTCATCACCTTCATTCTGTTTTAAACATAGCCCATCAGAATAAAAGCGTGCATATATTTGAATGGCTGCCGATCATCATTTTGTCATTAGGTTTAATAGAAACAGTAGCTTCTATGTATGTTGTGTTTTTATGCTTGTAGCCTTTACTTACTCAGTAATATTAAATAAGTGCGCTCTGGGTTCTTTTCATTGTGTACTCTCGTACTATTTACTTTAAACTAACCTTTCTCTAATAATTTTTGGATCACTGAAACTTAAATGAGGCTTTTAAAGCAGCCTTATCCACTAAGATGAACACTAATGTTTACAGTGTAATAAATTGCACCATACACAATGTAAAGTGGAACATAATAACCCTCCTTTAATTAGGCAAATAGTAAATAATAATAAGAAAATAGCTGATTTTGGGGACTAAGTCAAAAACAAAAAGAAACTCACAGCAATTTACCAACTATACAATGAATCCCCACATACAGTGTAGACCACAGGTTAAATGAACCACTACTGTCCAAAAAAAAACTAAACCTAAAGCCAGCACAAATACACCCTACCTTGCAGGCCTGTATTGATGTTCGTGATTGGAGAAATCCAACAAAATCTCAATACACCAGAGTCTCTTCACTCAAAGAGCAATCTATATATATAT
>JAOXNZ010000117.1:20468290-20485907 GCA_028566095.1 Kryptolebias brasiliensis | reverse complement strand
TATCTATCTATCTATCTATCTATCTATCTATCTATCTATCTATCTATCTATCTATCTATCTATCTATCTATCTATGGAGAAGGTGGTCCTCAGCCTCAAACTTGTTTCTAGAGGAACTAAAAGGTTCCTTTGGCAAAAAATCTTAAATTAACCACAAATCCACAACAAAACAGTGCCAGTTTGCTGGTCAGACTGTTTCCTCACAATGACACATACCATTTCTGTCATGGTGGCCTGAATAGTTTGCACATTAAGAAAACAAAGTAGGCTGAACTAATGGTCTGGTAAACAACTTGTGGATACACAGTGTCAGAGTTTTATGGTCCAAACAGAAATAATGGTTTTCTGATTGCCAGTGTTTGTGCGCCATTCAAGTATGATGTTCATTGTATTTTTTTGTCACAAATAGATGGTGGTTCTACCACAACTCTCACAACCTAATCTGTCTTTCTTCAAAGTTTAGTCAACATGTGGTTTAACGCACCAAGATTTACAAATGCTCAGATATTTTGTATATTTTTGCTAATCAATCATTGTCACTTTTCCATTCTGACTGCTTTATACTGTGTTCACTTATTGAGATCTGCACTATGCATATTCAACGTCACTTAAATAATTGAAATTTCACTTTATAGAGTTTCTTCTTTTTCTAAGCCTAACCACATGGTCACCAATTTTCAACCACTTATCTAAAATTGGGTCAAGGAGGGAAACCTAGCTATCCCAGCAACACTTTTCTGCTCCTCCTGTATGATCCCAAGGCATTCCCAGGCCAGAGTGGATAAATAATTTCTCTCATTGTTCTGGGCCTGCCCTGAGGTCTCATCCCAAAAGGCCGTACCTAAAATACTTCCAAGTAAAGGTGACCAGGAGGCCCGCTAATCAGATGCCTGAACCACCTCAGTTGACTGCATTTGTTACAGAAGAGCAGGTTACCTTTTACAAACTTCCTTTTTTGTAATAATAATAATAATAATAATAAATCTCCTTTGTTTCAGCTGACACCTCTGGTGTTGGAGCCATGATTCATGTCAATCTGCTTTGTTCAGCAGCTCTCCAAGGTGTGAGACTCTTTTTTTAACTAAAGACTAATTAGCAGATTTAATCTGATGCAGGTGTTTGTTTTAGAGCTGTAAATTACAAAGTGATTCCATAGTTTTTTTCTTTACTTGATCTAAAAAAAAAAAGCAAGTGACTGACTACAACAAATATATTTCTTTCTTTTTTAATTATTTCTTAATGCAAGAAGGTTGGAATATTGAAAAATGATAGTTTTATGGCATGTCTGTTATTTTTTTTAATTTTTATACAAAATTAAACAATTGAAAGAACATCCTCCAAGAGTGGTGGTTCCATAATATTTTCTAGGGATTGTAGTTTGAGCAGGCGGGGCAGTGGTTAGAGCTGCTGCCTCCCAGCAAGAAGGTTGCTGGATTTTCTCCCAGCCTGGGGCCTTTCTGGGTGGAGTTATCATGCTCTCCCTTTGGGTTTACTCCGTGTACTCCAGTTTCCTCAAACACAGACCAAAAACGTGGTTAATTGGTAACTCCAAAATGTTCCTCTAGGTATTGTTTGATTTGTTTGTCTCTATATGTATGTGTGATGGACTTGCGACCTGTCCAGGGTGTCCCCCTCCTCTCACACAGTGACTGCTGGAGATAGACATCAGCTCCCCATGACCTTGAAAGGAGAAGCGGGTAAAGAAAATGGATGGATGGATGTAGTTCAAACATCTGATTAGGATGCCTCCTGGTCACCTCATGCTGGAGGTTTTCTGGAAATGTCCTACTGGGAGGAGGCACAGGGGCAGACCCAGAACTTTCTCGATGGATTACTGTATCCTCTGTGGCCTGGGAACATCTTGGGATTCCTAGGGAGAGGGAGGTCTTGGTTTCCCTCTTCGACGTGTTACCTCTCCAACCCGACCATGGATAATTGGAACAAAAATGATTCATAGACATAATTTGTTGTGATTGTTCACGGTTACAGTGTTACTTTATGACAATAAAAATGGAAATGTTTTGACACAAACAATTTATTATAAATTAAATCAGTGATGACTACATCACAAAAAAAAAAAAATCTGCACATAATTCCACATGTCAGGTTTTAGATAATCAATTATCAGTCACAAATGTGGGAACCTTTTGCCTTTCAGGTAAATCAGACCAGACGGAGCTGTTTACCACTGAACAGGTTGTGTTTTGACACTTATGTCCTTTGCATGAACCAATTAATGAGTGGTTCAATTAAAAAATTCATTTAACTTCCTCTAAGAAGTCTTCTCTATCCAAAGCTAATGCTCCTATTCATCAAGAAAGGATTAAATGTGTCCTGCCTTCTGTAATTAAGAAGTACAGCTAGGAAGCTTAGAAGAATTTACTTTAAAGAGTTTTTTTTTTACGTTTGATTCTGCACAAAGTAATGCAGTAAAGATCCAAATAAACACTTTTTGTCTTTGATCACACCACTGTCCAGTGTTGACTTCACATAAGTGCTTTCATTACAGTTAGCTCAGCAAGTAAAACTCCAAAAAGCTCCTTAAAACAGAATATGGGTGAAAGGATAGATTGTAATGTTGTCTTTACATTAACATTCACTGAAAAAACCATGACCAAAGTAGCCACCTACTTTAGAAGAGATTATATGGGAAAATAAATGAACACGTTCAGCAGTGCATGCATATCAGTGCATTTCCAGCTATTCTTAGAAAGCACAGCTCTCCTGGAAGTCACAAGGTGCTGAACAAGCTTCGGTGTGATTCATGATGCTGTGATCAGGACTGTGGACGTAAGAGTTTTTATTCTTTGCAATTCCTCAGAAAGTTTTTATTTATAAAAAGCTGAGTGAAACTCTGTGGCCTGTCCTTGCTGTACAATCTAAATATGATGTCAGTTACAAACACAACAGACACAAAAGTGAACTTCAGGTCTTAATAGATGAAGTTCAGAGGAAAGCCTTAAAACTAAATGAAGAGCTTCTCACTATATATTCAGGATGGCCTTTGAAAATCAATAAGTGGCATTTTGTGATTTTTCAATAACTATTGCATCCTCTCATTTTTTCTTCATAAGTTCATCCATCCATCCATTTTCTTTACCAGTTTCTCCTTTCTGGGTAGCTGATGTCTATCTCCAACAGTCACTGTGCGAGACCATTCAACAACCATTCACACGCTCACTCACACCTATAGAGTCACCAATAAACCTAACATGCATGGTTTTAGTTTGTGTTTCAAGAGTACTCAGAGAAAACTCATGCTTACACAGGCAGAAAATATAAAGTCCACACAGAAAGGCCAGGAGGCGAACCTGCGACCTTCTTGCTGTGAGGTGACAGTTTTAACTACTGCACCACCATGCCACCCTTAATAAATTCAAATATATGCCCTTGGTGTCCATCCTTTGCTGTGCCCCCCTGGGATCTGTCTGCAGCTGTGCTGAGGGCGCCTTACTTGGGAGATAACTTTGGGTTGTTAACCTCTGGATCTGGAGCACTATCTTCAGCACTGCTCTATAAATGTAGGATTTTATATTTTGAACGTAAAACCAGAGATGACTGGTATAAATGGGCTAACAGGGATAAGTCCTCCATACCATTTCCAATAAAAAGAAGAGACTTACTGTCAAGCAATATTTAAACAGATTGTTTAACATTTTGGTGAAGTGGAAAACAATATTAGCCTTCAATTAAATTAAAATCTAGTTACATGCTTAATATACCTAAATTAAAGGCAAATGAACAGCATCAGTGCAGAAAAATGCTGTTTGGAAGGCAGCATAGTTTGAGGCTCACATCTCTCTTTGTGGAGGTGTGGGGATTTGGATTTTTAGGTGTGTTTTTGTATTTAGTATTTCTGGTTTCTTTTGGTTTTGAGTTCTCTGTCCTTCTGTCTTCTCTGTGCTTCGTCATCACTCACTTCTCTGTCTATCTTCTTCTTCTTTTTTGATTTTTATTGGCGGTTGGCAAACAACGAATTTGGTGCATTACCGCCACCTCCTCTGTCTATCTCCTGTTCTGCCACACCCATCTACACCTGCCTCGAGTCTGATAATTACTTCACCTGTGCCCACTTCCACTGATTTCCTCCTGTCTATAAAACCCGGTCATTTCCTCCATTTACTCGTTGGTTTATTGTCTCTTCTGGTCTTTCTGTGGCACTCCTATGAGCTGTCTGATGTCTCCCGTGTCATGCATTGTGTCTTGCTTCGTGCTTTGTGTAAGTTTTGTTATTTAGTTTGGTTAGGTTTTTGCTGCCACGTCAGCCTTTGTTTTGTGTTGTCCTTTTATTTAATAAATTATTTAAGATGAGTCTGCGCTCTGGGTTCGCCTTCTTCTCCGCCACACATGATAGGAGGTTTTGTAAATTAGACAGATACTCTGAAAAAGCTGCACAATCTGTTAGTGAATTCAGGCCTCAGTGAGCACAATATGTGCTAAGTGTATTGTGTCAGGTGGCAGATACTGCGCCTTATATGGTTATCAGTGTGTGAGTGAAACTATAAAAAAGTGTGAATAAAACTCCCATTTTACTTAAAGTTTTCTGTTTTTATTTTACTGACAAAGCAGAATGAAGTCCATTTGACCCTCAGCTGCTTTGAAAACAGACAACTGCAGGTGTCCAACAGCATTATTTCAAAATAGGTTTAAATGTGATTAAATTACAATTGCGGTTTCATTTATTAGCACACTAAAAACAGAAGTGAGCCTATCTGACATGGCTATCATTATTACAGAATTAGGCTTGTGAAATGAAAGGAAATTGCAAAGCTGCAGCCTTTTTTAGTTTCTTTAATTCATTCTCCATTATTAGCTTCAGAGATAATGACAGACCTAACTTTAGTAGTACTGCACATTGATTTACATGACATAATCACAGATTATTGAAAGTTAAATTTTATTTCAGGATGATAACAATAAAACACACAAACACACACACAGTTATGACTGTGGTCTGTGAAAACAGTGTGTATGTGATAAGGTTAAACACAAAACAATGAAATCCTTCAAAACAGAAACAGTCTTAAGGTTCTTCAGAGGACTGCCAGGAGCAGTGACTGAGCACAGCATGAAGCTGAATACCACGGCTGGTCAAGACACTGCAGGTAATCTTTCCATCCAAATGTTAAAGCTGCTGCTTTGATGGATTATTTAGTTTAACCAGGCAGGAAGATGTAATCAGACACATCACATGGTGAATCTTTGGCCTAGAGCCAAAAACCACGATCTATGAGGCAGGAGACTTCACCAAGAAACTTACTGAAGTTATTTGTGATAATTATCTGTCACTGCCATTCATACAAGAACCATTAAAGGCCTTTTATTTTCATTTAAAGCAACTGACAAGATGCTTCAGAGTAAATGCTGCAGTGTCTCTTTGTGGTTGGACTGCAGTTGTGATTACTGCTGATCAGAACTTACTTGCTTTGTACTGTTCTGCCCCCTAATAACAGGACATTTGCATATCTATGACAGAAACGTATTAAACTCTTGATGGCTTATTGTTTTCAGACATGAACAAGATGATGGGAAATAAGACTGCATGGAATCGACTTAATTGGATTTCTTATCTTTGCATTGTGTGTTTGATGAAAGAGACAAAGGGTGTGAGTGTTGAGTCACGAGTCATGCAGGGTTTAACTTTCTGCAACTGTTTTGGTCACATTTTGTGGTCAGGGGTCATTCAGTCAATGTCATGTCAGTTTATCTACAGATAGGACATAAGTAGAAAACATGAGAATAAAGTTGTTTTTATATGTTCATACTAAGCCTATGTTATTGTATTTCCAAAATGAAAATTGTAATGTTCTTTTCAACTAACAAATCATATGGTATGTTGAACGAAGTATGATTTACAGTTCAAGTTAGGGTTTTAAAGCAGTTCCTGTAAAATGCAATTGTTAGCTTACATCTTATGGTAGTTGATAAGAGAAGTACAAATTTGATTGATCGTCAAGTATATTCACATTTACTTCCCTCACCAAACTACCAACTCCAGTTATTTTGATGCCTAGAGAAGCTTAAATGACAATTACAATTGTGGTTGTACTGGTCAGAGTAACAGTACATGTTGTTTCCATAGGTCCATAGCTTTAAACAGCCTCACACAGCCAAACAGATACTGTACCTACAAAAGGTGTTATATGTCAAACTAAGTCAGTAGGGTATTTTATCATTTGTCCTTGTGGAAAAAGCATTAAAAACTTACATTGCTGAACATAAAAGTGTTAAGAAGATAAATCATCCAGTCACATGAACTGTTATGAAATGAATGAATCCAATTCTCCTCTTACGCCTCCTTCGCTGAAAGAAGACCTGCTATGCTCTTGATGTCTTACATGACCTTTTAGAACGTGGGTGGATTGCAACGAATTTGGAAAACCTTCAGTGTGAGGGGAACCATGATGCTTGTACACTCTCAGTATTCAGCAAAAAAGGGTTTTCCTGCTTTTTTCACCTACCAACATAGTTGGTAGCCCCACTACACTCGATCAGCAGCATGTTCCTACAACTGTACTTCCATATACAAACGCACCACACCCTGGGCCCCAGCCTGGCATATCTCTCTCAAACCACATCAGGGTGCAGCTACACTTTAGAAGATCATGCCATGCAGTTATGACACCATCACCACAGGTATCACGTCTCCTCTTGGTTGTTTTATTGAACTTGACACAATCTGTGGAATTTTCGTATATGTACATAAACAGGAGGTTTCTGGGCCTCCAGTGTCAGTTTCAGCCTTGCCGTGGAGGAGGAAATACCTTCAGCAGCATCGGAGGATGCAGGTGAAGGAGTTTGCTGTGCAGAGCCTTAACCAGGTCCACAGTTCTTTCTTCCTCATCCATTGGTGTGAGCATGGTGCGATTCTATGCTGGAACAAAAGCGAAGGTGGAGCAGAATACACACAGCAACCTTGTTACTGAGAGCACTGAACTTACTTAAAGCTAGTGTGGTGTGGACATGGAGGCGTCGTAGCCTAGGCATGAGGCCAGAGTGGCCAGTCCTGCTTAAAACTCTTTACAAGCAAGCCAGTCTAGTGCGTGTGACCCCTATGCTCTATCCAAGACCTCGGTACGTTGCAGTCACAGTAATAAATTAGCACAACCAACTATGAAAGCTTTGTGCATGCTCAGAGCCTTAACCAAACTGTCATATTTTATCACTTTAATGGGGAGCGTGAAGAGCTCACCAAAACTCTGGAAGACCATAAAACCATTATATAATTAAAGCTGTTTACCATGTATTTTAAATTACCCCTTCTTATGACATAAAAATCTGATTGTGGTAAGCAATTAAAGAGATTGTCTGTAAAACAGTAACTTCTGATGGTTTGCAGTTTTCTCTTGTCTCTAGTCTTTTTGCTAAACTCATCTATTCCTGGCACTCCAGTTTCATAGTTAAATCATGGACACAAAAACTGTATTAATTTTCTCATTTAACTCTAAAAATAATAATAATAATAAAAAAAGATTCTGACCTAAATGTCACATTGCAGCATTAAGATTCAAGAGATGTTTGCAGTATTTGTTTTTCTCAGAAAGAAATTGAGGGCAAGACACCAAACAGGAAAGAAGGAGTGACTGGAGAAGCAGGGATGAAAACGGACAATATTGATCAATGTGAAGCCATTAAAAAAGCAGGAACACAACAACCACATTCTTTCTATCAACTCAATGTAATTCTATTTTTTAGCAGTAATTCTGTAAAATGGATCAGATTATTGGATTCCTCTGCCATATTCTACTGTAAAACTCAGAATGGTGTGGGTATCACAGCTTTGTAAGCACAAAGAAATGTTACTATAGTCAGTTTACAAGAGTTTCAGTGATCAGGTATTTTATTGGACTTGAATATGTCTGACAAAACCTTTTAGTTCTTGTTGTTAAAAGGAGGGAAACTAACTGTTGTCTGATTGAGACGCTGCAGTACTTTCTGTTCGCATTGAGAGAAAGACTTTTAATGAATCCACAGTATTTTATTCATGTGTGATTGTGGACCTGGACCTTAATACTTTCACCGCAGACGTTCATGAAGATGATCACAACCTCTTGGTGGATTTGATCAGTTTGTTTCCCACTGAAGATTCCCTCTTTGTTGTTATCTGGGTATCTTCTCTTTACAAGGTGTCAGAGGAGGGTTTATTTGTGCTTTTATAAAGTTTGCACCTTGACATTCGACTTTGGAGGCCGTTGCTCTTACTCCACCTGTAATTCTTTCAATCTGAAGGTGAGGATACCTTTGGATGGCTTTAAGATGTTAATGTGAGATAATATGACAGCAAGGATCACAGCAGGCAAAAAAGAGTTATTGAGAGTGGGTAAGTTGTGGAGAACAGTTCAAAATTATAAAGGTACTTACTATTTTAAAAACCATGTAATATCTCCATCAAACAATCTATGGGTCTGCTAAAATACACATGGCTTACATGAACAGAAATGGGTAGAGGTGTCCTCCAAAGGTCATGTTGAAAAGCAGACAAATGTGTGTAATTTCAGTTTTTTTTCCCCTCTATTTTGCCTGCTGTTTGGCTCGATGACTTGTTTCATAAGTGTTGCAATAAAAACCCATTGAAGGGGGTTCTGTGTTTTGCTCAGTGCAGAAACATGAGCAGTGTATATAATCTGTTTAATAGTGCCTGAAAGCAATAATAGTAAATGCAGATTTAAACCTATTGTAACTATTGCACATATTTTAAACATTTTGACTTTTATCTCCTACATTTGAACTGTACTTTACCTACAAATTATTCAGCTTTTGGTCATTAAATACATAACGGTTTAGGTTAACTGACCATTTATTACAGCAAAGAATCATTTTGAGCCATGCTGAGGACCCCTGTAATTATACGATATGGTGCTGAGGCCTGTAGAGAAAAAGGTAAAGGCAGTTTCTTCAATATTTATGGGTGTTTTCAAAGCCAAAGCCAATTGTGTTCCTTTTCTGTTTTTCTAGAAAGGCTTTATTGGATTTCAGACATGTACAATTGAATTGAAAGGCAGGCGCTGGAACACTTTGTTTCAATTTAAGGCAGAATGCAAAACATGTTTCTCACCTTTGATATTTGCTTTCACAACAGGACTGGACTGGTTTGATGAAAAGCACCTATAGGAACTGTCAGTCCCTGCTTTTTTTGTCACAGGATGCAAACATTCTAAAAAACTAAAAACATCTACTTAAACTTGTAAATGACAGCTTTAATAGGGTTTATCAAAAAAAACTTTATTCCATATTTTCTTATTCTCAGTACGGACATTCCAGATATAAAAAGTAACACAAAAACAGGAGGATCATTGGATATGACTTGTAGAAGCTGAAAACAAAAGAACAATTTGAAAAACTCCACCTCACTGCTGAGGAGTACAGTCCCATCTCTTGACCGAATATGAGATATTTACTGTGTGTCACAATGGAGCCACAAATATGGAAACAACAAGGAAGAAAAAAGACAAATGTTGAAATGTCTGAAAGACGAAAATTTATTTTCATCTCAAGAGAATGGTGTTTGTTTCCATGAGATCATGAAATAACTGTCGTGATTTCTAAAAAATAAAGCACCTTTTATTAATTATGATTTTGGAAAAATGAAAAAAAAGAAGTTTTTATTTAAAATACAGGGACTGACCCCAAAATGACTATGATATTCCTCAGATAACTGAGCTTGTTTTTTCCAAACTAAATTATCATTATTTTTTTTAATCTCATTTTCTCAAGATGAAGGAGCAGGTTTTCTTGAGATAACAGCATTAATATGTTTAATTATTTTGGTTTAAGCCAGACTCTCACTGGGCTGTGACTAGTTGGAGACACAAAATTGCAAGAAAACCTTCATTTGGAATCACACTGAGTTGACAGTTTTGCGTATGTCACACAAATATTGCACTAATTTCCACAAATATTTGGACTGAAATTTTTTGGAGTATGCTTAACTGTCACACCACTGTTGCACAATGTTTGCATGACAATCTTGCAACAGAATTGCTATTTTTTGACACAACATTTTCAAGAATGTCTTGCAACAGTGGTGAAATAGTTATGCGTGACAATTGAGAAATCTGTACCATCCAGTAATCATTTTCTTGTGGCGCCCGCATCGTCTGGTTTTCATCATTGTCTTGATTCAGTTGCATTCTAGTTTCACAGGTCACCAATCCCTCCCAAAGTTAACTAAATTGAGAAGGGTTTGAGGCAGGTTCCAGATGCCTAAAATGACTCTTCCAACATGTTCAAAATACTATGGACAGATGAGTGAGACTTTGCGTTTCCAAAATGTGTCTAAAGGTTCATAAGTGTTTCAAATTTCACACTCGCAGATGCCATTCTCAATCGCAGCCCAGTGACATACAAGCTTTAGAAAAGGTCATTTTCTCGGGGTAGCTACAAATTATTTCAAAGTTGTGTCATTATTTTGAGATAAAAGCTTTTATTTATTTATTTTTACAACATTTTGTTTTATTGATGAAACAAAGCTAGTTTCCTTGAGTTAACAAGATAAAACTAGCTTGTTGAATTGATAACTCGTGATCACAAGAAAATCACATCAAAAATAATAATAGCATATTTGCTCATTTTAGGCTTTGATCTAAACTCTATTTTAAGAGCAAACTAAAAGCTTGTTCTTTAAAAGTTGTATGCAGCGCCAGAGATACTCCTTTGTAGCAGGATTTCTGCTACAAATGAAAAACAATGAATGAACAGGTAAATGGCACCATCCACTTTTAAGTACTTCTAGGCTAATTACATTTATTTCCCCATATTTTCCATAGAAACACCACCTCACAATACTGCACCTAATACATGGAACCTCTTTTTAAAAAAATCTTGAACACAAGAGGTCCCTCTGGGATGATTTCAGCATGACAGTAAATTGAAGAGAAAAGTCTTTGGCTTTTTATTCCAACAATAAGTACTGAATGTGGCTTTGATAGGGTGCAGTGTTTGCACTTGGTTTATTGTACTTCAAGTAACCAAAATACTAATACTAATACTTTGAAGATTCTGTCAGTTTAAGCAACAAAACACTCAGAATCACAAGAATATACATCTTTTGTTTGCAGGAGGTTTGCAAAGCACATTGGTTACAGAAGGTTTGGTGTCCTGTCTGTCGCTGGCTCAGTCTCACAGACGACCCTGATCTACATTCGTCCTGGCCTTCCTTGACTCACAGATGACACGGCGCCCAGAGCTGATTCATCCGCTTCAGCCCGAAGCAAATACTGGCCTGGGATCAAATCCCAGCCTGAATCACACTCTTTGCTTTCCCATTGTCTGGAAAGTTAATACTGAAATGTGTGCTGTGTCCATTTGGAGAAACAGGTTGGAAAACAAACAGCAAATATGATGAGAGGGTGGAAATTAGGCTTTTGAAAACAACTGAAGCTCACAAAGCTAAAAACACATCCTGAAAAACAGCCAGTTTGTCCAACTTTTTTGTTTTGGGCAGTAAAATCTTAATTTGTTCATCATAGCATATATTTGATCTTCTAAAGAAATATTATTGTGCCACAACCCTATATCAGTGCATTCCTGTCACTTTTGATGACCATAAAATCTTCTAAAAACAATTTTCCACATCTTCTTCTGCTGCTCCGGCTGGTCTTCCTGTTTTCATCTAATGAGGGGTTCTATGTGGAGTGTCTCTGATATATAACATGATATTCACTCTTCAGTCGATGTTCTACTAGTTCTGCCTTGATTTAAACTGGAGATGCATCGAAGGTCTGCTCAGCTGACTCTGATGTTTGATTCTTGTAAAGCTTTGACATATTGATTTTAGATAATTCTGATTCATCTTGATGTCCCAGGTCAGATTAAACAGTAATGTTGCTGCAGTATATTGGTTAAGAAGATAACCTCCATCATATATCACACAGGCCATGTCACAGAATTAGACTCTCTCCTCAATTTCAATTTTACTTTGCATGCTTTCTATCATTCAGTCAGCTGTTTCATGTAAATAATACAGCCTGAAAACAATAATATGCAAAGAAGTGTGGGTATCCTTTCTATTATTTTGTGTGTCATACATGTCTTAGCTTCATGTATGATTGTCGCTGTGGTAACAATTGTCTAGTAAAGTTAACAATTAAACTGGGCTTGACTTAATAAAATTATTGAAACAGTTCTTATCTGCCTTTGGTATATTTTTGTGCCACCAACAGTACACTTTCTTGGGTAATATGATTTATGGTGGCAATGTCAAACTTCCACTTTCACCTCAATGTAAGGAAATCACCAGTGTTTGTGTTTCTAAATAAAGTTGAGGGGAATAATCTATAAAAGGCCCATTTCAACTCACAGTTCATGAAACCATCATCCCATGTAATGGTAATGACCTGTGCTCATTCTGACATATGTGTGTGCTTTTTTAAATCACTGCTTTATCCTCACATACTGCCAGAGTTAATACCAAGTAAAGCACCTTAAAGAATACCTTTCTGAAATGTCCTTCAACCTGTAAGCAGAAAGGTGTCAGAACACTTCACCATCTGGACTGCCCAAAAAAACAAACCCTGATCCACAAGGACTCAACTAACACAAGTCATAAATGCGCTTTAAAAGGAGAGGTTTACATTCACATGGTGGCCAAGACATCTGAGTATTAATCAGATGTCAAAGGAACAAAACTGTCAAGACTGCAGTGGTTGAAAATATGTGAAGATCATATTGATTGTTAAGGAAATTTAGACATTTTTTTGTTGTTGAAAATAGAAGCCAAGAAATGCTATTTACGGGAGCTGCCATGTTATTTTTTTGGAATTAAAGCCTTTTTGTTTGAAAAAAGTGTGAAAAAACTAAATACAGCTAATCATATTAGAAAAATGAATATTTGCACAAACAGAAGCAAGGTAAGATCTATGTAAATAAACAAAAGTCAGCAACTGGAAAAAATTTCTGATGCCCTGTTTGTTTATGTGCAGGTGGACGGGACTTAAGACTTATACTGGAACCAGCCTACAAAGTAACGCTGGTCCCGTTACTGCTTCAACTTCTGGGTTACTGTTGGATGTCTAGATTTCTTTAACAGTCAAAGGATGATCAGGCAAAGTGATATGTCACTAAATCTGTTTTCATTTTTATTCAGCATAAAATTTGTCTGCAGGCACAGTAACACAGCCCTTTACACCAGTTCTACCAGCATAGTGTGTTCCTATTAGAATTACTGACCATTCGGTCTCATTCCGCCACAACGAGAAGGCAGTATAGGCCTTTGCTCTTGTTACTTACTCTAAAATCCAATAGTTGTTGTTATACAAAGCATACCCCTCATCTTATTTGTCTTCCATTTCACAGAATAACTTATTTCCACATACACATTTTGTTGTTCAGACTTGATTTGGAAAAAAACAAAACAAAGCAATGATACGGTACATGTGTGAACCTTTTGGCACATGCAAGACAAGACAGATACAAAGAATAAGAACTGATACAAAAAAGAAAAGCACATAAGTTTGCTGCCCAGTGCAAAAGAGCAACCTTACTTGAAGTGAGGTTTTTATCGCCCTGAGGTTCTGTCTTCCTACTGTTCCTCACAGCTGACTGGGTGACACAAAGACAATTAAAAGGTTACTAAAACCTAATAAGAACACAGGGAAATTAAATGATGATAAGAGGCTAAATTAAAACAATCCTTCTGTCTGTTACAGATCTTCAGGGTAATGGTCAATTGTCTGTGGCGTGCAAACAAATCAGCTGCTAAACAATGATTAGTGTGCCTAATACATTGCATTTTGCCTATGGTGATGTACAAACAACATTCCTTAGATTTGATTTGGAGATTAGTTAAACAGCTGAAAAAAATTAACATCATTATCAGTCTCTTCACTTTCGGGCGTGTTAGGAGTCTTGGCTGTTCTGCCATGAGAACACATGGCGTGAACACATGAAACATGTAGAAAAATAAGTTTTGAAACACCTTTGCTCCTTTGGTGTTGCATCTCAAAAGCATTTGGTAATGCAACTGATAAATAGAACAACGTCCTTTGTGACATCTACAACTTATTGATGAGGTGGCATTTCTAACTTTAATGTCTAAACAGCTCAGCGATAATGGTAAGGCGCACTTCACACTGGATTATGACTCCACTACCAGATAAAAACCTCATGGTCCTTGCAGGGTCTTGGCAAGATCTTTAGGCACATATTAAAAATGCAGTGGGTGCCCCATTTCTTCTGATAGGTCCACAATGAGCATGCCAAAAACTTTCTTAACTTTTTCTTCTTTCTTTCTTGGTCTATCATTGTGTGGTGTCATTGTATCAATGGCAGCGTACCCATAACTCAGGGTTTGCATACATCGGGGCAGGTTGGTAGCTTAGAATCTGAAGCAGGAATGACTTCATGCTTAGACAATAACTGTGATTGTGACAAGCTTGTGAAAACAACCAAGAGACAGGATATGGTAGGAAAAAACCTATATCGAGCCTTCATAAAATTGAAGGAGGTTTTCCAAATTGGCTGTGATCCAACCATGTTCTAAAAGGTTGAGTAGGTTGTGGATAGTGTAGTAGGGGTGTCATCCAGTGTGAAGATAAAATATACATCTTCACTCTGGTCATTGGTCATTATAGGTTAATCAATTAGGATTTTTCAATGACTGATTTGGACGTTGGATGGCACAACGGTGTAGTGGTTAGAGCTGTCGCCTCCCAGCAAGAAAGTTGTAGGATCTCATCCCTGCCTGGGGCCTTTCTGGGTGGAGTTTACATGTTCTCCCTGTGCACACGTGGGTTTACTCCGGGTACTCCAGTTTCCTCCCACAGACCAAAAACATGCATGTTAGGTTAATTGGTAACTCCTAAATTGTCCCTAGGTGTGAGTGAGAGTGTGAATGTTTGTCTCATTTGTCTCTACGTGGCCCTGTGATAGACTTGCAACCTGTCCAGGGTGTCCCCCGCCTCTCACACAGTGACTGCTGGAGATAGGCACCGGCTCCCCATGACCCGGAATGGAAAAGCGGGTAAAGAAAATGGATGGATGGATGATTTGAACGTCAATCTTTAGAAATCAGCAACAACAGTTAATATACAAAGTCACTTTTTTGTTTGTTTTCGGCCCATGACTAACAGTTTAACATTTAAACACATTAAAACAGTGACCAAAAGACTTTGGGACAATGCTTAGAGTAGGGTGGATGATACTCAATATTAGAAATAGTAAGGGGCTTAGAATATTCAAAGCACCCTCAGAATACTTTCTGAATTTGTTGTGGAATAATGTTTTGTTGTTGTTGACATGCTTGTTGACAAATACACTTTCAAACCAAACAAAAAGCACCCTTGCCATAAAAAAGCACATTATCTCAGAAAGCCGATTGACACGCTAGTGAAATGTAACAACACTGTTCCTCCAACCAATAACCAGTTCGCTTTATATGCTCAGGCATAAATGATGCTGATTACTTTTTACAAAACTGTAAAAATCAGTCAAACAAATAGGCTGTGGAAAGGATCAATTGGTTTATCTATATTAGAAGTTGGTGTGATTTTCTTTCTTCTAGAGTTGGATAAAATAACCTTTTGTGTTTTTAAAAAAATATTTTTTACTCTAAACACATACACAAAGTTGTTGTTTTTGCCACACTGTCTTTTGTACCAAAGACAGCTAATCTATCAAGTTTAGACCCTCTGTGAACCTATCAAACAGCTGACATCACACACTAAAATGCACAAAAGGTATGCCAATACTTAAATTAATATCTTATCTTAGTCATTTGAATCATTTTCTCCCCTGGAAATGTGTTTATTTATAACACCGCACAGGTCCCTAACAGTGTTTCAAGAAGGATGGAGAAAAGTGTTAAATGCCTGAAAGTCAAAATGCTGTAAAAAGAATGTGACGACTCTTTATGTGTTTTCACCAACAAAAGGTCGTTTTACTAATGTAGCTAAAAATTCTGAATTAGAACAGCCATAATCAGTCAGCTAGGCTCATTTTGTATATTTATACATATATATAAATAATTTTCCCTGATAGTTGTTGCAGACACCCCTCCATAGGAAGGCACTATGAATGGTTTAAATGTCCTTGGATTTTCACCAGCTGCATTTGATTGAGGGCCAAATAATAAACCATCTTTGTGTCTGACAAGTAGCACAACTCTTTGTTTTTAAGTCCTCGGCACCCAGTTCTTTCTGACCTCACACAGCCATGCACAGCGTAGGAGGGAAATCACTGTTGTCTTCTGGATGATGTTTCTTAGTTCAAGTACCAGCTTCAGTTACCACAAGAGAGAGAGTTTATTTGGCGTTAAAGTGCCTTTAGGCTGTCTGAAATCCATTGTTTAACTGTACCAGCTTACCATTAAAAACAAAAATGGTCTGTTTGGTGTACTAAAGGTAGAGATAGCCTACCCAGTAGACAATGTTAAACAACAGGAAAGAAGTGGGAAAAAAGACACGGGAGTACGCATCCAGTTCCAGTAGATCTATGTGGACACGTCCTTTTCTCCATGCACCTTCTTTGCACTCCTCAAAGCAGCAAAAAAAGCTTTTGCAGTCTTTTCCTTCCAGACACTCGTAGACCCAAGCGTCTTCAAAGTCCTGCCAGTACATCGAGTTGTTTAAAGCGATGACGGTGTGCGAAGGAGGTCTCACATCCAGGACATAGTTCTGGGAACAAATGAAAAAAAAAAGAAAAGAAAAAGTCACAGACTATCATGCAGCACAGAAGCTACAAATTGTGTTAAACTAGCCATGTTAGGCTGTTTTATGGTACAAAACTTTGACAGTAACTGATCTTTAATATATTTCAATAAATGATCCTGTTTTCTTTGGGAAAACTATTTTAGAAAATTTTAGAAGCAAAACTAAACAGTTTAGATTTAATTATCACCCGCTATAGACTTAGACTGCTGAAGGACATACTGACGACATGTCCTCCTCACTCAGCTGCTGTCTTTCCTGTCTCTGTTGTTTTTATACATGCAGTTATGGTTGTCATTAACCTGTGTTTTTTCAATCCTTCTGCATTTGTCTATGTCTGTTTCCTGTCCTCTCAAACCCCAGCCAGTCGAGGCAAATGGCAGATCATCCTGAGCTTGGTTCTACTAGAGGTTTTTCCCTGTTAAAAAGGAGTCGTTCCTTTCCACTGTCACCTCTGTGCTGCTCAGGATGGGAGTTCAACAAAGTAAAGATTCAACACAATCAGCTGACTTCCTTGGATAAAAAAACTTTTGCTAATTGACATTTTGTAATGTACTGTATGTGAATGTATTGCATCATAATATAAACTGAATTGACTGTAATTAGATTTGAATCTGGGTTGAATTTTGATCTGAATTGAGTTTATGATTTGAACTTGTTTGTTTTTTTTACACAGTGCCCTGAGATGACTTTTGATGTGAAATGGCACTTTATAAATAACTTGAATTGTCATGATCTGTGTGCTTTCAGAGATTGTTTTTCTTTCCCCTCAGACAAAGTGCAGCCAAAAGACCCCTTATGATGACTAAAATAAATGGACACAGCGTTCCCTCGCCCGGACGCGTCACCGGGGCCCCACTCTGGAGCCAGGCCTGGAGGTGGGGCACATTGGCGAGCGCCTGGTGGCCGGGCTTTCGCCCATGGAGCCCGGCCGGGCACAGCCCGAAGAGGTGACATGGGTCCCCCTTCCCATG
>JAOXNZ010000117.1:20377697-20393626 GCA_028566095.1 Kryptolebias brasiliensis | reverse complement strand
AGTCCAGTTGCTTTTGTTTTTAACCTTTTTTGGATTTACCATGTCCTGGATGACTGAGAATCTACACCAGCATATTAGCTGTATATTTCTTATACCTGTTGGAGTGGTAAAACAAGAAATCTAAATATATATCTGACTTTATGACAAAAAAGACACCAGTGTGCTTATTAAGGGTGCCAATTCATGAGCAGTCAAGCACCTTTAATAAACATTTTGCTATAATTCTTCTGTCTCCATCAGAGTTTTTGATTTGCGACTCCTCCTGCAGCTTTATCATTCAAACATGCAGCTTGACTGGGAATACTGTGCTGACCTTTGGTAGCAGCACATCTTGTGGGGCAGACCAAATTTGCAAAAAACTGCTGAAAATTTCTACAAGGGGATTTTGGTGAGCTGAGTGAGAAAACCAAACCTCTGAAGCTTTACAGCTCAGACATATGTATTTCATGGTAGAAACATCATCCAAAGTCGAAACGGGTCACAGAAAGTTAGACTTTATGTGACTGAACTGGTGATTTCATGTTTTTTACGGTTTTTACACAATTGCAGTTTTTTAAATTTTACTACAAAATGTTCAAGGTTCAGTGTGATGATGTCACACTCTGTCTGAGCTTTACAAAATCTTTGCAAACAAACTTTTTATTTCCACAAACGTTCCACTTCTTATACGTCAAAACCTAAGCAGTTTTGTCTTCTTTTGCTCAGGGTGTCTCAGCCGGCTGGAGGACTTACAGTTTTCCCTCAGAGTGCGCAGTGTGAGCATCCGAACTCTCATTGACTTTCATTGTATCTGAGCTCAGAATTTTCTCCTCAGAACTGGAAAACACTGCAAAAACACACTTAAAAATAAAGTTGACATTTAAATGTGTGATGACCAGATGCTTCTGCCTCTTACAGTTCAGGAACTTTTCACAACGACTTCTTACTTTTTGCACAGTGTCTAATTAATAGTGTTATCAGGGAGTGACAAACAGTAGAGTGGTTACCATGGTGACCACAATGAGCCACATTTCATTTCATCTTGGCTCTCTTTACACTTCTCAAAATAAAAGTATTGAGTTTGATAGATGAAAAGTGATGAATGTTGGACTTTCAGGCAGTAGCTGCATTGACGCCCTGCAAACTTTCTTCAGAAATCTTATAGTTGAATCTGTTGTTTAACTTTGTGTTTCCACAACACAAATAGGTCACAGGAAGTGTGTCATCGTGTATGTGCAACCTTGGAGATGGATATTTCAGCTATCAGAGTGTTAGTCTGGATTTAGATAACCTGGACATTTTTCTGAGTTTTTCCCTGATCCACAGAGGAACGCGGAAAGAAACATGCAGCTTTCACAGGTTTTCATTAGACAGATATGTTCACTGCTGGCCCTGGCCCAGTCAGGACCAATTAGGACAGCTCTGATTGGCAGGAAATTTATCAACTGATGCAGTAAAAAGACAATCTCTGTTATTTATGTTTATATAGTCAGGTAGAACACATGGTGTGTTTTAGTTTGACATATTAATGTTTAGTTCAATGCATGGATTGAAACTCTGTGTCCTCAGAGATCTTTTAATGGTACAGTGGGTTGTGGCTCTGCAGACTACAGTACTTGTTCTCTAAATCAGCACCAGAGATGAGAGGAATTCATGCATAAAATGTTTCTCTAATAACCTCATTCCCAGAACACAAACGCATTAAAGAGCCATTGTGAAGTCATTTCTTCTCGTTGAGAGCTTTAGCAAATGTACTGAAGATCTGTGGCAATTTTAGAGGCAGATCGATAGTCATTTCTCCGTTGCAGCCATTTCCATCTCCTCAGAAATTCTCTGTGAATATTTGATTCGGACGATTTATTGTGCTGATAAGATAAAGATGCAGCACTGAAGTGAAAGTGGATGTAAATGTTGTTCAGACTCAAACACAATATGCACTGGAGCAGGGATTCCACCAGGATGGAAAGGAAGGAAGAAATGTGCAACCTAAACAGGCTTCATTAATACATTTATTGGTTGTAGAGCATTTATTACAACGTGGTATCTGACTCACTTTCTTTTCATTCCCCGCCTTCTCTGGATGACCCCTGCCTTTCCTCTCCTACGTCTTTAGGATGTCTTTCTTGTCTTTTTTATAAATACCAGTCTAAATGAGTTTGTGAGCTGGTTTTATTTAAATGTCTACACAGGGTCATGTTTACATGTTTAGATAATCTGACAGAGCAACGTACAGTATGACTGTTATCAATAAATTATTTTGTATGTAAATACTTATAGCCTGGCCAACATTTAGGTAACATCCATATAATTAGGCTCCTCTAATTTATTAGCCCTTCTGTAGCCTTCGGATCAAATGAACCCAAAGCTACAAGAGCTTCTCCTCCTCTCTTCAGTTACAAGGGCTTCAGGAGGGTTAATGCAGAAAGTTAAGTTGGCCAAAATTAAATCTGAAGTATTATAGTTTAGGCTGTACTTTGGTGCCTAGACCAAAAGACAGAACTACTTATTAGTAAAATAAAAAAAAAGAAAAAAACAGTTTTTCACCTGCAGACCCATACTGATCTCAGTCATGTCGGCTCCCTCAGCATCAGCTGATATGTCATCTCCTACTTCTCTCTCCCTCTCCTAAAATATCTTCATATATCCATCTACCTAATGAATTGAAGGATATATTAATATAATAGCATTAATAGCCACCTTTAGCTAGCTTGCAATGACCACATATAGAAATAATAGTATGTGTCAAAATATTTGTGAGATGGGCTTTAATGGCTTAAAATGGAGAGCAGCTAGGTTGGCTATTGTATTTGAATGTATGAGTTTAAATTAGTGTTAAACTACTCAACTACAATATCACCTTCTCTTTAACTTAAGTAAACAATTATTAATAGGCAATAAAAGCTTCTCACAGTTTCCCTTTGTGTCATTCACTCCAAAGTAATCCATCTGCTGCCAAACAACTCTGCCAACTGTTTAAGCCTGTATCTTGTGTTCAAAAAATTTGCAAAACAATTTCTCAAAAACCAAAACCATTCTCTCTCAAAATAGCCACCGAGTCGTTATAAACCCGACCACGTGTAAGTAGGAGAACGTGGATGGATGGGCTTGTGTTATTTAACTCATAGTCATGCTTTTTTTACATTAAGTGTATGCCTGCACTGATTTCTTGGATTTAAAAAGTCATTATTACTGTAATTATAGAGGAGCTCAGGAACAATGTAGGGGACCTAATGACATCCATATATCAGAGCCTGAGACTGAGTGTTGGAAGCAGGATTGAAAGGAATAGGGGTTGTGTTGTTGCTACAGCTGAAGTTAAAGACAGTGTGTGAGTGGAACACGAGGCTCAGGTCAAAAAAAACATTTCAAGCTTCCCTGACCTCCAGTTTTCTGTACGAGGACAAACAAGATGATGCATGAGTGCACTGCTGACACACACAGAATGAGTGTGTGGGCTGTCTCGGTGCAGCAGGGGTCTCAAAAGTCATTAAATCCAAATAAGAGGCAGGTGGAGGTTTTAGTCATCCCTCTATGGCTAATTGGATTACACAACATGCAGCTCTCCTGAGTCAGTGTTTTGAAATTTAAGACTGATTGGGAAAGAAATGTTTATCCAACTGCATAGCGGGCTGACAGACGGTAAGCTCACCTCATGGTGTACAGAAGGGTCCCGTCATCCTTCAGCCGCAGCAGCTTGTTAGGTGTGGTCATGTTGTGCGCAATGGACTTTTTCCCATTGAGGAAGAAGGTGTCGGGGGTCCAGATGTTACTGGCCAGCAGGTTATTCAGAGCCAGCATCTGCATCGGCCCTTTGAAGCAAAGCCTCTCGTCTTTCCAGCTTTGACGGAAGAAGACGTCGATGGTGTATTCCTGCAGAAAAAACACAGAGCCGCTCAGTCCAACAGAGATGGAGCGTGTTAGCTGTGAGCGTGTTAGAATTTGTAAGACACTAAAGTGTTGCTTCATGTACCAGATTTACAAAACTCAGTAACATCAAAATATTATTGAAATTTAAACATATGCAGCCTTAATGAAATCTGGTTTATTCTTTTTTTTTTACTATGTATTTACATGTGCATCTGCACCCCTACTTCTCATGGCCTTGAACAGATGCTAAAAGAGTTAAGCGCTTTCTCTGCAGGAAATCTGTTCGTTTTTTATGTTATATGCCTCCTAAAGAAAGATGTCATTCCTGTTATGCTCATATTGTTGCTGTCTTGCAAGAACCCTGTATTTTCAAGAATCCTTGTTTTTAAAGGAAATGAGAAAATATTATCTCTTTTAAATTAAATTAACTCTATCTGGTCACAAGCTCTGTCTGATACATATCACAGGATGTACATAAAAACACAGACAAATGTGAAGGGTGGCCATTTTAGAGTTGATTTATGCAAAAAACATGAAAATGATTAATATTGGAGATACAAGGTTTTTGTTCAACACAGTGATGACAAGCAACGTTGATTGTGTAAAAACATTTGAAAAATGCCTAATACGGGGAAGGCAAAAGTGTTTCTTACCATTTCAGTGTCAGAGACTGGGCCAAAGCTGGTGACAAAGATGTTGGTTTTGATTTCTGTCACCTTCTCTGTGAGGGAAGATGGTTCAACATTACAACATATTACTTTACGCATCTGACACCTGATACAGCTGTTATCTTACAGGTTAGATTTTTATAGTAAATCTGAGATTTTGCATCATTTTGTGGAATAACACCAGCTTTTATTGTGAAAAATGTTACAAAAGTTCTTGACGTTAAACCGAATTTGTGACATACCTGGAGTGCCTAATCTCATAGTGAAATGTGGTAAAAAGCAGAATAAATAATGTCTTTTCATCAAGGATTTGTTTAAAAAAGAAAGAAGTTTGAGCCGAAAACTTTTGGCTAATGTATTGTTGTATTACAAGTTTGAAAAAAATCTAAATAGTGACGATTTAAAAAAAATTTAAAAAAGCTGTCTTTAGTGCCTCCCTGTGGTCATAATAAAAACAACACTTTTAAGTCTTAACTTGC
The DNA here is from genome assembly GCA_028566095.1 of Kryptolebias brasiliensis. NCBI lineage: Eukaryota > Metazoa > Chordata > Actinopteri > Cyprinodontiformes > Rivulidae > Kryptolebias > Kryptolebias brasiliensis. Next base: position 20,388,633 of record JAOXNZ010000117.1, on the reverse strand, counting down.
CAATAATTGTAGCTTCATGGTATTCACAGCAGCTCTCTGTGTGCTTCAGTGTGTTCATACAGATCAGACATTAAGGAGGTTTAATCAGATGCACTCTCTTTGTCCCATTATGTAAATACATTTTCCAGAGCAGAGAACAGATGCAATATGTGTGAACTTCTTTTATGCTAGTTCTGCTTAAAGTTGTGTCTCTTTGGGTTTTTTTTTTAATCATTGGACCTACCTCCCAGTCCAGGGCGAAGTCTGTTGTCATATCCATCAAGCAGCCCATCCAGGATGCGAGTGAAGATGGTGATGTTGTCGTTTAACTCGGCCTCTTTGGGAGTTCCAGTAACATCCTGAGAGAAGCTGCATGAAAGCAATTTAAAGTTACAAACATGTTTGCTGCAATTTAAATGGTGACCCTAACTTGCTATAAAAAAAGAAAGCCAATTGTTCAAGAAAATATCCCAGAGAGAATCGATTCGCATTAAGCGGTGATGTTGCAATCAGAAAGAGCAGAAATCACTTTCTTTACCTCAGATGGCAGGTGATGCTCACAAGCAAGACACAGAACCACGGACGTCTCATGGCAAAGCTGTAGCACATTCCATCTCCCATTTCTGAAAACACACACCCCTCCACACACACCCACACACTTGATTAAAACTGTCTAAGCAGTGCTGCTTCATTTCCAATAAAATCAGGATTAATGAGCTTGTAGAACTCTTTAAAAACACCTCAAGCAGGAAAAACAAAATCAGAACTGTTTAATTATGCAGGCTGAATAACCTGTTATCTTTATCCTAAATGCTCTAATAGTTGGCATTGTTACTTATAGACAACATGTGTAAGATCTACATAAGTTAGCTGAAAAGAAGATGAATGTGGGATCCCTTCCTGCTGTTCATCCATACAGTCCCTTTCTGCTAAAGCTGAACATATGAAATACTTCTACACTGCTGCATAATACCAACAAGCAGATAGCCAGGGTTCTCAACAAGCACAATGATAATCTGCATCTTGCTGGACCCCCTCTGTGCTGCTCGAAGTGTGTGTCCACCCTCTTCAGCCTCCCCTTCATTCACGACCCCACTTATCCACACAGAACCGACTAAAACACACACACAAAGGCGACAAACACCTACTCCTTCTGCTCTCATCAGCAAGTCTAACCAATGCAGCTCCTTTCTAGCAGCAGCAGCCTCTCTCCTGACGCCTGTTTCTCCTCTTATGCCCACTACATCTCACTCTATCTGGCCTGTAAAAGCACCGCTCTGCTGCACAGCCACAGAGCCGCAGTTGCCAGAGCCTTACCACCCAAGACGATGCGCCGTCAAACTTTTTCAAAGGGTCTCTCGCACGCAGATTGAGCTCCTCTCACCAATTCCTGATATAAGAAGCGGGGCTCATTTCAATGTCAGCGAGGTCTGGATCTCCCCCAGAGCGATTAAAATGTTGGCAGGAGGAAAAGAGCGGCTTCCCAACACTTCTGCTGACCGACCATCCTTTAGTTGGTCTCCGAGGAGCGCACAGAGAGAGAGAGCTTACGGCACAAAAATCCAATACTGTGTCCGAAGGCAAAGTGCGAGGCAAGATGTGGGCTCCGGAGCGAGCTGAGCGGGAGAGTGAGCAGAAAATCAGGAGGATGCTCGAGCTATGAGAGTGGAGGAGGGATGCAGAGAGGCTGGGGGGGAGGGGGCAGAGAATTAGGAAAGAAGAAGTATGAGGCCACTTTTTCCATTTATCTTAAAACTGTCATTGTTTTACAAGATGCAACAAATCTGTTTATTTTCCAGGAGCACCTTTACTGCTTTGACTGAGCACTTGGGGGTTTGCGATGGGCTACAGTCCTCTGTGTTAGAGCATCTAATGCATGTAAATGTCACAAAGATGCATGCATAAAATGATATTTCTGCACAGAAACAAAAGATCTCTTTTAGGCCTAAAAAGGAATAAAAGACTTGATTCTAAAGAAAATACTATGTTTCAGCTTGAGTTTTTTTGCTCCAGTTACTGGCAGGATGAGTAAATAAAACAAATCATCAATGCAAATTCCTAAGTTTGTGCATTAAGATATTAACAGTTTCTTAAAACCTTAAAAAGTAGCAATGAATGGAAAACAGGTGTGGGTACAAAACAATATATATTACCATCATCAGTATAAACATTAAAAGCTGCATAGGAAACATTAGAATTTGTGGTCCCAGGATGGACCCCCGAGGAACCCCTTTTGTTACACCAAGTTAACATGATGTGATACTGATCCCTACATAGCATGAATCAGTAACACTAGATTGAAGTCATGCCATTGAAACCTTTTTAATAAATATAATGAATATTATATGAATATCCGATGCATGTTTTTCATTGCAAAAATAATGAATTTTCAAGACTGACAGAAATAATACATATGATGGCATCATCTTGGGGCTTAAAGACTTTTGATTCAACTGGTTCTAAAATTCAACCCTCACAACCTTTCTAATACATATTGCAAATGAATAATTAAGCAGTACATTACAGTTATGGGGACTAAAAGAAGCTTGATAAGGTAATCCTCAGTGATTAAGAGTTTCATTATGAAAAAGCTACAATCCCTCTTCCTCTATTCCTGCCTTTACTGTAAGCCTGAGTTAAGTGGGACACAAAGTTGAATACGGAGTCCTGATTTTGCTGCTAGTGATCCAGATTGCAGGAGGTGACAATATGGCACACACACACCAGCACAGACACAACTCTGCACACCCTCTACATTAGGGCTGTATTGCGATGACGATATCAGTTTCCTCACTCTCTCTTCTGTCATCAGTATCATCAAAACAAGAAGTGGGCATCAAGGCCAGTGAGAGTCCATTGGACTGACCAAAAATATTACTAGCATGCAGCAGAACATGAATGCATAGTACTTGAAATATAATGATGTATGATCTATTGAGGTCCAAGCAGTTCTTTGCTATATTGATTTTACATTCACTGATATTGCAATGACAATAGATTTCTGATATATTGTGCAGACCTATACTACATTTCTATGATTTTCTTACAAAGACTAAGGTCAAGTCACTTCTGTACTGGAGACTGATTACTCTCAAAAGTTTAAAATATACACAAAGGTAAAAAAAAAGATGGTTGTGGAACTACAGCATCTGAATTTTGACTAATCTTGCAGTATATCTGTGATCTTTGACAGCGTGCACTGAAACTGGTTGTGGAAACAATTCTCACTGTTCCACATGAAATTAATGCTTGGTTTTCTGTTTTTACAGGAATGCTGTTGATGGGAATAAAAAGCTCTATGCCATTTATGATACAAGGTAAGAAACACTCTCTGGACACTCCTTCCTGTTGGGATGTAACAAGGGGATAATGGGTGTATCGAATGTAGCATGCTCACTGAAAATATTGAAGAAAAAATTGTTGCTGATCTCTAGAATGAGTTGAAGAAATGTTGTTGGTTGATTTTCAGTACTGACCTTCTTCCTTTAAAGTAAACAGACATAAAAGCTAACATAATGTTCTCCTGACAACTTTATAAGAGTAACTTAAAGCATGTGCTATAGTTTAGATTTTGCTATATTTTCAGTCAGTCTGGTGAGACAACAACATGACTGGGTTGAATTCGAGAAAGGGTAATGACAGGAAGCTTGGAACATTGGGAAAGGTGGTGTTCAACCAATGGAACATATTGCAAACACATAAGAAATTTAAAAGCAAGCACAAGAAGGAGGAAACATGAAACAACTGCAAACTAGACACTTCAAGGTTAAAGAAAATTAGAAAAATTTCTCAAAAGTGATGGTCTGTTAAATAGTTATCAATAGTTAGTACCTTACAAGCAATGACATCAGTCACAAACATAGTATAAAAAAACAGCAAAGGTCTTCATCCAGGCTTGGCTAAAGACTGGCCAAACAAGCCATTTTTTTTAGTTTGTTTTCTCAATTGAACAACATTGGCGTTACATGTCAGTCTCCCGATGGCGCTCACATGCTGACGCCTGATCAGCATGTCAAATCAGTCCAAAAGTTTACTCAACTCCCAGCAGGCTGACATATTCAACAGCCTCAGGAGACCGATATTCAGTAACTAAAATGGACATTCTTCATTTGAGAAAACAGCAACAAATTACGAATAGAATAGTTGTAAAATAGAATCTTTATTGTCATTCAACATGTTAAAAACATGGGAACAAAACTTCTTCCCCAGGTGCCAACGTTTAAAATCCCTGACAATAAATAACCTAAAATCATTCAATAAATAGGTACATTCCACAATCTACAAGCAATGTTGTGCAAAACTTTAGAGCGTTAACATTAGCTAGTGTCTTTTCACACTTGTATGACATTTTTTTAAACGAAAGTTGTTTTATAAGCCTAAAATTAAATGACATTAAAAAGGCCCTGGTTTCATTAGCCATAGCATAACCAGGAGGAAGACTTCTCCCCTTTTTTTCATACCCTGTGTTCTGTGACTGATGTCTACTGACAACTATTTGACAATGCATCACTTCAAAAACGACCAGACTATGCTCTTAAGGCCAGCTTTGGTAAGGTAGGGCGCCAAGCCCCCTGCCTTCGGCTGACGTCCAAATTCGTCCAACCCATATGGGTGGAGGCCCGCTCACCAGGCGCTTGTTGACAAACCCTTCCCCTGGGCCTGGCTCAAAAGTTGGGCCCCAGTGACCCACGTCCAGGCAAGGGACATCAAGCTCTTTGTTGTATTCTGTCCATGCAAGTGCAAGACAGAATGAGATCACAGATACAGTCAAAATGAGTTTTCTCTGCAAAGTAACTGGGCTCTCCCTTAGAGATAGGGTGAGAAGTTTGGTTATCCAGGAGAGATTAGGAGTAGAGCCGCAGCTCCTCCACATCTAGAGGAGCCAGTTGGTGTGGTTCGAACATCTGCTAAGGATACCTCTGGACACCTCCCTAGGGAGGTATTCCGGGCATGTCCAACTGTGAGAAGACTCCTGGGAAGACCCAGGACACTCTGGACAGGCTATGTCTCTTACCTGACCTGGGAACACCTTGTAATTCTCCCAGAAGAGCTGGAAGAGGTGGCTGTGGAGAAGATGTTGGGCCTCCCTGCTCAAGCTGCTGCCCTTGCAACCCGACTCTGGAACAAGCGGCAGATAATGGATGGATGGATCCTCTTAAGGCATCCTTGACACTGTATGATGACCCAGCTACGATGTAAAAAATCAGCCAAAACATGGACAGTCTTTGCAGGGTCTTAGCGAGGGTCTTCAAGAGCAAATTATGTTTGCAGTTCATTACATGCAATAAACCGAGGGTTTTGAACAGCACAAAATCTCTGTATTGTAGTCATGGTGGGTTATCATTGTGGTAACAGTGTATTGGGGGCTTGGATGGAGTGTGGTGGGTATTCATGCTCATGTGCACTGGCATGGTTTGGTTGTCAAAATTTGAGGCAATATAGCCATGGTCGTCTTTTGCCTAGGCTACAACTGTGATGATGACAAGTTCATTGAAAGAACCTAAGACAGACATGTACATGTGGTGATCATGTGGACATGGAAAATAGCTGGATTGTCATCCAGTAAGAAGGGAATTTCCAATTTACATGCTACTGAGGTCAAAAGTGGGATCATATGGCTTTGATAAATACTAATACATAACAACAGCACATTGTTAAAACAAGTTAGCAAAATAAATAAATCGCTTTCATCAGATGGTTTGGCTTCTTGTAGTTAAAAAAATGTAGTAACAAATACCTGCATTCTACTTAATTGTGCTGGTCTAATAAAGAATTGTACCTTAAACTGGTCAAAAATCTTGTTAGCATCTGGTTGTGGAAAAGTAAGCAGTGGAAAGAAATAGAAAAGTGTTTAATCTGCATTTAGCTGTGCATCAAATGACTTGATAGTAATTTGGGATATTTACAAGCAGAGATTTCAATGAAACAGATGGGAATTGTGTTAAATCATAGTGGATGTTTTTAACAGGCTCTGGGCATTTTTCATTTTCTAGATGTGACCGCAACAGCAAATATCTGTCACAAATATGTTTTGCCCTTTTTTGGGCAAAGACTGCATCTCGCAAAACAGGATGTGCAAGCTTTAAAACTTCACTGCTACAGACTAGTTTCTGTTTGTTTCAGTTTAACATTCTGCAGAGTAAAGAATTGTGGGTAGACAACCTATGCAGAAAAAAACTTGCTTGCCATTCTCAAAAAGCTAATGATGCAGAGCGATCCATGACGAGACTATGGGTTAATTAAATGCACATTGGTTTAAGTTTAACACGAAGAAGGAGGAGCCAACAACAAACAATTCAATCACAAAAAATGAAGCATAAAAACATCTTCTGGGACTTCTGTCACTTCCACAGCAGATCAAAACTACAAAGCCAGTTATATGACCAACAGCACAAATCTGAAGAAGCTCACATTTTACATATTCTTGAGGCTGCACCCATTTGGTAGCAACATGCTATGACATGCAGATGTGCATTAACAAAGCACCACTGCAGCATGGACACAGAAAATATGTTCAAGCTTTTAGTCCAGATGAGTGAGACTGACGCTTGTGGTCAACTTATGAATAAATAAAAATGAGAGAGGAGCCAAAATAATGCAGACAATGGCTGAATAATTAACTTCCGTTCCTAAATAAAAGGTTTATTGCAACTGAAGTTCAAAGAAAAATGTAAAAAGACATCCAGACAGCCTGGAGACTTGTGCTCCATTCCATCTGGGAATGACGGCACACACAACTTGTGTTGTAGTCATAAAACCAGTACAATTTGTCAAATGTTGTGCTTAGTGACCAGGCTAAATTATGTCAGCATTACAAGCCAATAAAAATGTCTTTTTATGCATTTCATTTGTTCAAACACTGTAGCAAAGTGTTTCCTAATAGAGACTGTAAAATGTGCGCAACTGATTTAATGAAATTCAAATCACAAATAAAAAATAAAAAGTTAATTAATGCAGATATCACAACTTTTCATGCACAGAGAACAGCCTTGTTTGGTTTTGAAAATTGGGTTGGTCTCTCCTGTGAGACGTGAAAAAAAAGAGCTCCAATTTTTTTGGACACCTAATAGATTTCCTAAAACACTGATCAAATTTTTATTTAAATCAAATAAAAAATTATTCACCTCCTCCAGTCAGTTACATTAACTGAGCACAACAACAGACATTGTTCAGTGTGTAGCCTTGTTGTAAAAACTTCACTTCATGACCATGTTTTTACTGTCAACCTATACACTGTGTATATATACGCAGTGGCTTGATTTTCTTGACATTTAACGTAAGATTTGTCAATATTTCTTCTCTTTACTTACTCCCAGGCATTTACTAATATCAAAGTGTTAGGTTAATGAGCTAAAACAAGCCAATACCAGGTTACCCTGCTTTATTTGTCAAATAAGGCCATGCTCATGTGGTTTTTTGTTTCTTTAGTCAAACCAAACCATCATTTAAGTCTGTGTCAATGTGTCCCGGCAAAATTTGGCCCAAAATTTGCAGGGAATTCATGAAAACATGCGGTTTAACATGAAAGTTCATAGGGGTTTTTTTTTTTGTTTCTTTTTGCAATTTGCATTTCTAACTAATTCCCCAGAGTCACGGCCGAGTACAGCCCACCTTCATGAGACATGTTGGAGACACTCTTTTGATCTGATTCTGAAGTTACTTTTACTACTCATACAAACAAAAACAAAAAAACACAGAAGTATTTGCAGCGGGAATACATCATGGCATTCTCGTAAAGCAGGGCTATTTAACGAAATTGCTCTCGGGGCCACAGTTACTGAAAGCCAACAGCTTAGGGGCCGAACAACCAGCAGTTGTTGTCATAAAATTGTAATTGGCAGGCAAATTGAGTCGTAAAGCCCTGTCATAGATCATCATCTATATAACAGAATCACCTCTCGGACGGGAATATTTGTCATTTCAGATTTTGAAATCTAATTGTGCTTTATTAATGAACTCATTCGTGGGCTGGACTGGGCTCGCCTGCGGGCCTTGGATGGCCCGCGGGCCATCTATTGAACAGCCCTGCCATAAGATTTCAAAAACGGGGCAGGACCTCCAGCTAGCCCACCCTTTAGCACGCCACTGCATTTTCTCTGTGTAGGACGTATAAGACCTGAACCGTCTGAGGAACTAAATGTGTGCCGTAGATTGGCTCAGTCACGTGACCTACAATCATCACCACGGCGGTTTTCCAACTCAGGGAACTCCTGTGGAGCAGCGGCTGCCCCTCCAGCGCGAAGCACCCGCAGCCGGCCGCCGACACGTCTGGCAGCCGAGTTCTTGCACCTCTGCCTCGGGAAGCATGTCAGCTCGGGCTGGGGTGGAGGGAAGGGGGGCGAGTCTCTCCTTCGGCAGCGGCGGGTTAACTTTCATTCAGTAGATATTTCTACATTTGAACTCCGGGGGCTGTAAAAGACAAAGCAAAACAAACAAAACAAAACAAACAGAAAGGGATGTGGAGACCCGCGCGAGCTGGGCTCTTTGATGTTGCGCCTCTGCCGCTGGTCGTGGCAGCGATGTGCTGCGCCCAGAGGTGAGTTCAAACCGGACACAAGTGTGGCTCTCCGCCTTCACCGAGCCTCACAGCCTTTTGCTGTCTTCTCCCTTTCAGCGTCAACGAACCGGGGAACATGTCTTTTGTCAAAGAGACCGTGGACAAACTGTTAAAAGGATACGACATTCGTCTCCGGCCGGACTTTGGAGGTATGACTATGGTCATTTATCAGCATCTTGCACCCTAAACTCCCCCACAAGTGTTGCTTAATTGTTTTACAAAGTGATTTTTTGTCATCATGTCTTTCATTTGAAGGTCCACCGGTTGCTGTTGGCATGAGTATAGACGTGGCGAGTATAGACATGGTGTCAGAAGTCAACATGGTGAGTGCAACATGAAGTGCTGATGTTGTGAAAAATCCTTTAAACCTGTCCTAGAAACCAAGTTCTTATTTATTATAATCTGTTGAACAACCCATCCTAAATGTAGGGTGTAATACGAGGTTCTCACTGCTGTTTTTAGAAACGACTAAAGAACTGGTCTGGTTGAGCTTTTGTTCTAGCTCATAAAAATGTAAAAAACCAAAAAAGAAATAGACAAACTTTACAGAATCTGAGAACAACCTTACCTGGCATTACTGACAAGCTCACGCTTCTGTTCACATGGCCACGATAATGGCGCAGTTTTATTGTCACTCTCGTGACATTTGGAGATGATCTATAACAGTAATGTGTTCATCCATGTTGGCACATTTTCAACATGAATATACACTGATTTCTGATGAAATGGCCCCTTTGTTTAATCGTGATTTTGAAATAGTTTCTAACTGTAGGAAAATTTACTTTTCTGTGTCAAAATGTATATATTAGCCCGTTATTGTAAAAACAAAACAAAACAAAAAAAAAACAGGCTTTATTATCTAGAGATAAGAAGATGATTGGTTATCTCTACATTAGGATCATTATATTGAGATAATGAGACGAATGAGTCATTATCCTGAAAATACGATTCCCTGCATGTCCCCTCTTGGCTTCTGTACAGCTCAATTAGACAAAACGCTTTTGGTGTCGGCTGTGGCTCAGTGGTTAGAGTGGTCTTCTTCCTATGAGAGAGTTGGAGGTTCAATTCCTGGGAGCAGTCACGTGAAGTGTCCCTGGGCAAGGCACCGAGCCCTTCATTGGCTCTGATGTGCCTCATCGGTGTATGACTGGAGTTTAAAGCACTGATTAGACTCTATAGCATGATTTATTCAGATTAGCGATGTGGTAGAGTGCTGTGTGGATGGGTAAGTGAGGGCAGATTGTGTTGTAAAGCGCTTTGAGTGGCCTGGTTGGTGAGAAAGGGGCTACATAAGTACAGCCTGTTTACCATTTAACCAAGCAAATGAAAACCCGCTCTTTTGAAGAGCTAGCTGAATAGCTGCATATGCAGTAGTCGGTGTTTTTCCTTCAAAAATAAAATGACTCAAAAAAAGGAAAAGTAGGAAAACAGGCTTGAGAAATGGCTGTGTGTGTTACAGCCGGCTCACTTGGAGCTCTGCTCAGTTTAATGCCTTTATGCCATCTATCAACGGCGTGAAGTGCTGACAGAGCTTGATGTCCAATCACATGGTCTGAGAGGAAATAACCCCTGACATCCTGTCCTGACAAGTGTGTGTGATGAACGTACCCGTGGTGCATTTTAATGCATCTCCAGAAGGACTAGAGGAGAACCACAAAGAGGCTGAACCCTACTCTCTGCTTGTTAGTTTATGGTGGGTTTACACATCACTTCATTGTTCCAAAAATTTGATTCATTCTGTACAAATTATTTAAATAAAGAATTCTTTTATTTTTTTTTCTTCGTTTTGGGAATTCAGTTCATTTGTTGACAACCTGCATTTCTTAATGTTTTCGCCATTTCCATTTCGGTGAAGGTGCTCTGAAGAGTGACATTAACCTGGACTTGAGTCACAAAGTGAAAAATATCAGGTTTATCAAAAAGGTTTCAACTTTTGTTGATTCTCTTCAATTAAAAACACTCAATCTCATTCGTCAAATTAGTCTTTTATTTTGTAGACCGGGGGAGGGAAAAACAAGCAAACCCAATCATACACAAGGGGAACATGTAAGCTCCACGTAGGAAAAGTTTCTTTTGTTTTTTTTTTGCTGTGAAGTGACAACGCTAACCACCATGTAGTCATGAGAATCAAATTGAATCCCAAAAAGTCAAACTTTTTTTGTGTGTGTGAGTGTGTGTCACAATTTTATCCATTTCCATGAGTCAGATCCTTAAGGCTCTTTAGTCTCAGGAAGTCTACATCTATTTCTCTACAGTCTATAAACCCAGCATCTAAACATACAGCGAAATCGTTCAAACCATCATGCAAACAAACAACGATCGAAAACCATCCATCCATCCATCCATCCATCCATCCATCCATCCATCCATCCATCCATCCATCCATCCATCCATCCATCC
>JAOXNZ010000117.1:20361172-20377597 GCA_028566095.1 Kryptolebias brasiliensis | reverse complement strand
AGTACCCGGAGTAAACCCACGTGTGCACAGGGAGAACATGTAAACTCCACCCAGAAAGACCCCAGGCCGGGATGCGAATCTGCAACCTTCTTGCTGGGAGGTGACAGCTCTAACCACTACCCTGCTGTGTCACCCTGTTTTGTCTTTCATGAGGTGTAAATCGGAGAATAGATTTGGAACTTTTTCAGGGTTCTTTTTAAAAAAATTTCCGAAAGTTGTATTCAGACAATCTTTAGGTTTTGATGTCTCAAAAGCCCACAAACAAAAAGACGTAAGCTTAAATGTGTAACTTGCTTGGGAATCATCGCAGATAAGACTTTTCTGAATTAAAGTAATACTAAGTGATAGTTTTTAGTACCTGATGTGGTACAATGTTAAATAGAATGTCCAGTAGGATCTCGGGCAGGCTTTCAGTCATATCAGTAAACCAAAACCTTTTTTGTCTTAGCTTTTAAAATACAGTAGCTGGCTTTATGTTGTAGAAGATTAGCTGTTAATCACACAGAACATGAATAATTCACCCACCAGTAATCCTGAACATTTTAGTTATTTCATATATTTATCTTTATCTTATTTCATCACCTTACAGAATGCTCTCGTTGATTCAAAATTAGTCCTGAATGTTAGCAAAACCAAAGTTATGTTGTTTTGCCATAATTCTGCGGTAATCATTCCCTTTATTAAAACATTGAATGGTGATATCATAGAGATTGTAGACAAATACAAATATCTTGGTATTTGGCTGGACAAAGATCATAATTTAAAACATCACATTACATATCTAATAAAAAAGCTAAAATTTACTCTAAGTTTTTTGTATAGACTGACAACATGTTTTCTATTTCTTCCAGTAAGCGGCTTGTAACAAGTTTGTTTTTATCACAGTTGGACTACGGAGACACAATCTATAGATTTGCGTCCCCCACTACCTTAGCTAAACTGGACCCCATTTACCATGCTGCTCTGAGCTATATAACAGGTTCACCCTTTAGGACTCACCATTGTACTTTATATACCCCTGCCCGGATTCATTTCACTCAATATTCAAAGGATGAAGCATTGGTAAATTTTCATATACAAAGCCATTTTAGGAAAATTACCATCATATATCTACTCCAAGTTCATTTCACTCCAGAACATATACTGTCTCAGGGCCAGTTGCTGGCTACAATTCAAGGTACCGTTTGTGTGCACAGAGTCAGGGAAGATGAGTTTGTCCTATTTCGGCCCAAGGTCTTGGAGTGATCTGCAGCTTAAGTTGAGCTTGGAGTCTCTTATTCCTTTATCTAGTTTTAAACAAAAACTGTCAGAGGTTTTAGTCACATCTTGCACCTGGAACGTTTAAGTGTCTCAAATTGTGATGTTTTTTGAACTTGCATTGTATTTTATGTCTTGTTACCTGATATTTTGTTCTAAATATTTTAATATTACTGCTACTATTATTAAGATTGTTGCTGTAAATGTAAAGGATTGTTTGCACCTTGCACATTGTGCTGCTTCTTATCTTGGCCAGGACATCCCTGTAAAAGAGATTAATAATCTCAATGGATTTCTTTCCTGGTAAAATAAAGGTTTAATAATTATTGTAGACATTTGTTGCACATACACAATAAACATATTCATCTTTTTCACTCATTTGCTTTTAATATCTATAATCTGGTAACAAAAATCAGCACTTAATAGGACAAAAGTACTGTCCACATTAAGGTCCACACCCAAGTTTAGCTTGAGATCAGCTGCCTGTCTTATGTGAAAGCACTGAGTCTCCTCTGCGATCATATCAGACTGTCTGTGTTAATGGCTTCAGGCATGCAGATGGGAACACAGGAAAAGCGTCTCCTCCTCCTGAAGCCTGAGGAATTGAACACGTCTTTGAACGAAACCCTCCCAGTGGCTTGAGCATGTGTTGAAAATTATCTGCTCACAATAGAGATGATGGGACTGTGTCTCCATAAGGCATTTTATAGAAGCAGACGTGTCTTGCCAACTAAAAATATCCACACCATCTTGATGGGATGTACATTATCAAACCTGCAGGAACGTGGGAACACTGACAGGACTGCATGAACTCTTCGGGTACCTTACATTACAGTTTCCTTTTTTTAACACCTAGCTTTACTGTGTGTATCACTTTCACCAGCGCCAGGGTCTTTATGTGATCATGAACATCCTTTTGTTCTTTTCTTTTGAAGCAAGAGACTCATTTTTCGCCAGATCTGTCCAATATGTGTGGTGATTGCTATTGAGCATCATCGGTGTTATTCAACATTTCAAGGCTACAGATGAAGCTCTGTGTTCATCGGAAACATGTTTATACAGTGGGGTTACTGGGAATATCCCTGTAAATTAAAAGCCCAGTGATACTTTATATTTCAAAAGAATTCTTTGCTTAAGTAGGAGTTCCAAATTAAGCAGCGCATCAGACATTGAGAATTTGAAAATGAATCAGGATTTACCTGTTTTATGCAAAGTTTGTGCAAAAACTAACTCACTTTTCAGCAGTCGTCATCCCATCAGATTGTACCACAGGAGCCCAAGGTCCAGTTCAGTTTGAATCCTGACAACAGAAAAAAAACAACACACTCAGCATAATTTAAACTAATCATGAATGGATGTAAAATAACAGCAAATAAAGCTGAAATGTGACTTCAAATGGCCACAAAATAGGGCACAAAGCAACAACAGAGAGGCACAAAATGACACACAAAAGAGGACAAAGATCAGGATAAGGATGGGACCTCCATCTGTCACTACACAGGTTCTGCTCCCAGTTCTTCTTGTGACATTGCAGAGGCGCATCATTAAGTCCAGACCTTTTAACATCTCAGATTGAACGTTGTCCACTCCCGGTACCCTGCTGTTGTGGACCTTTGTAACTACCTTGAGGATCTCTGCTAAAGTAATGTTTAGGCATGTACTGCACTGACATTTAAGTGGGATTAAGTAATGACTCCGAAAGCTGGGGTCGGGACCACAATGTGGGTCACCCAACACCAAGTAGGGATCCTTAGATAATCTCCAGATATCAATTTACAATTGAAAATCAAGTTTCTATGATATAGTTGCACCATAACTGTTACAAAGAATTGAAATGCAAGTCATAAATTGATTAAAAAAATAGCATAATGAATGTTAAGACTGTGTGTGTTGTCATTATGTCCTTATTTAATAGGGTCATTAGCATTTTTGGTTATTTAAAGAGCCAATATATGGGGTCACATGCATTTGTCGCTATTATTTTAGGGTTTGGAAGCTGAAAAGTTTGGAAACCACTGATCTATAGAATAAATTGTTTTTCAGTTTAACATGCTGTCTCATCTGGTGGGAAGTAGAAAGGATGAAGTTGTTGGAGTTTGATCTAAACAGACAGAGTTAACATATTGCTCCGTTTTAACCTGTCGATATGAGTCATTGTTAGAGTTAGCGTTTTGATTGTACCGTTTCCTTCCTTTTATTTTTAGCTGAAAAAATCAGATCGTTTTGTTCCAATGCAGAGTTATTTCTCATATATGTATTATTCACTAGTTGAGTCCAGGGACCAAAACGCTGTATTTGTGCAGCTTTCCAGAACCCCTTGCTTCAGAAGTTACCCACAATGCAGAGGAGCACCTGTCCGTCACATCAAACTTCTAAAGCTTTAAAAGCAGAAGTGTTGTTCCACATCGCCTCAGTATGAGTCAGCTAAAAGACAAATCCATCATGTGCTAAAAACTCCCATCCATTTTGACACTCTCACATTAACCAAGCTCTGCCTGAAGGAAGCGTTACCCTTAAAAAATCTCATCCCACAGATGTTCTCCCAGATTTTTATGGAGGGGCTGTGTTAATAAGTCAGCCACACAAAGCACCAAAAAGCTGCAGGCTCCAGCTACTCGTAAAGTAAGGAGAACTCAGCCAGAAACAGTGATGTACTCCTCTATAAGCAACATGCAGAGTTTCACACTGTTCTGCTGCGTTTAGTCTTACACAATAATGGAACGTGACCCTACAGGAATATATAGCCTGTGTGCAGAAGAAAACCTCTTCTCTTCACTCTTTCAGGGTACTTCAAATAAAAATGGAACTTCAAGAGCTTTTATTAGGCAGAACTGCTCAACTCCCTGTTAAATTAGCTACTGTGGAAAAACTAAGCTTAAATGTAGGTAGATTTGAGGTGGTAAAATGACAAGAAGTGCTTGAAATAAGTTAAAACGAGCCTCGTTTAAACAGCAATTTATTCAAGCCTTTAGGGCATCAAAATATTTTAATCATGGAGCTGGTAAAAATCTACACGTCTTTTTAGAGTGAATGGTTTCAGTGTGAAAGAACATCACAAAACATTTAGTTTTTCAAACAGCCTGTATCAACTGTGAAAGGTGGGTGATAATGTTTTTGCTTCTGTGTGTGTGTGTGTGTTGCTTTGTCTGTCTGTCTGTTTTTATTGTTTCAACCTCTCATCTGCACAAAAACATTTTAGGAGGTCCGAAATGGTATTTTTTGAAAACAGGTTCCAGAGTGAAAAAATCTTTGTATGCTACCCATGTAGTTTTGTGTACTTACTTAGTACATATTGGGTTTGTACTGGGAAGGTATCTGGTACTAACAGGGGCTGTTTACACAATGCTGTTTTTAAGTGAAGTAGTAGATTTTCTGCTGTGGTTCAGCTGTTCGTGTACACGACAACAGCTCTCTTTTCCTCTGAAACCGAAGCTTTCTGAGCTCGGGTTGGCTGTAACTGTTTAGATGCTCCAGACTGCATGTGCGTCTTGTTGAAAGCCTGGCATTAGTGTTGCCAGATATACAATAATTATCGTAACATAGATTTATGGTCAAGTCTCCCTCCTTTTCTGTGTACGTTTGCAAATCACAACACAACTAATCTTACAACCTCCCCCCTAAGAGAAAGCCCACCTCACTCAGCACATATGATAGTTTGGGTCAAAATACAATAGTTTTAAAGTGACAGCATGATAGTTTATCGTTAGCTATCTGGCAACCCTGCCTGGCATGGAAACTACAGCAGATTCAACGAGCACAGCAATATCCATGTATCCATTTTTGATTCGCCACAATAAACATTGAAAAAACACGAATGTTTCCAGAGATAGTTCTCGTGTAAACAGGGCCTTCAAGTACATACTCGAAACTTATCAGGAATGTACTTATGTAGACAGCCAAAACACAACCTTTTGAAACCAATGATGTCATGACTACAGCTCTAATCTAACCTAAGACTTGAAGGCATCTTCGTCTTCTTATGTTTATATTTCGCACCGAGTGTGTAAGCTTTATGCGCATTTTCATGGCAGCGTTACAGCTCCACATACAGGCCTGGCTTAGTTCCTACAACGTTTTCAGTCATTTTGGTGTTTCCATGTAAATGAAGACATTTCTAGAATCAGCGCTTTGCTTACAAGAATATTTTTTCAGAAACAATGAATAAGAAAGACTGTTTTGGAGAAACTGTGTTTCAGTGTCGACAAGGCCTAAAACTTTAGAATAAAACGCATTGGACGCTATGCATTCCTTTAAGGAATCCTAGGACTTCATTTGATTTAGTTATAAAATCCTAAATCATGTTGCACTCATCAGTTTATTCTGCAGCAGAAGCATACAGCTGCAGAATATTTTGTGCTATTTTTCCAGCAGTAAATAGGCAAATATAGCAATTAGCTAAGTATACATGGAACAATTTATTGTTCTTTGCCTGCTAAATGAATTAAAATAAATAAAATTAGCACATACCACGGCGGTGTAGTGGTTAGCACTGTCGCCACAGCAAGAAGGTTGCAGGTTCGCCTCCCAGCCTTTCTAGGTGGAGTTTGCATGTTTTTCCTATTAATGTGTGGGTTTTCCCCAGATCAAAAACATGCACGTTAGGTGTGAGTGAGAGCATGAATGTCCCTGTGTTGTTCAGGGTGTCCCCACCATGACTGCTGGAGAGAGGCACCAGCTACCTGCGACCTGGAAAGGAAAAAGCGAGTAAAGAAAATGGATGGATGGACATACTGCCTTGTCATAACTTGGATGTTTCTATCAGTGATGCTCATCTGGATCACTGCAGTGAACAGTTTGGATTCACGACCTAAATAGTCAAAGCATAGTCATCAAAACATTTAGTTTCCTCACGTGCATCCTAATTAAATGAGAATACCCACAATAAACTGGTTTAAGAGACAATTAAGGGAAAGAAATCAACCCTGAAAGGATGACGAGACAGAAATGATTAAATGCATGGTTAGCACAATGCATCTACTACTTGTTTGAATTCTACTGAGAACATTAAACTGTCTTGTGAAGTGATAATAAAACCTCCTTGCTTACATGGGATAATAATTAGTGCTCTTCATGTACTCCCAGTAGATTTTCTGATATTAGGTTGACGTAAACAGCGTTTGACTGGCACACAAGAACCATATTTTAGTATGGGAATGAGAAGTTTTTAAGCTGAAGGTGACATGACAGTCTCACCCTCCCACTGAGCCTCATTTTCCTCCTGAGCTGAGTACAGACCTTATTCTGTCTCCTGTGGTCTGCATCACAAACAGCTAAGTTTAATTCAAATTGATTGATATTACTGATATTCATAACCACAACAGAACAATTAATTTAAGCAGGTTTTTCAAATATATGAATAAGACTAGTAATAAAAAGAGTGAAACATGTTGATCAGATCTTGCTAGTAGCTTGTTAGTCTGTTGGCCGCTTCCTTAATCCGACTTCAAGCCACACAGTGTGATCTTTCTCTTTCATCCACTGAAAAACTAACATTTGTTGAAAACCTTTAAGGCAAGTCGCTGGGAAAAAAAGACAGTTTTGCAAACACTTAATTCAATGAATTAAGGAGTTAAATCCAAAAATACGGCAAGTCAGTTGGATAACAGTAAGAGTTAGAAGTAAAAGCTTACAATTGATAACAACAAGATTAACGAGGAAGTAAATGAAGCTCTATTTTTTTTTTTAATTCATTAAGTCAGTTAAAATTTCCACACATATATATTATGTCTTACATAAGTCTGCATAGTTTGGTGTTTAAATCTTTGCAAAGGGGGTCTTTTTTACACAATTATGGTCTCTTGTTTTTTGTCCTAACATGTAAAAATACCAATAAATCTAACCGATATATTAAAGATTTTTAGCTTTACAATGTAACAAACATTTTATATGCAGTATTTATAGATTTGTTATTTTTATTTCAAGCTTCTAGGAGAGGGGTTACCACCCCCACTAAACAGAAAAAGTGCCATCAGGCTGCATGTGGCTGCTTTGGTTCTTTTAGTTCCACTAAGAATGGGAGCCTTTATCCTTTAATAAAGGCTCTAATGACACTTTTACAACCTTTTGCTATCAATCAATAATTTCTTGACTGAAGTGAGTCTGAGTGAACTAGAAATAATAATTCTTGAAAGTTTTTTGACTCAACAGCTTTAACTGATGCATTTCATTGTTTTGCATAGAAATCAGATTAAGCATTTGCCATTTTGCTGTATTGATTTCAGCCATTTTCAGCAGCCAGCATAGTCAAATGTTTTACTGAAATCCAGTTAGAGAGTAAATTATGGCTCATGCATTAAGAGCAGATTCTGAAAGTTCAGAGCTAATATTCCGCTCACTAAGATGTTTTTCTGTCAGAGCATTTTTGTATCCAAAGTAGCTCTAATACTTATCGAACAAATGGGAATAATTAGGTAATAATGGCTGTGGACGCCAGAGTGGAACAGTCTAAACTGAGGCAATCTCTTCTGCTCACGATGTTCATTCCTCCTGGGAGTTTCTCAGAAACAAAGAATGGAGCATTAATGACAGTGAGGCTGCTGAAACGAACAGCATTATTTTGGAGTTTTAGTCATCCTAGTGGCTGTGGGAGCAACACTGTTGAGATCTTCAATTGCAAATTACTGTGTCTGATTTTAGATACATTACCTCAACATGAACTCTGACCACCTGTCCATTGCTGTCCACACATTTAAACAAACTGCGTCAGCAGCATTATTTTGATTAAACAAGGCCTGGGATAAACTCCTCTGGGAATCACGAGGGCGTTCTGTACTCCCGTTTCCTGCTGAGTTATGTTGCACAGCTTTGTTTCTGAGTTGCTGAAGACGTGTTGAAGGCATTTGAGGAGAACTGCTGAAGTGGGATCTGAGGACAGAAACAGTCTAAAATAGCAGCGGTCCAGACATGGAAGGAGTGTGTTGGTTGAAGGGCTCCATCGCTGGAGTTTCTAAGGGCTTTTAAGCAAAACTGATTCACCAACCCACACGTGGGACCGCATCTACTGTTCACAGAGGGGCTGCAAGCGCTTCTAAGTAGGGACAATAAAATTTAATCTAATCAAAAATCCCAATTTTTAGCAAGGAACTATTTGCAAAATGTGTTAGCTGATGTTGACCTGAGTATGTGTGAATGACTCTCAGCTCCCACCACACTTAAACCTAGTCTTAAAACCGACAGACAACAGCAACACACATCCTAAATCATTTACAGTAGAATTCCTTAAAGGAATGCATATCGCCTGCCTCCTTGCCTGCCAACGTTTCAACAAAGACCTTGTGTGATCTGTAAAGGCTCTGAGTAAGTGTTGGGGATGACTCTCAGCCACATTACTCCATCAAACCACACGGTGTAAAGTCACTTAAAGCAAAACAAGCTCACAGTTTGTCAGTCAAAGCTCATGCAGCCTCTTTGTACTGATTGAGGAAGCGAAAATATTTCAATTCTTTATCTTAGTCTTTCATTCGAGCATGACCACAAAGGCCAACTCAAACCAATAATTAGTTAAGTTAAAGTTTTCAGATTTAGTCATTTTCACACTTTTTCTTCTAGATATATAATCCCATCAGTGGATAGGCATTTTCAGCATAGCTATGTTTTTATTTATGCCCTGAAACATGCTTATTTATTTAAGAGAACATTAGTCAGCGGAACAGAACCAGCAAAGCTTGTAAAGAGCGCCATTAAAGGGCTGGAAAAGCTTTTGTGTTTGATGGATCAGCTTGTGGAGGCTGCTGCAAATGAAAGCTCAATAAATCATTAATGCCACTACAGGTAAGGTTGGCAATAAGTAATAACATTTATATCTATCAATCTGAAAATAAGTGATCGGTTCTAATATAAAAAGTCATTGATGCTGGGTGAGGCAGGATGGTGAGCTGCTGTTTGTGGGATAATTTGACTAGTTTGTGGAGGCTTTCTTGTCTTGTTTGGTCACTGGGGGCAGAATGTCCATATTTTTGTAAATATCAATTTTGTTTCTCAAAACAAAATCCATCCGGAGCTCAAGGCTGCAAATATCAAGAGCTGAACCTGATGTTTTGATCCATAGCTGTGCTCCTTTACTTTCCACAGGACTACACTTTGACGATGTACTTCCAGCAGTATTGGAGGGATAAGAGGCTGGCCTATGCAGGGATTCCTCTCAACTTGACTCTGGACAACAGAGTGGCAGATCAGCTCTGGGTCCCGGACACCTACTTCCTCAATGACAAGAAATCCTTTGTGCACGGTGTTACAGTGAAGAACCGGATGATTCGACTCCACCCGGATGGGACTGTTCTCTACGGCCTCAGGTCCGAACTTTATCATTTCATTTCCAGGTTAACCCTGTTTAATCTTGTGAATCTCAGCACTTCCTCCAGAATTGTCACATTTTAAGGGCTTGGCCTTGCGCTCTCAATGACATGTACTTACTTGCTGGTCAGAAAAGAGATAAAAATTAATTTTGTCAAAACTCCTCATGTTGTTTCAAAGGTTTGTCATTATTTAGTATGTCTATGTATGGAAACTGAGAAAAACAGTACCTGCTGGTATCAATTTTTTTCTGGCCTCGTTCACATGGAAACACAGTTGTTGTTTTTTTCAGAAAGATATTTTTATGTCGATTCCAAAAATATCCTTGTAAACACAGGACCCTTTCTAGAAATGTCTCCGTCCACACTGAAACCTCAAAAGAGACCCAAAATGTTGTAGTAACGCCTTGTCTGTATGTGGCACTGTAACACTGCCACAAAAATACACCAAAAACAGGCAGGGTGTGGAGCATGCACATAAAATTTATGTGCAAAACTTAAACACAATAAGAAGAAGAAGATGCCCTCTTGTTGAAGGTTAGATTAGAGGTGGTTGCTTTTTCTTACAAACTGCTCATAATGTGTATCTTTTGCATGCTATCTTTTACTGTTTAACTCTTTTTATTTTTGTTTACCTTCAGAATCACAACAACAGCAGCTTGCATGATGGATCTGAGGCGATACCCCCTGGATGAGCAGAACTGCACTCTGGAAATCGAAAGTTGTGAGTTTCCGCCTTAACTTTCTCCTCGCTTAAAATGATAAGCAGTGCCGCATTCTCATAAAGAAGTTTTTACAATCCTCATCTTGTGGGGACAAAACTGCACAGGCTGTATGATTTGCTCTGGATTTATTAACTTGTCGTATCTCAGCAAGATTGCTCGCCGCATCGTTTCCAGTTAAAATGATTTTGTCCACGCAGACGGGTTTTAAGCAGACAGCTATTTCCTTTAGTAGAGCGCGGTAATGATTAGTCCAACGTCATCCGTCATGATGGCATGTTTGGCCATTTCAGCCGTCAAAAAAGTATTGACAGTTATGAATCCCGTGCATGTGGTCTGTCTACCTGCATGAGCACAAATTTCCCAAAAAGATTTACATCTCACGCAAAAAGCGGGTTCACAGCACTCCATTTAAATTAGCTGTGGATGAATTTGTCTGTCCGACAAAATGAGACGGCTGCACTTTTCAGGACTTTTTCTCCACTCAGAAGCCTCACACCTTGTGGCCTGTTTTCTTACAGATGGTTACACAACAGATGACATAGAGTTCTACTGGATGGGAGGAGAGAGCGCCGTGACCGGGGTGACACGAATCGAGCTCCCTCAGTTCTCCATAGTCAACTACAAACTGGTCTCCAGGAACGTGGTGTTTTCCACCGGTAAATAAAAGAGGATGTCACAGTAATGGTGTTCCTGTGGTGCAGAATTGTTCATAACTTCCAACTGAATCAATAAAATAAGGATATATTTGGCACCTGTCTGGACTTACAGGCTGTGGTTGTATCAGATCAGGCCGAACCTTCAGCGTTCTTGTATCCCCGTTGCTTAGATTTGCTCACACAGCAGTAGATACAAAGCAAGAGCATTAGTTTGACTTTAACTTAAAAAGACGTCAACAAATAACCATTTGAAATACCCCAAATTTCTGTTTTTATTATATACAGATGACTAATTAAAAGATTCAGTTACATTTTTGAATATGCTGCTTTAAGCTTTCCAATCTTTTCTTCATTAGGAATTTGTTCATATTCCAGCCTTTTTAAAGTGGGGTTCTGTGGAAAAGTTATGAACAATTAATTTCTTACCAGCTGTTTATAGCTCTTAGAACAACCTAAATTTGGAATAATAGTCTAACATTCTTTAAAGAAATGCATATCGACCGCAGCTTCTCATGCCAGAGTTTTAAGGCTGCTATATTAATACTTTGCAAGAAGTGAAAAAAATGTCCTTTTTCCTCAGTTCTTGGAGCTTGTTCCCGGCACATAATTTATCTACCCAGTCCATTATTTATCTGCCACTTGTTCTGGTGTCGAACCGTGGGGGCAGCAGCTTGAGCAGGGAGGGCCAGACATCTCTTTCCACAGCCACCTCTTCCAGTGGATTCCATTGCATTCTCAGGCAAGCCAAGGGGACATAGTCTCTCCACCGTGTCCTGGGTCTTCCTCAGGGTCTCCTCCCAGTTGGCCATGTACTGCTGAAGGCACACCGATTTGTCTGTTGATCTTGCGCTCCATTCTTCCCTCACTCGTGAACAAAACCCAGAGACACTTAGGCTCCTCCACTTGAGGCAGCACCTCACTCCCAACCCGGAGAGGGCAGTTCAAGTCCACCCTTTTCCAACTGAGGACCGTGGCCTCAGATTTGGAGGTTCTGATCTTCATCCCAGCTGCTTGACACTCCGCTGCAAACCACTCCAGTGAGAGCTGGAGATCACAATGCCGCCGACAGGACCACATCATCTGCAAATAGCAGAGATGGAATCTGATGAAAATTTCATTTGTAAAAGTTATATAAATGTCAACAGGGAACCCTGGCGGAGTCTGACCGTCACCCTGAAGAGGTCTGACTTACTGCCAGCAATGCAAACCAGAATCTCACATCATTTGTGTGTGGACTGAATGGCCCATAGCAGCAGACTCCCAGTTTCATACCCCCCACAGGGTACCTCGTTGAACACGGCCGAACGCCTTCTCCAAATTCACAAATGCTTGTGGACTGGTGAGGCAAACTCTCATGCTCCCTTGAAGACCCTAGTGAGGGTAAAGAGCTGGTCCAAGGTTCCACGGCCAGAACGGAACCCGTATTGTTCTTCCTGAATCTGAGATTCAAAACAGAAGGCGGTGCCCTTTGGAGCTAAAACAGAAAGTTTATTCTGATCCAATCCTAATGCAATGCAACTTCGGAAACATCTACAGGCACTTTTAACACATTATTATAAGTTTTACATTTTAATTTATCAAAACATATGCACAGATCTCAGTGAACATCTAAAAACAGATTTTTCAGGTAATGTGAAATTTGTACATATGTTGCTATAAGAGCTTTGTACTTATTTACAGCTTTTTCATAAAGCCCTCATGGCACTGGATTTGATGTTTAGTTTTAGGTTTTTTTTTTGTTTTGTTTTGTTTTATGACATCTAATTATTTTCTTCACAACATTTGCAACTTTGACAACACTGTTTTGAGCCAAAGGGAAGTGATCACCAGGATCCATTTGAATCAAAGTCAGCTGACTCTTCTTCACTGTCTCATCCTGCAGGTGCCTACCCTCGGCTGTCGCTGAGCTTCAAGCTGAAGCGAAACATCGGCTACTTCATCCTGCAGACGTACATGCCCTCCATCCTTATCACCATCCTGTCCTGGGTGTCGTTCTGGATAAATTATGACGCCTCAGCTGCTAGAGTTGCATTGGGTATGATGTTTCTCATGCAGTGAATTCAAACAAGTCACTTGTTGCAGGAAAAAGATGACAGATGAAAATTAATAGTGATATATGAAGTTTGTTATGCTGTGTTAGTTAATAAACAGTTACAGGGAAACTGTTTATTAAAAGCAATAATCAAAAAGTAATAATTGAATGTACATCTGAATAACTTTTGGAGTCAACCCCATTCAGGATGGCTGCCACAGCTAAGCAACCTTAGAAAACACAAAAATGGCAATAACTAAGCCAATTTTATGACCACCTAAAATTTGGTGTGGTAGTAGCTTAGAGTCATCCACGACTCATACTCCCAACACTGACAGATTTCATAAACTCTGCTTTGCCATTAACTACTGAAGTCAACTCTGTTTGTCTGTTAGCAAAATATCTCATGTGTGGGCAGATTTTAATGAAAATCTCAGACAGTAATTACTGAATTTGCATCTCCAAATAATGTAATTTTGGACTCAATTCAATTCAAGATGGCCACCAAAGGAAACCTTAGCAAATGCAAAAATTGCTATAACTCAGTCAGTATTACAGATTTTGAGCTAAACCTTGGTGTTGGAATAGCTCACAGTTTTTGAAAACACATACTGTGAGCACTGACATGACATGTCACTCAGATCCATAAACTATTTGAGTCAAACCTGTCTGTCTGTTAGCAAAATATCTCTTGAACTCATGTGGAGAATCGAATAAAACTGCTGAAGATCAATGCAAGTTCTCCGCAACCCAGAATAAGAACAAGCAGGTTAAGAAAATGGATGACAAAATGAAAAACTTTTAATACCAGGTGGCCATTTTTTGATCTTGTAAGTACATAAAGCAAGGTGAAATTTATTGATTTGATGTAGGTAAGAATCTGCCATAGCACTAAAAATAATCCCTAGTTACAGAGTGAGCACGCAAAGCTGTACTGGTGAGTCTTCTCATATTCAGTCACATTTGAACAGATAAATACTGAACAAAAAGGCATGTTTGAGGCTATGACCTTGTGGTGTAATAAGATGCCTAATTAGATCTCAGACTCACACTTTCCACTGGCTTCTGAGTCTGAAACTAATGGTTTATTCAAACAGGGACGTCCTTACTGGAAGTCAATATTGGACTTGTCCTGTAGCATTCGCAACCTCGTAAATGGACATTTTTCTTAAAGCTTACAGTTCTTGAGTCATGTAGTAAAAGTTTGAGCTCACTGGTTTCATTTGAGTTTCAGTCCACCATCTGAAAACACACTACTCCTCCTAATCCAATTGATCTCCACTCGAATCTTTGTCTTAATGGGAATCCTCATTCAGCCTCAGTGCACTCCAAGTGCTCAGTGTGTAAGAAAGAGCACATTATTGCAGCAGTCATGAAATCTCAGTTGTCTGTACACCGTCATAGGAGGAGTGTAATAAATTTTGGGGTGCTGGTGGGAAGAGCATCCATAGGGCCATAAAACATCCTGGAACCCACTCCTGCGGTTTATCTTCTTCAATACCGCCTCGTTTAGAAGGCCGCTCTCTGAGACAATGTGAGATCAATGCAAGGTGGAAAGCATTTACACTTACAGTTCTGTCCAAACTCAATCACTGTCGACGTAATGATTCACTGCTGTTAAGGGGCGTGTGAGTATCCTGAGTAAACGTAAATGTGCAGGCTTCAGACAGGAGCTGGCGAAAATTACATTTAACTTTGGAGAATAAGAAATAAATCTGGGACATTTTATCTAATCCCATCATAGTTGTAGTGGTGTCAGGCTTAGTGTAATGTATTTGAATTAAACAATGCCAGAGTTTTAAACTAAGATCATCTTTTGTTGAGAAATGACAGTTATAGGTGTTTTGGTCAAACCTGGAAAATAGCATCGTGTGTTGCACAATGTAGCACTTAGTGTATGTGCTGTGAATGACTCTCAGCTAATTAACACATCAAATCTTTATATAAGGAATATATGGAAGATTCACTGAGGTCTAAACATTTTTGTGTCGGCCAAGTTCAGTTACCTGTGGTGGCCATCTTTAAGCAAAGATATTGGGACTTGATTTGTGTTAGGAATGACTCTCAGTTATTACCACACCAAATTCTAGCTCAATATCTGTAAAACTGATGGAGTCAGCCATTTTTGTCTTTTCCAAGGTCAGGTGACCATTGTGGCCATCCTCAGTTGGGTTATCTTCAAAAGTTAATCCGTTGTAGACATGCGTCTAATCATTGCTTTCAGGTAGTTTCAATAAAATCTGTTCAGTGGTTTTTGAGAACTTTGCTCCAAACAGAGTTGACTCCAAACAGTTAAAGGCAAACTTTGAAACAAATATTTCATCTGATCAGTTTTCACTCAGAGTGTGAGGGATGACTCAGCTACTACCACACCATATTTTAGCTCAAAATCTGTGAAATTCACTAAGCCATAAACACACTTTTGTGTTTGCTAGTTGCTTAGTTGTAGCAGACATCTTGAATTGGGTTGACTTCAAAAGTTAATCAGTTGTAGACGTACGTCCAATGATGAGTATACGTTGCAATGAATCTCAGCTAATATCACACCAAATGTTAGCTCAATAACTGTAAAATTGGCAGAGCTATAGCCATTTTTGTGTTTCCTAATGTCAGTTTGCTGTGGCGGCCATTTTTAATTGGGTTAACTTCGAAATGTAATTGGTTGTTGATGTTAATCCAATAATTACTTTCTGAGAGTTTAATCAACATTCGTCCAGTGGTCCGTGACATATTTTGCTAACAGACAGACAATCGAACACACACACCCCCCCAGAGGCCGGAGCAAACACATAATGATTCGTTAAACCACCATCTTCTCTTACAGTAGCTCTAAAAGTTAGGAGTGTTTTTTTCTCCGGTATGTGAAAATCAATGCTGTGGACCTGCTCCTGACGCCCCCTCACACACCATACAGTGGAACATTTTTGTCCTAATTATGTAAGCCTGAACATGTTCATGTTGGCGAGCCACCCAGGAGAGAAAAAGAAACTGAGACATTGTTGTTTATGTTGTATAGTACTTTATAGCTTTGTGTAGTCTGTCAGTGCATCAGTTTGGGTATCCAGGACAACCATCTCCTTGCCCAAAATCCTTACCTTGAAGAAATATGTCACATTTTTTAAAGTGGGATTCTGCAGAAAGTTTACACTCAGTGAATATCTTACCTGTTGTACATTACTCTTTGAATAACTTCATTTTGGAGAAATATAGATTAGTTCTGACTGGATTGACGAGTTAACAGCTAGTCCGAGTGGGACCAGGACCAAAGTGCCGTCTTAAAACAACTCCAAATCTCAAAACTGTTATAGCAGTTCATGGGAACACTAGATTATACAATCTTTACACTGCTGTCAATTTTGCATTGTTGGATATTTAATAAAAGTTGGTTGTTTTTGACAGCTAGCTGTAGCACTTTTGGTTCAACTTGAGGTCACTATTAGCAAGAATATATATATATATATATT
>JAOXNZ010000117.1:20346945-20357797 GCA_028566095.1 Kryptolebias brasiliensis | reverse complement strand
GTGTGAATGGTTGTTTGTCTCGTTTGTCTCTATGTGGCCCTGTGATGGACTTGCGACCTGTCCAGGGTGTCCCCCGCTTCTCGCACAGTGACTGCTGGAGATAGGCACCGGCTCCCCGCGACCCAAAATGGAGAAGCGGTTAAAGAAAATGGAGTTTAAGTCTAGCAGGGGTGGCTAGTCTGCAGGGGTGGCTAGTCTGAATGAGACTGAGATTGCTGCCATCAGCATTCAGTCTCAAAGATTTAATAACTGGTATTACAAACACTATTTCATAAACCTTTACAGTGTTGTCAGTTTTGCATTACGTGGTTATTTACATAAGATTTTGTAGGGTTTTATCAAGAGCTGTGAGATGCAGCCATTGGTCACTTCAACAGGAATTTTATCATTTTCTGCTGGAATGACCATATAATTCAAATCTGGCAGTAATATAAAGGTTCAGAAAACAAGGTTTACATGAACAGCTATTAAAGTTTTGAGATTGGAGCTGTTTTAAGACAGTAGTGATGCTCTTTGGTCTCAGCACCGCTCAAACTACCTGTTAGCTCGTCAACCCAGTCAGAATTAAACTCAGTTTCTCCAAACAGAGTTTGTTCAAAGCTACCTACAAACAGGTAAGTTGTTCGTAACGTCACCTCAGAAATCCACTTCAATATGGCTGAATGATTCCTTTAAAGTAAAGCTCTATGAGAACTGCTTCAGCTCACATCTGGCCAAAACTTGAAGAAAGGACGTTGTGCTTGTCTTTCTTCTGCCTAGTCCATTCTGGAGGGAATCAACTGCAAGTCTTCGTCTCTTAAACAGTCCAATCAGGTGCAGGGTCGTCGTCACTCAAGACGGGTGAGTGTCTGTCACTGCCACAGCTGTGTCATATTTGTGAAATACCTGCTAAAACTTTGCATCTGCACTGCAGAGCTTGTACTCCTTATTTGACAAAAAATGTAATTTTATCACAACCTCTGTATTAGTTTTCTCTTTGCCACTACTCTATGAGTATGCTTCTGCTAACACGGCCTTTCCCTGTTGTATTTCAACTTTTATGTTGTTGTGTGTGTTGGTGTGTGTGTGCCTTCATTATCCGACATCCTACATTGTACAAGCAAACCCCTTTATCCATCACAGAGCTGCAGTCCTATGCATTGGTGTTTGAATTTTGAAATTTCTATAATTTACTATCAGTATATTACCTGAAACATGTTTTTACACATGCAGTAAAAGTAGCTAAAAGTTCCCAAGCAAATAAAGAGGAAGAATGTTTAACAGCGTCTTTAATTATTGATGAGAATTATCCAAACTTATCAGTTAAAGCAGGTGCTAATACGTTTTCAAGAATTTTACTCCATTCTTCTGTACTGAACAGGTTCAGATTTAAGATGTTGGTGAGCTTCCTCACAAGAACGGCTCACTTCAGGTCCTTTCGCAACATTTAAGGAGTTTGCATTGATAAATCCAAGCAATTTTCTTTAGTTTTCTTAAGAAGTTCTTTAATAGAGTAATGCTGGTGTGAAGGGTCATGACCTGCTATTTATTTGAAATTTTATCTCTTGTGTGGTTAAAAACTTAAAGTCAATTGAATTATAATAACCATTCTTGCCCAGATGTAGCTAAACAGGCCCAAACCATAATACGACCACCGCCATGCCTTACAGTTGGAATACGATTTGTCTTATGTGGACCAAAATATTCTAGGCTGTAATTTATTCAAAGATTTTTTTCCCTCACTTTTCCAGCTTTTAATGATCTGCCTGTAGTAAACTTATTTCGGTCTTGTTATAGATCATGTTAAAACAGGACTATAGGAGTTTTAGACTGTTATGCCCCTTTTCCACTAGTGCCTCTACAGCACGGTACGGTACGGTACGGTTCCACGCCTTTTCCATTATCCAGGATTCATGGAACCGTCCCCCTTTTCAGTACCAACTCTATCGAGGTTCCAAGCGTTCCAAGGCACTCGAGGCGCCATTTTTTCTTTGCAGTTGTTGGAGTGACATTCTTGAACTTGAGAATAGCAGTACAAACCAATGGTCCAATGCTGAGGTTCAGGAGGGTTTGTGCTTGGTGGCACTTGGAGGACAAAATTAATAATTAATAATACGACCATGTCCTCCATTGTTGTGTTCGCGGTCTTCTTCTTCAACTACGTTTAATGGTGGCTGACAAAAAGCTCTGGAGCATTACCGCCACCAGCTGGCGTGACGACAATTTCCGGACTCGGGAACCGCCCAGAACCCACCCACTAGAACTGTACGTAAGTGTAATGGAAAACCACCCGAACCATGCCGAACCGTGCTGTAGAGGCACTAGTGGAAAGGGGCATTAGTCACTGCAGTGCCTAGCTATAAACAGTGCTGGACCTCAGTATAACTTGATAGTGAGTAAGTTGTCAAATAAGCATGAGGGTTAGAGTAGAACCCTCTACATATTCTCAGATAAGTCCTGACTGAAGCAGACTGAATTGAAACATAAATCAGTTCACTTCCTCTCATGTCTGGTATAAATCTCCTACCCTTGTATTCATCTTGTGCCTCTGTTTTTGCCTGAGGTTTCAGTGATTTATCTGCTTCTGTGTGGGAAGCAATACTTTGTCAGGACATTCGTATTAGAGACATCCGGTCTAACCTTGAGCCGATTTGTGAGAAGTGATTTAACTTTTGGACAGAAAAGCTGCCGCTGAAGGCTGCTTTTCCGAGGTGAAGCCGGCCCAGGAGCCCTGACGTATGTTGCACATGTGTCGTTAGTCAATGATGCCTTAACTTGCAGCCCATTTGTAACATTCCTGCCGTCTGTTATTCCCAGGTTGAATCCCAGGGGAACGTTTTGCTGACAACCTTGGAGATACACAACGAGGTGGGCAGCAATGAGATCACAACCACCCTGAGCGAGACTCACAACTCGTCTTCCATGGTGTTCGACAATTCGGGGGTCCAGTACAGGAAGCCTAGTACACCACACGAAGCGGGCCGCCTCAGCCTGGACAGGAATGCCCATCTCAAGAAAACTCGCCTGCAGAGACGATCGTCGCAGCTCAAAATCAAGATCCCTGACCTCACAGACGTGAACGCCATTGACAGATGGTCACGGATTATATTCCCCGCTGTCTTCTCCCTCTTCAACCTGATCTACTGGCTTTATTATGTCAATTAACACACTGTGCTTTCTAAACCCATCTTTGTCTCATTCCAGCGTTAGAATGGGAGAAGACTTCTCTGTGTGACTCACCTGATGTGGTCAAATCCTGAACATTTTTTTTTACTGTAACAAGCTTTGGTGGAAGAGCTGTCACTCAGACCATACACGGTCAGACAGATTTATCTATATGTTTTATAAAAAACCAAAAACCAAAAAAAACTTGCATGTACATACAATGATTTTCTCTTCCAACCTCTGCGGGCGGCTGGGACGACGTTACGGTGTGTCTTCAAAAGAGGATTCACATTTCTTCAGCTCAATCAATGCATCTGCCCTCAAAACACTGTTATTATATGTGCTCACATTACTGCGTACTCTAAACTTTTATTACAGCTCTATGTGTCTGCCGCTCTGCACTTTGACAAATACATATTGATTCATCCACACAGGCTAAACTCTGTCTTAGTAATTGGGTAATTTTTTGCAATTACAAATGATTTAAGGAGCCAGTCAGAAATCTGCTCAGTTGGCTCTCACCATGAATTAAGTGACGTGATCAATGCCACTTATGTCTGACTCTTCCATATAAAGCAACAGACAGCAACTAGTTTGGCTTAGCTTATCAAGAAAGCTGGAAACAAGGAAAAATAGGTGGCAGTTTCACAAGAACTACAGGGAGTTTCCTCATGACTTACAAAGGCTAAAGTCGCGTGGAGCAATTTCAGTCATAACATTCATTTAGGATTTTTTCTTTGATTGTTTTTTTCATTGAAAGAGAGAATGATGTAATCCACACCAGCACTTTATAAAACTGACTGTCATTCTCACTCACTGTCATTACTAAAAAGAATAGTTTGTGAATTTGGTTTGACTCAAAAAAGACCAATTCACTTAGTTTGTTTGTGTGTTTAATACCCAGCTGAGGCTAACAGCTGTTTGGTTTCTTAATGACTGGAAACAATTAGCTTATCAGCAGCTTTGATGCTGACACACAAGTCAATGCTTGTTTAATCTCTACCTTTCTAACGACCTGTCAGGCTGTCACCTGTTTTCCACGAAACCTTGCTGTGCCACAAGTGTTGGGTCTGAGTTGGAGATCGTGCCACAGTTGAAAAGCTGATATTTTGGGATATAATTGGTGTAAAGCATTTTATGATACGACAACCAGTGGGTACGATTAACGCCACCAACATTCAGAAAAAAAATACATTTGATATGATCTTAAAATGATTGAGAGCCCATCTACAACACTCTTCTAGAGAGTTTCCTAAAATGATTTTTTTCTGTTGCTTATAAAAAGGACTCGGTTCAGACATTATAACAAAAAAGCTGAACTTCCCATGCCATCCGAATAGGAAGCAAGAACATTCATATTAACAACATATCGAAATGCAGAGACAGAATAATCGTAGGTTGGCTTCTTCCAAACAATTGCTCTCTTTTTTTCTGTGATACTGCTTACAATTTCCTCTTGGTTGTGCCAGTATCTCCCTGGGCTGCAACTGTTGGACATTAGTTGGTGAACAGCATTTTGTAAGGGAGTCTCCAAAATATTTTAAAATGCTTGCGAGGCTTCTTAATTTCCTTGAGTGAGTTGCAAAACCTCATCGTTTTGTCGCTTGATTTTTGAACACACTTAAAAAAAATCGTGAGACAAAATTTCTCTCAATTTAGTCAAAGTTGTCAATTTAATTTTAGAGCTGTATTTTGACATCTGCACAGGAGCTCTGCTATGACACAAACTATCCAACTATTTACCCCAGGTTTAAAAACCACTCTGAAGATAAATATTAGTTATTAAAAAACTGGTTCAGATCTACATATATTCATTCATTTCAAAAGTGTGTTCCAGTAGATTACAACATAAACTTGAGGGTAGCTAAAAAGATGGCTACCAAAGGGTCGTGGCAGGTACGAAGTGCACAACAAAATAATGTGCACGGCCTAGAATACAGCTTTGCAAGATGTGCACCAAAAAATAGGCTGATTTTTAAAAGTTGGTCTGAATGTCAGAATTCAGTGATAGTATAACTAAAACCTCGCCTATTTTCTCGCAATTGTTTCAGAATTTTATGCGGCCAACTTATCTTCAGCAGCCGCAGCCCAGTGAGTTGCTGGCTTTAATAACAACTTCAGCATACGTTCAAAGTTTAATGACAACAGGATCGGGATATTGGAGATGAGACGGAAAAAAATAGTAAAAACAGCTCAATCAATCATTTAATCAAAGTTTATTTCTATAGCACATTTTTAAAACAGCCGTCAATGAGCAAAGTGCTGTAAAAAAGTTCAAATATAAAGCACTGCAGGTGATCTAAATTACAACTAGAAGCAGTCGCAAACCGCCGCCAAGTCCATAGGGTCACTGTCCGCTTGGAATCTTTAAAAAGTTTTTTTTAAAAGTCCTGGATTGTGATTCGGATCACCATCAAAATCTAATCACTTGTCACTTGTTATTTGTACCATGTTTGATGTTTCCTGAAAATTTCCTGAAAATCCATTCATAACGTTTTGAGTAATCACTTGCACAAACAAACAAACAAAAGCTACTGAAAACATAACCTCCATGGCGGAGGTCAAAAATGTACTGTAAAACAAAAGAATTTTAGAAAAAGAAAAAAAAAATTAAACCAATAGAAATGGTAAATGGCCTGCACTTGTATAGCGCTTTTTCTTGTCCAAGGACCCCAAAGCACTTCACACTACAGTCACCCATTTACACACTGATGGTAGCCACAGCTGCCCTGGGGCAGACTGACAGAAGTGAGCTGTCATCACACCGGCACCACCGAGCCCTCTGACCACCACCAGTAGGCAAGGCAGGTGAAGTATCTTGTCCAAGGACACAACGGCTGAGATGGACGGAGCAGGGGTTTGAACCGACAACCTACCAGTTACAGGACGAACCCCTACCTCCTGAGCCACTGTCGCCCAAAAAAACATGTTCTGCCCAAGTAGAACTAAAAGCCGATGAAAACAAATGGCTTGTAGCAGAGATTTAAAACCATGGATGGCTCCATTGTTGTAGTGGTTTCTAGGGCACAAAGTGATAGCAGGCAGGCACAAAACAGGCTATCATCGCTTCTCAAAAGCTCACACAGATGCACCAAAAACATACTTTTTTTAAAAATTCCATCTTGGAAAGGGTTAATAAAAGCTCAGATTTCTAACTAAAACTTCGAATGAGGTTGAGAAGTGCAAACCCAACAAATATTAAAAAAAAAAAAAAAGTCAGTTTTTGAAAACATCCAGAGTAGTGTAGACTGGGAATGATATTTGTTCTACAAAAATATTAGACAATCCAATAATTTTGGCACTGCAATTATTAAATTTGGACTAAGATAAGCCTTTCAACTCAGGCCATTTGGCAAACATTTCAGGACTCAAAGCTTCTTCTGTTTCGGGACAGGCTTGCTGTATCCTGTCAGAATACTAAGCTACGCTAACTGTTCGCTTGCTGTAAATTTCTTACAAAGAAATTTAAGCATATCCCAAACAAATTGAACGTTTCCATGACCCAGGAACAAATTGACTTGTAAAATACTGTGTTTTTTTTTTCCAGTACTGCTGACATTATTTTATTGTTTTTTTGGGGGGGAGGGAAAAAAAAGTCCCTACTTAACATGTTAACCTCTTTTTTTTCTGTTACGATTCATGGTGATCCATGTTTTTGTTTCGACTCTTCATGCTCAGATTTGCTCGATTCTTCTTTGGAGTTTAATGTAAATACTGTAACTGCGTATTAATCGCTTAACTATGTTGTTACTCTTGTTTTTCTTGGTGATTTCTGGCCTTGTTTTGTTTCGTTAGTCTTTACACATTATCACGATAACCTATTGTGATTGAAAATATAAAACCACAAAAACACAGCCTGTACACAGAGTATCTCTGTTCTTTCCCGAAGGCTTGGCGCATGAAATGCTCTGAAGCAAAGACAGAACTGGAGAGCTTATAGTAGCTAAAGGGAGAAGAAAAAAAAAAAAAAACACTTCTGGCAGACACAGCCTGCAACGCACCATCTGCACTGCTTGCTTAAGCGACTTGCAGCGTGTAGGAGTGACACCACCTGTCAGAAGTCCACGAAGCTCAGCAACACGCATGAGCTCCTGCCTTATGAGCCCTTAATGTCTATAAGAGATCAAACAACAAGAAAAACTTGCAGTACTTAGCCATAAACAATTACAAATATTTACTGCTCTTGGATTTCCCAGGACTTCATTTGAAGTTATGTTATTTAGCTTATGCGGAAATTTAGTAAATCGTTCTATTCAACATCTATGATTAAGCTCTATGAAACACTGTATGTCCTAATGAGGAGAGGTACGCAATGTAGTTCTTGTTTTTCCTTTGAGACTGATAGGTGTCGGAGGAAAAAAAAAGAAGTGTCAGAAGGTTTAAGGAGGTGCAAAGCTTTTTTAGATCTAATAATATACAGATGGTTTCTGCAGATGGTGTTTGTGCATAGCATTTAAATATTTTGTAGGAATGTGATCTTGACCAAAACAGAATCAGACAAAGATAAAAGTTACCACAGCATCAATACATCAAGATTAGACAGAAAAAAAAAAAAAAAGAAGAAAAAAAAAATGTTAGTGTTGCTATTGGTGTAGAGTTGGATAATTGGTTCAGAGCTGCAGGACACGCCGGAGCCCTGATAATTCAATCTGCAAAATACAGCTGATAAATAGAACCACGCTTTAGAGAAACGATCAGCAAACAAATGTCTTTATGATTTAGCACTGTTTTGTACCCAGGGTTCAGATTTCCTGAGCTGAAAACATCCAGAGAAGACACAGGTAAGCAAATGAAGAATTTTATTTTGAAAGAAAATGGAACTTGGTCGCTGTTGTACCTGTAGGAGGCAAAGGTCCAGGAGTTAATTATCTTCAGGGTTAGTTTTATTTCTTACTTGTATTTGTTTTGTTTTTTTTGCAGGTTTCTTAGGGAGGGGGAGAGGATGCCAAACGTCCAGGGAAGGTGCGTACTTCTTTTCAAAGTTTCTTTGGATGAGCTGAGAGAGCGAACAGGCAGAGCGAATGACAGGCTAACTTCTGACTTTTTTCAGAGGAATGTGAACTGAGAGGATTACTGGTAGAGTTTCACAGAAGATGTTCCATGAGAGGTCCACGGAGCACATGAAGGAGTCTAAGGAGAGACAAAGGTAAGGTTTAAATAATAATCTTAATTCACAGCACATATAATTTACTTAACAAGTCGGAGCGAGAACAATCACTGTGTGACGTTTAACAAGCCTATGGAGAATAGTGGTTTAGCTCAGCCTTAAATACCATGTAGTGTCTTGGTGGTCTCTCCGTCTTCACAGAAAATTTGTGAACTTATCAAACATTCAATCAAGATGAGCTTTAAACTTTAACTTTAGATTCTTTATAAGTAGCAACATTACCCATTAGATTTTGGATGTCTTTAAAACTCTCAGTTTAGCATCTCATACTTCACTCGCTTTCTAGACTTTTGATAAGTCTTACACACACCATTTCTCTTAAACATGAAGTCAAAGTGAGCCATCAGCGTCAACACAACATAAAGTCTGACATCATCTTTTGTATCACGGGGCTGTTACCCCATAAGAACCTGTCTGTACTGTTTATAATAAGTCACAGTAGCAAATACTCTTATTATTGCACGCTCCCTGAAACATGGCTGGTCATGGAATTTCCTGTGTCTGTCTGTCTGTTAGCGAAATATCTCATGGACCACTGGATGAATTTTTACGAAACTCTTGGGAAGAAATCATTGAATGTACCTCTACAACTCTTGACTTCCATAGTCATCTAGGTTCAAGATGGCCGGCCCAGTCGACTGACCTTGGCAAAAGCAAAAATATCTATACCTCAGTCAGTTTTATAGATATTACGCAAAACTTTGGCGAGGTAGTAGTTGAGAGTCATCCCTCACACATAGCTCTAACAAATCACATAAGATCTTTGTTTAAATCTTTGGCATGTAAGTCGGCAGGCAATATGCATCTTTTTGTTTTTTTTTTACAGAATTTCACTTTCAGTTTCAACACTTTTTGTTTACAAGATGTTTTAAAGCACAGAACAGCTTGCTTAAAATAGGTTGTGAAAATTATTAACTCGTGACTGTATTGTGGCTCTAAAAGAACAGTGAGGTTCCCACATTAAAGTGGGTGTGCGTTACACCATGAAAAGGAAATAAATTGTGGACCAAAATGAAAAAATAAAAAATTGTGTGATGACATTTCTGAGGTTCCCAGACTGTATATCCTCCACCAAAAGATTTTGCTTTTAGTCTGTATAATTAGAGTTTTCAAGGGAAGCTGACAGATGGGTGGATGAGAAAGTGTCACAAAAATGATATTTGTTTAATAATTAGCATTTAAACAAGGCCTGGAATTATTCAAGCCTAGCAGAAGAGTGCTCCTTGGAGAATCCTAAAAGGACTATGGTGCTGTGTAATAAATAAAATGAAGCTATACAGTGAGATATTTTAGATCAGAACAGGACATTAAAAATAAATTGTTGGGATGAAAAACAGATTTTTTTTTCTCCCCCCAGAGGCATCAGATTTTCAGATAATGAACCTCAAGGCGTGTTTGTGCAATAAAAGCACGAAAAGGAACAAATCAGAAACTTGATTGAGTTTCTTCAGGAAGCCGTGCAGAAGATAATTAGACTGAGGCAACAATACATTTCATGGTGTAATGAGACAGAGCTGTACATTCGCCTACGATGATGAATCAAAATGAGTGATATTAAACCTGGAGGCGGGAGCAACAACATCAGCTGCCATGAGACAAACCTGGTGGAACGAGGGGACCAAGGTAGACGTGCTGATGCCACCAGCAGCCTCTTTTGCAGCTTCACGAGTGTAAAAACCCCCCAGCAATAACAGCTTTTTTTGTGTTCTTGTCTATTTTTAGTTTGTTTTTGTTTTTTTTTCTTGTTTTTAGAGCTGTGCATCAGTTGTGTAATTCATTTTATTCTTGGCAGATGTACCATGAAAATACATTGTTGGTAGAAACTGATGTGCAATTATCTGGTATATATCTTTGGTATAGACCAAAGACCCCAAAAATTGCCGGACTGAGATCTGCCAGAGTAAAGCAACAGAGATGGTGGGTGAGACCATAGCTTGATGCTGACAGAAGACTGACATTCGAACATTACCACCGCCTCATGAAAGAATTATGACAGGAAGAGGCTGGTGAATGCCACAGATATGCTGCAAAACCATCAGGAAAAGTCAGAACAATAGGCCACACCAATGAAAACAACAAGACGCTTACTTGCTGGGACCCTGGAAGTAGGCTGGTTACAAAATCTCACGGATACATCAAAAACTGAGCTTTGAAAAATCTTCTCTTTCTCACTATAAGCTCAGTTTCTGTGTGGATGAGAGACACAAACGCAGCCGAAAATCTGTTTTTTAAACATATGTGGTGCAGATTAGTGTTTTTTGACCCACATTGGGGCCCCAGTCTGCACTTCGAGAACCACTGATTTAGACAATAGGAATGATGATTCTAGCACAGAAGGTGTCTGTCACTCTGAAGCAGACCACCTGAACTCATCAGTTTTATCAGAACACCTCAGCTGGGTGAGGCAAAATTATTTGGTTATGTCCATCCATCCATCCATTTTCTTTACCTGCTTCTCCATTCCGGGTCATGGGCAGCCGGTGCCTATCTCCAGCAGTCACTGTGCGAGAGGCGGGGGACACCCTGGACAGGTCGCAAGTC
>JAOXNZ010000117.1:20333574-20344273 GCA_028566095.1 Kryptolebias brasiliensis | reverse complement strand
GAAAGGCCCCAGGCCGGGATGAGATCCTGCAACCTTCTTGCTGGGAGGCAACAGCTCTAACCACTACGCCGCTGTGCAACCTTTGGTGCATATGTGAAAAATAATTAGAGGCCAGCCTTTCTTTAAGTTGATCCTGAAAGGAGGTAATCCCCATCCAGTTGATTGTATTTTATTCACCTGCTTTAAGGAACATTAGTTATTGACATAACCATTTAGTTGCAGTTATTAGTGCATACACAGATCAAACCAGACTTTTAATTAAAGGCTTAGTATGTCTTGAAGGAATTAAATTAAGATCATTTTATGCTAGTAAGGGATGGCGTTACAGCCATTTTGATAAAACCTTATAAATGATGCTCTGCACTCTCTCATGCTATAGAGATGTGTAAATGCTCAGAGAATGTGTTAAGGATGACTCTCAGCTACTTTCATACGAAAATTAGCTCTATATCTGTAAAAGTGACAGCCATTGTTGTGTTGGCTAATGTTGTTTAGCTGTGGTGGCCATCTTGAACTGAATTATAAACCTAAAACCAAAAAAAACTTCTAGATCTCTCTCTCTCTGTATATTTCTATATCAAGGTAAAAACGAACCTATAAGGATTCTGATCTCATCCTTCTTTTACTTGAGTCAATTTTGACAGAAGAGGGTGGATTTTAAGTGGGCGAAAACAGAACTTGCTTTGTCAAAACTTGTGGGCACGATCACACAGTCACGACAGCTTGGAAAACAAAAAGCTTTACAGACAAAAAGTACAAGACTGCTAGAAGGAGCGGGTCCTCATGCTCTGCTAGGAGTATCACCACAACACTACGTCTTCACACAGTTACTTGATATGTAGATTCAAAATAAAGTATACTCGAACCTTAACACTAAACTGTTAACTCAAAGGCTATTTCATTTCAAATAAGGAAGGCTAAAAGGACAAAAAACTCCTAATCTTTATTAAAAATACTAAGATTACTAAGCTATCAATAAGTTCCTAGCATATCATTTGAGAAGTTTCCAAATTAAAATTGGTCTTTTACTAAGGTTACTGCTTCAGAATGACGTTTGTTCACTTTGATGCAGAAAGGCAAAGCAAGAATTTTGCTTTAAGAGGTGTGAAAGTGCTCCGTTACAGCTCTCCTATGGGAAAAGAAAACACTCATGGTTGCTGTTTTTCAGCTTTTTCTCTGCCTTCATCACCTTCTTTGTGAATCTTCTCATGTAAGGCTGTCACAGCAAAGGTGAAGTTCTCCATGTGGCAAAATAAATCAAACTGTCTTCATTAGTTCGTTTTTGCTTGTTGTGTCTAAAAATAAAACACTGGTTTCCATTTTATTTAAGCCCCCCTTACTTATCAAAACCTAAAAAAAATATCTTGAGAAAAGAAAGAATGGGGAAACTTTAAAATGAATGGAGGATATGCCATTTGGTTTGTAGGCAAAAATTCTTGATTTTACAACAAAACTGTCTACTTGAAGAAAATGATAGGTAGAACAATACCAAGGCTTTGTTTAACATAAGTTAGCTAAGGTTTTGCATTGTCAAGCCCAAATGGTAAATGGTACTTATTTTTCATTCACACATACATTCATACACGCACCCATTGCTATCTGTTATCTATTTTACACTCAATATACAGCACTGTTTATGTTATCACTCATACACAGAAAAACGTATCGCAGGCAGAGGGGGTTCGGTGTCTTGCCTAATCATACTTCTAAACACTTAAAGGGCTGGGGATCAAACTCCCAATCCTCCAACTGGAATGTGGGCACCCTACCACTGGACCAAAGTTGCTCCCTCTTCCTGTGAAACAACCCTTGCATCAACAAATCTGAGGAGGTCTTTACTTACTAAATCTATGAACTGGGAGGATTCCAGGCTATCCAGGGTTTTTTCCTCCCCTTTTTTCCCCTTCCTGCCTTTCAGGTGGAGAGCTTTGGCATGCAGTCCTTGGTGCTACCTGCTGGGGATGCTACTGCTCCATTCTGGATGATTAATTTGACGCAGCTGCACTCAATCACCACTGATTCAGTGACCTGTTACAAAAGGCTGCGCTGAGATGTTGTTCTTCTCTGGAACGTTGAATGTCATGTGGTGGTTGTTGGCGCTTAGTGTCTCTGGTGTTTGTTAACTTACTTTTATTTGAGTTAGTTTGAAATTTAATTACTCGTGTCCTCCTCGTCTAACCTCCTTGTGTGATCATCTCCTTCGTGCCCCTTGCTGTAAACCTTCTGAACCCTCTGATGAAAGAACATTCCTTGTTGTTCCTACAAACAAGAAAGAGGTCAGCTTAGCCTACCCACCTCAAGACTCATCTGCCCGCCCACTCTCCATTACCATCTTCCTTGTTGTCTTCGCAAAAAAAAAAAAAGGAGTAAGACCAATTATTATTCGGAAACATAAACTTTCCTGAGGTTCTGGAACTTCCACCAGTTCAGGATGAACCTGTGTCCTCTCCTCTTGCAGATGTTTGGTTCCCTAAAGAGCCTTCAGTTCCATCTGTTGCAGTAAAAATAAAGCTTTTACTCTCCTTTTATTTGTGTCTTGTCTCTGGGATCAGCAACTTGGATTCTATGCTGAAAATTAACCTCAAAATTATGATCGGACATAAACATGTTGGGACTGAAAGTTCCTAGAACTTTTGATAGAAATGTGACAGTCATCAGACAAAGATGGAGCAGTTTTAAGGCCCCCTTCAGACTGTTGTAACAACCGTGCTACGACTTAAAAAATCAGAGATTGTGAATAGTCTTTGTGGAGTCTTGGAAAGATTCTGATCAGGTACAAAGCTTTCATAGCCGGGTCATGATGGTTTATAACCGCATTGATAGTGATGGTTGCTTTAGTGGTGAAAACAAGTACCAGTGGAGCACAAATAGAACAATGAACTCCAGAACTGCTAATGAGAATTTGCTTTTAAACGACGATCAAGAGAGGGAAAACAGCCTGAGGTGAGATAAAGTTGAGAAAGCTGAATAAATCTACTGTAAGACCCCCTTCCTGCTGAATGACGACCCCGCTATCCCTTTCAGCACAATTTTCTGGAAAAGACAACTTTGCCTTGCATCTAAGCTTTGTAAATTTGGCTAAAAAGTGAAAGGTAAAGTGACATAATCATAATGGAGAAAGACGTCAACATGGAGATGTCCAATGGTATCTAATTTTGGTTGCAAAGTGAAAAGTAAAAAGCAATAATGTAAAAAAATCTGCCAGAATGTAGATGGTCTTTGCAGGGTCAGGTTCAGGTGTGTATTAAAACATAGAGGGCTTTCCATTAAGCTTGATAGAGTGTGATAAGTCGTGGAGGATTATAGGCATTTACAAAACATCAATAACAAGGTTGTGGTGGTTCATAATCATGGTGTTGGCAGAGTCTTGGGTGGAGCGTGGTGGCAGCATAGCTACGCCGTAGGGCCTCTGCAAGTTAGCATGGCTTGGTCATCAAAAACAACGAAAGCATTGTACTAGCTTGGTGTGATCTCGCACATTGTTGCATACTGATGTTGTTTGATAGAGTTGTGTGTGGTGCGATCATAGTTTTGTCATAATAGACATATTTGGGGAAGGCGCATGTGTCGGAGGCACGGAAAACAGCAGGAAAAACCTTTTTGGTGGGTATTAGAAGCATAGCAGGGTCAAAATTGTCTTT
This sequence comes from Kryptolebias brasiliensis, assembly GCA_028566095.1. Taxonomy (NCBI): domain Eukaryota; kingdom Metazoa; phylum Chordata; class Actinopteri; order Cyprinodontiformes; family Rivulidae; genus Kryptolebias; species Kryptolebias brasiliensis. Next base: position 20,340,632 of record JAOXNZ010000117.1, on the reverse strand, counting down.
ACACTGAAGGAAAATTTCCAAATTTACTGCTGTCCAGCCACATTCTAATAGGTCGTCGAGAGCGTAGTGGGGTCATCATCAGGATGAAGGGGGGTTTAGGAACACTGTGAGCTCATGTGGGTGTGAATTAGTAACCACTTTATCTTTAAATGCCATACTTGGTCAACAATTCATCCCATGTCACTCAAAGAGAAGTAACTGTAATTATCCTCAGTGGTCAGTCTCAGACACCTTTGTGTAAGCAAACAAAATACTATCAACACAGCGTTGTTTAAATGTAACAGTAATAAAGCAGAGAATGGTGCTTATTTAGGATAAAAATGGACATAAAATGATCATTATAGGCTTGACAGGACAGATGTGGTTTGTACATTTGATTAGCTAGCGCTGATTAAGGCTTATACCATGGCTGCTGACTGTTCTGTCTTGCAATTAAAAGTTGCCACATCATCTAGCAGAACTGGGCAATTGTTTATGCAAGATCCCTTTTTGCAATTTCCCCCCACCTCCACCAGCTTTACATTCCTGCAGATTTAGCAAAACTGTCTCCAGTGTGCAGTCGAATTCTTCAGATCAATTATTTGACTTAATTGCATTGAATTATTTGGGTTGCTGCACAGTTAAACACATTATACATTCAAGATGCAGTCAGGTAAATCCTTTGATAACTGGATCACAGAGCAATGATTGGAGTTTTCTGAGTTCTGCACCCCATCAAACATAACAAAACAGAAACCCTGTGAATAATTAACCAGTATAAGATGTCTGTGAAACAATTCTACAACACTGAGCGCACAATACCGGGGTGTTTCCAATTCATTCAGAGAAGTGCACTACAGAAGAGTCAAGGGATTGCTGACATTAGGGTAATTTCTTTTAAAAGACAACCAGAATTGACCAAAGTTGTGTACATAATGCTAACACGTAACAGCACAAAAGAAAAAACAATAAAGCACAGCCAGCAATAATAATGTTCATTAATAAAACAACAGAGATGTTTTAGGGAAGATATTAAAAGTTTACACAAAAACATATTGAATGAGCAAAGAACATTAAATGGACTTAAAGCCAAGAACTAATGTCTCCAATTATGTTTTAAAGGTGTTAGTGTAGTGGGAACATAGGAATGGGAATAGAAGGCTGCTTCACAGCTTTGGAGGTGCTGCTGGAGAGACAAGTAACTAGAGAGAAAGAGAAGTTAAAAACTGTACTCAAGTGCTAATCAGTAGTAGTTTGCAGGCATATTAGGGCCACTGAAAAGGAAAAAAAAAAATTTCTGTATTGAGTTTTGAGATTAAAATAGAAAAGTTAAGAATAAAGTCCAAATGTTGACAACAAAAGTCAAAACCAACTAATCACATTCATATGTGGCCCTAAATTGAATACATACATGTTTTTCAAAGCGACCTCAGTCTGAATGCTCGTGTTGAATTTCACCTGATTTTTACCTCATTGGCCTCACAATTCTGCACCAGAGTAGGTCGGAAGCTGCCTAAACACTGGATGAAACAAGCACTGCAGATCATTGCGGGTCACTTCCGGGTCATAGACTGTTCATACTGGAGTCTGTTGACAGTCACATTTCAATTTTAATGTGTACGACCACGCAAAGAAAATTGGAAACTTGAAGACATTTTCAACGTTATGTTGGGGTTTTAATCTTTCATGGTGAGTTTCATTTAGTTTATTGTTTGTTCTGATTGTTTTAGAGTTAACTGGACCCGCTGTGGTCACTGTAAGCTTTAGGCTAATGTGCTGTGTTGATCATAGAACAACAGTCTGAGCAACATTATATTAAACGCTCTGACAATATGTTCACAGTGAAGATGTATGCTATAGAGAATGGAGGACAGTTGTTAGTGAATTGTTTTACTGGGTTAAAATCTGCAGTCTTTGCTCTGACACTGAGCTCTGTGAAGTCACTAATCAATTTATGTGTCTTTATTTTTCTCATAATGCGACTGTTAGGTTTTTCTGTACTCAACTCCACAAAAATGTGACTCAAATGGCTCTGAACTAAGTTAATGTCAAAATAATAATGTGATTCAGATGTCTGAATGTGTTGTAATTTTGACAGAATGTATTTTTTACTGCTGTGTGCTGTTCAGTTGCACACCCCCTGTGTGGGTGTGTAAATGACGCCCGATCGCAAAAATGTTTTGGATGTACACATTCAAATATATATATATATATATACACACACACACACACACACACCATACTGGTAGTTGGCACAGTGGTCACACGACTTTGGTACGGGAAGATCAGGGTTTTGAGGGGACAGTCCAGCACATAATAGCAGGATGTAAGATGCAGGCAGGCAAAGCATACATGGAACACCATAACCAAGTGGCCTAGGTGGTGGAGGATAGCAGGACTAAGATACTGTGGGACTTCCAGATCCAGACTGATAAACAGGTGATGGCTAACCAACCGGACATTGTGGTGATGGATAAGATACAGAAGAAAGCAGTGGTGATAGATGTAGTAGTCCCAAGAGACTGTAACATCAGGAAGAAGGAGCACGAGAAGCTGGAGAAATACCAAGGGCTGAAAGAGGAGACAGAGAAGTTGTGGAAAGTCAAGGTCTCAGTGGTACCAGTGGTTATCAGAGCCCTTGGTGCTGTGACCCCCAAACTGGAAGACGTGGTAAAGACAACCTGCTGAAGTTTAAACTGAGCATCAGAATGAAAAGGGAAGAAAAGGCATTAGGAGACTTTGCACATGGCATGGTTGTTGGTCTGAGAAACAGCTGATCTACTGGGATTTTCATGTACAACCATCTCTAGGGTTTACAGAGAATGGTCCAAAATAGAGAAAATATCGAGTGACCAGCAGCTTTGTGAACGAAAACGCCTTGTTGATGTTAGAGGTGTATAAAAGACCATCAGAATGCCATTTCCGAATGCACAACACATCAAACTTTGTAGCAGATGAGCTACAGCAGCAGAAGATTACAACGCTTGCCCCTCCTGTCAGCTAAGAACAGGAAACTCAGGCTACAGTTCACACAGGCTCACCTAAATTGGATAATAAGAGTCTTGACTCCACAGTGTTTAGGTCTCAATCTAATCCATCACCTTTGGGATTTGGTGGAACGGGAGATTCACATTGTAGCATTAAGGAGCCCCTTTTCTTAATATTCTCTGCTCTAAAGTGACCTTTCTAGACTTTTCTGCCTAAACTGTCATTCTGCCTGAAGCATGTGTACACTCCAAGGTTACACTCTCGGACATTTAATCAATACAGATAGGAGAAATGTAAGCGCATTCTTCAAGTATAATGGAAACACGATTTATGCAGAAATGAAATCTGTTCCACTGATTATGGAACCTTTTGAAATATAAAAAATGAGTGATTATGTGTGTATTTTTTATAAGAAATTGGGCTTTTAACAGTTTATTATCATTTTCATTACAGAAGACTGAGCAACGAAGAACCTCGGAACAGGATGGCATAGTCAGTTTCCTCCTCATCAAGGATATAGTCTAAAGGATATATCAGCCATTTTGAAGTTTGTTTTGGTGGAAAAGTTATGAACAATTAATTGCCATATTTAAAAAGGGTTTTGTACTTAGGGTTTGGATTTCTGAGGCAAAAACATCCACAACAACAACACTGGTAAGTAAGAAAAAAAAACTGTTTTATTGTAAAAGGAGGAGCCAGAACTAGAGGTGAGTATACGAGGTCTGTAAGAGGAAGTAGAGCTTGGGGTTCCAGGAGCACATGGAGGACTCTTCCAACAATAGTTTTCACTGGATGCAAAGAGGAATTGCAGAGGAGTTGAAAATGTGAAAAGTCACCGTGTGACGATGAGTTGTGGCTCATCTCAGCCTTAAACATACCCAGGAGTTGTCAGGTTAACTGGCAATGGGTGTGTCCGTCAGATGGAAAGACTGCCGTCTCAGTCTTGTCCTGAAACTGAAGAAGTTAGTGGAGAGCAGAGCAAAAGGCTGGAATCCTGATATTAGGAGAAATCGAGTTTACGTCCAACAGGACTGACGAGCTATCGACCAATACCAAAGTCGACCCTGCCATCTTAAAACAGCTCCAACCTCCAAAATTTCAGTGGTTTATGTAAACGCTGGTTCACAGACCTCAACACTGAGATGAGTTTCACATTACATAGTCATGTAAACAGAACTTTGTGGCTATTACAAGCATACACAGAAACAGCAACAACAAACTGTAGCACTTCTGGTGCAGAAAGAGGCATATCTTGCTGAAATTTGATCAAATCCTATTCTAAAATAACCATGAAAATATGAAATTTCCAGCAATGTAAAGGTTTATATTGAAGCATTTGCATAAACCACTATGGAACTGAGAGGGTTAGAATTGTTTTAAAATAGCAGAAATTGCTTTAGAAATGGATCCGCTCTGACGAGTCACTAATAGCTTTGACAATATGGTCCAAGCAGACCCTCTTTAAAAGCAGATTTTGCTGTTTTAAAAAAACTCTGTGTTACCGTTAGAACATAGCAGCATTTTAAGTAAGATTAAGCACCTACCATCACAGGAAGTGTGAACTCCCATGCAAGATCTTGTTTGGAAATCCTGCCCTAAAATTATTACAACCTGAGGTTTCCAGGGTGCGTTATGAGCACACCCTCGGGGGCTGTTGAGAAAGCATGATGAACTCCCTGACAGTAGCTTTAATAAAGTCAGAGACGTTTTTCAGGTTCTTCAGGGTGCTCCTACTGCCTTTATTGGCAAAGGTGAAGCACAACAGCACTGAGTGAAATCCCAAAGACCAGCCACGCAAAACATGACTGGTGTTTAATGAGAAAAATAATTGAATGGACATCTTTCCCCAGAGTTCATGAAGTGGGTACTGGTCTGGTTAATTAAAAAAAAGCACAAAAAAAACATGTTGCCATTTTGATGAAGATGAGAGTAAAATTAGTATCTCCCTTAGCTACGTCAGAGCATCCTAATTATAAATTTTGCACCTTGGAGAATGTGGGCTGATGGGATGCAAACAGCAGAGTTAGGGAGGGAAGGCAAGCAACAGTTTGTTCGGATAAAAAAAAGCACAATCTGACTCTGACAGAGAAGAGACAGACACAGTGTAAAAGGTTTATAATTAACAATAACAAATTACCAGCGGTTATGTTTGATCAGCTTGATTTTAGCCATGATACCAGCATCCTTCATCCCCACCCTTTAATTTTTTTTTCCTGATTTGCTTCACTCGTTCATTGCAGGATTAAAAATAAGTGAATCATAGTTCATTGGTAGTACAGTGATCAGCAAATGGAATCCCGTGGACCGGATGGTGTCCTCTGGCTCGCAGGAGACAAAGCATTTGTTCAGTTTCTGAGTGTTTGTCTGTACTGTTAGCAAAAAATGGCTCATAAATCACTAAACAGATTTTATTGAAACTTTCAGAAAGTGATCGTTGGGTTGACATTTACAACTGATTTTAGATCACATGGCATATCGCAATATTGCATGAGATTGTGTATAATGTTATTTTCAAGGTTTGACCAACATGGCTCTAACTGTCTTTTCTCATCTTAACATCTTAAGATGAGTTAGTCTAAAACTCTGGCATGAAAGGAAGCGGGCAATATGCCTTTAGTTAAAAAAAAAGAAAACATTTGAGACACTGGCTCTCTGGTGAATTTCTTACGATTTTTGGACAGTAACAGAGCACAACAGAACAAAAGAACACACAGGTTTTATGTGTATAGTACAGTTTATTGTCTGAACTGTCAGGACAGGCGGAGAGAGAGGCGAACCCAGAGCGCAGACTCATCACCAGTGACTAAAGAAAACTATTTTATTTAAATAAGGAAACAAACCAAAAGGCTGACGTGGCAGCAAAACCTAAACATAAATACAAAACACTATTGACGACGCAAACTACAAGAATCAAAACATCAGGGAACCAGAGCAACACATGAAACACTGAAAGGAAGCAATAATGACCCAGTGAGGAAGTGGAAGCGAAGACCAGATTTTAAAGGGCAGAGGGTAATTAGGAGAAGTGGACACAGGTGGAATGATTGCAGGAGAAGATGGGCGTGACAGGAAGACAAGAGATAGAACTGAGGAGAAGTGAAATGATGACAGAAACCTAAGACAAAGACACAAACCCAAAAGAAACCAGAAACAGAAATACTAACATACAAAAAGAAGCACACATAAGTTTTAAAAACAGATTTTATGCAACCAGTTAGTTCTCAGAGTAAGAGTTGGGAATGACTCTCAGCTACTACCACGCCAAAACTTAGCTTCATCTCTGTAAAGTTGACTGAGTTATAGTCATTTTGTGTTAGATAGGGTCGCTTAGCTGTGGTGGCCATCTTTAATGTTGTTGAGTCCAAATGATAATCACTTGTAGATGTTCACCCAATGATTACTTCCTGAGAATTTCATTAGGGTCCATTCAGTTGTTCATGAGATATTTTGCTAACAGTACAGACAAATGAACACATGCACAGATGCATTATAATGATCTCCTCTCACTCCAGCTCCTATGTGTCTCACAAACCACCCGGTTTGGTCAATCTGGGCCAATATTTCAAGCCTTCGCTGTTTCCGGTTTCACATGGTCTCGTTCTAAATTCTACATACCAACCAAGAAGCAACCTGGACCGCAAGGCATTGTGGGAGTGGAAACGCTGGTACACTTCAGGGTAAATTATCTTTCCGACTAATATTAGAACCAGGTGTCTAAATTAAGCCCAGACAAGGTGACTTTGTCCTCTTGTCCCAGATTTAATCCCATGCCTAGAACAGTAAAGGACATGAACATCTGGCGATCAGAAAACGCACTCAGAAATGATCATCACTAAACCAGTAAGATTTCATAAACTAGTACAACACTCCAAGAATACACATGCACTTATTACTCAGTGTAAACCAGAAAGAACAGCCGGCTCCAGCTGAAGTATTTTATTGATATAACTGATTATCATCAAGAATATTTACATTTTTGTGTGTTTGTCTGTTAGATGGCAAAATATCTGGTGCATTACAGGATGGATTTTAATGAAACTCTCAGAAAATAACCAGTGGATGTACACACACAACTGATTAACCTTTGGAGT
>JAOXNZ010000117.1:20308890-20324629 GCA_028566095.1 Kryptolebias brasiliensis | reverse complement strand
AACCGGAGTACCCGGAGTAAACCCACGTGAGCACAGGGAGAACATGTAAACTCCACCCAGAAAGGCCCCAGGCTGGGGGACCTTCTTGCTGGGAGGCGACAGCTCTAACCAGTACGCCGCTGTTCCACAGGCTTTTGTGTGAAAGTTATAGTTATTATCTTACCTGTTATAGATGCCTTCTTGAACGGTTCAGAAAGTTTTCTGTTTAGGGCTGACAGACTGTCACGGTCGTTTTTTACACCCTCACTCGACAGAGACATGCCCAGGTGTTTCCTACTGACCCTTCATCCACGCCGTGTGCTTTATTTTGACACACCTGCCACCCCCCCCCACTCCCGTTAAAAAAAAAAAAAAAAAACAAAACTCGGCACAACCCCTGTGTCTTATGTTGTCGTACTTTATTTTGAAAGGATAATAAAGTGGAAACCATGGTCGCAGGTGAGCTCAGCTTTACTGCCAGAATACGCCCCCCCCCCCCACACACACACACATTGATCCATTGGACCGGTGGAAACGAAGGATTGTAAGGATCAACACACAGCCCTGTACCCCTGAAGCCACTGTTTCATTAGAGGGGCTTTTCAGCTGCAGAACCTGGAGTGACTAAACATTAATTTACATTGCCTGACCTTTTTTTTTTGTTTGTTTAAGCAAAAACATGAAACAAGGCAACAGTTCTAAATCACAGAGCGGCTGCTGAGATCAGTGCTAAAATGCTTTCTCTGCTTTCAGCAGTAGTTTATTGTTGTGCTATATTTATTAGCCCTGCATGAATGAAGTAGGGAAAAAACATGCATTGTGAGAAGCATGAAATGCTGCATGTTGGTCTTATGTTTAGATAGCTGGCTGGTAGGTGGGCGGGGACAGGACCAGTGAAACGAGACTGGATGAGAGTTGAATATTTGAAGAAAAATTTAATATTTATTGATGAATTTGCAAAGTGTTTTTGATCAAAAATGCCCATCACTAATGTCTGCCATCCTAATACAGATTCAATCTCCAGCGTTTTGCAGTGGTTCATGGTTATTTAGCGAGCGCCTATGGTTATTTACAAGCAAGAATGGCACCAGCAGCGTTGCCATGTAGCACTTTCAGGGTATCCAGGGCTCACGTCTGGCAGGAAAATCTCAATATTTCTGTTGAAAGAACCATTTTGTGGAACGTCGTGTGGTGTAAGGGTTTAAATGATGGTGATTGCACGAACGGCTATGAAACTTTGAAGGTTGGAGTTACTTTAAGACGGCTTTGAAAGCGGACCCATTTGGGTTGTTTCGACCTGCAGGGCTAACTTTTTGTACTGGTTGCGCTAGTGCATCTACTGTTTTCACCCCAAAATTCAGGTGCACCCACAATATTTCCCACTGCTAATTTTTATATTTTATTTCTTTGCATCTCAATTCGGCGTGTTGATATGCTCTGACAACAAACAGCGATACGTTTAAAAATAAAGAAAGAAAGAAAACAACTGCTACCGGCCAGGCTTTCGCTGTATTCTTTGCAGCTCATCATCACACTGGCCGTTCTGCTCCCAAGCCACAGAAACTGGACTATTTTGTCCTGTTTTTGTGCTCATAGTTGGCTCTTACTCTTTCAATGTTTAGCTAGGACCAAAGCAAAATAAGAATAAACACCACCTTAATTTTATTTATAGTTCTGAACTAAATGAGAACATTACGTCTTTGTGGTTCACCTTTTCATAAAGTAATGGGAACCTGACAGGTTGATGCTAACTAGTTAATTATTATTAGCCCAGCTTTTTTGACCTTGCAGCAGACTGTTTATTTCACTGATAAACATGTTAACTCTCATAGCTTGTTGAAGATGTCTGTTTCAAAACAGTGTTACTTTAAAAAGAGCGATGAGTGTTGCTCCTTTAGTAGAGAAGCCAACTTCATCATTTAGTTTACTTTCTCTTTGAACGAGGAAAACATTTAGGAGAATTACCCATCATACAACTGGCTGACAGCTCGCTGTAACAGGTAGGGGAGGAGGTGCGCTACTCTGCTCTTCTCCTCGGGACTTAAAAAGAAACTGATGCAAGGGAAAAGACGTGAAATGTTAGGCGCGCCGTTGCAACCAAAGAAAAACAAAATTGGTTTCATTTTTTGGTCACAGTCTGGAGTCCTCTGGAGTCTGCTCGAACCGTCTGACAAGCAAATGACTCAAACAGCTTCTTCAAAATATCAACGCAGTCCATGCATACATGAACATTGCGTGCGTTTTTTTTTTTTTTTTTTTTGTTATTGTTGTTTTTGGGAAAAATATTGGCGGAAAGTGCCCCCAGGCTGCACCACAAGTGTTACAGCTCGCTGCTGTTACAGTCCTGCAGATATTAATTTACTTTATAAACATAGTAAACTGAATTCTGTTCAGTATATTCACACGTAAAATGGGAATTCCTTAAATGAGTAGACTTTTTTTTTTTCTACCTATGAAAGCATTCACAGATATCACATGGTAGTGTGTTGGTGTCTCAAGGAAAGACAAAAGTAGAAAAAAGTAGATTGTCACATACGTACTTGAAACAACTCAGCTGACTTGACCTCAACCAACAAAAGGATCACTTGTGTAAAAATATATAAAGTTTTAATTTTTATCCGTATGATTAAGAAGTTTTGACTATTATATTTTGACTTTAAGTTTGATCAGCTGTTTTTTTTTTTGTTTTGTTTTTTTTCTAATGATTTTTGATAATGAATTGATGTCATAGTAGTCACAATTAGGGTCTCCAAATTTTATGATTGTAGTTTTTACTTGCTCATTTGCTTCTTCGCAAACTAACAACTCATGTTTTACTTCCCACATGTAGTTTTCTTTTATCAGCTGCTGCTACTTTATTTTACCCATAAAGTCAGAAAATATTGAATGTTTCACACACAAAATGGATGCCTCTAATGCCATATCGATGATCTCTTGAGAATCTGTATTCATCACGTTTGACTTTTTTTTCTTCCTGAAAATTCACTTATCAAGAACTTGAAAGTATTTTTTTTTTATACTAGATTTACTTAGAGCTTCTTTTAAGCTGCTGCTAACAGTGAATGTCTTTGAACAATCAGGTCCTAAAGAATCAGATGCTTTGTGAAGGTTCATTCAGGTTCATAACTTGTAGTTACAAATATGGGTCACTTAACAGCTATGGGATCTCCGTACGACATTGATCTACTTAGTTTTTTTTAAAATTACTGTTCTTGTCATTTGTTGTCTATTTTTAATTTAAAAAATTAACAGAAATGAAAACATCACTGGTAAATGTCTTCATCTAGGAACTCTGTAATCTGGGATTTCTGTTTGTCGAAGTAGCATTTGTGTAAAGTTATACTTTGTTCCAGCAGAGTGGAGAAACGCTATGTGGAAAAGTACTGGAAAGAGGTGCGTGTTGGAGACTTCATCAGGCTACGGTGTAATGAGATCCTACCAGCCGACGTTCTGCTGCTGAGCTCCAGCGACCCGGACCGCCTTTGTCACATTGAGACCGCCACACTGGACGGAGAGACCAACCTCAAGCAGAGGCAGGTCGTCCGTAGCTTCTTTGACCTGGTGAGACCCAAACGACTCATTCTTTCCATCAAAAATTCCCAGACCTTTTTAGTTCTTGCTAGGTTTAGAAACTTTACAAAAACGTAAATATTCTTTGTATAATAACAGAAAGATTAGAGAAAAATATTAAACCAATGCTTCAAATGTAGCAGCTATATTGGACACTGTAAAATGCCTATGGTTTAACATTGCTGCTTGATGTCTCTGTACATGAATGCAAAATAAGACCTGCTATTTGTCCTTTGCATCTACTAGGTCATTTTCACAAAATCTTCTAAATTGTTAAGGCACAATCAAAAAGGTGAAATAAACAGGGTGCAGGTTGTTGTGACGGTTGTAAAGAAAAAAAGGGAACAGTGGGTAAACTCGCAAACTTTATTACGTGTGTGCCAGTCAGTCCCAACGACATTACCAAACTGCACCAATCTTCGTCTGCATTTTACCTCAACAGTTTCTTCTGTGGTGTTGCAGCAATGCCATCTAGTGACAAGAAGCAACAACAGCAACATTAACTGTGTAAACCTCAGAACACAACATCTCCCTTGTTACCCAAACAAACATTCTTATTTCTATTAAGCAAAAGTAGCTCTAGCAATGTATCTACTTTGAAACATGTTTCTTAACTTTAGAAAAGAAATACAACTTATACCTTAATCAAGCATTTTTACAGAAATAAACACTGATTTATACATTTTCATTCACAATAATGTATGTCAAAATATCTTATTAATCACAGGCTGCTGACCAACAATTAGCACAAATGCTAACCTAACTTTCAAAGCACCATAGAAAAGCTAACACAAATAGCATCTTGTTTATCACAGGAAATGTAGATACAAATCAAACTTTTCAAAGTCATTCCTAAAGACAGACATGTTACAATAACTTCAGATATTACTTACAGACAGATGTTCTTCAGGGTTCAGTGAAGAAAAGATGTGAAAATACACAGCCTTACTGCAACATGTTTCTACTGCTGGAAGCTACAGTGACTCTACTAGGACAAACAGCATCACATAGCAACTACTCTGTTTAAAGTGGCAGCACAAATTCATGTAAACAAAATAGGTTTTTGACATTTGAAAATTGATTCAGAATCTTCCACAATGCATCTAAAAGTAGATTTTTCTTTTACTTCCCCACCCTTAGTGTTTACTACCTAAAAGGTGGAAGATGTGGTAATTTTTTAAATTTTAGGATTGAATTTAGTCAAGCAAAATACATTTTTTAAGACTATTGGGCTGTTGGCATGCTAACTGCTTTATGAGAAACATTCATTTCCATTCACTTCACCTTTAAGGTAATGAAGTTTTTGTCATGTTGCTGATTGATATCTGCGAGTAGGCCAAACATCACACGTCAGCATAATGCACCAAACTCAATATGTTCGGAGGGTACTATCTATCTTTAGTAGTTAGCTGTGTGTTTTTTGTTGACAGGACTGTGAGTTTGATCCGGTAAAGTACAACAGCATCATTGAATGTGAAAAACCCAACAACGACCTGAACAGGTTCCGAGGCTACATGTGAGTACTGCTGGCTCAAAGTGACCGCTCCTACCACACTGTTGTCATCTTTAAATCGACTGTTTGGATATCAAGGTGTCAAGTGTGATTTGTTAACTGAAATGAAAGATTAGTTAACCCTAAAGAGAATGTTAATTTGTCATGTTTTAAAAACGATACGAGGGAGACGTCCGTCACACATTTAATGCTCCGAGCCCATGCTAGTGAGGTCTGCTTCACGCCTCTTTTGGTTCCACGATGCTCGCTTCATTTCTGAGAGCTCCTGTCTCTGCGGGACGTGGCCGGCTCCATCTGTGATTTATGATTTGCCAGAGGCAGCGTAAAGACAGACTGGCCTGTGCGGCCATTTCTCAGAACTGTTTTGTGAGTGAGTAAGGCAGAGGACAAGAAGCTTCCTCCGAGGTTGACTTGCACTTTTACAGTTCTGCCTTGTATTCTTTGTGCAGAAGGAGACCAGATGCTGCAGGTATTCAGTTGCCAGGCTACAGTGGAGCACAGGCCACAGCGTCTTGGCTCAGCTGTGCTTTATTACATTACAGCCAATGACACCCAGTTTAATCTCACTTCCTTTCAGGGCGAGAAAGCACTCTGTGCCTAACAGCTTATTATCAATATCTCTAACAGTAGAAGCTGCAAACTCTGCTGAGCTTTGAGATCAGGGACATTCTTATTAATCTGTAATGGTGATGATGTGTCAGTTGACTTGTTGTCGAGGGCCAAAGGATGAACGTTCCTGTTGGTAAACATGCTGACAGATGACACTACAACAGAGATGAAGAAGTTCTGCTCCCAAGTAAAGGTTACAGAACTGTTCCACTAACACTTGAAGTCTTTATTTCATCTTTTCTTTGCAAGAATCTTATCAGCTCTTTGTTTACTAAAGTTTAACATTTTGCTTTTGTTAAAAAGCATGTCCTGAGGAGTGGGCCCACTGGGTGTGATCTGAATTCTGTCTTTGTACAACATAGCCTTTCTGAATGAACCTGACAGGCTTTAAAGGGATACTCAGACCTTTTTGAAATGAGGTTTTGTGAAAAAATTAGGTGCAAATAATATCTGACCTGTTGAAGATAGCTTTTCAAATTACCTTAGTTTGTAGAAAGAGTGTACAAGTAACAGGATTGAGGAGCTAACAGCTAGTCCAAATGCAGTTAATACAAAAGTGGATCTTAAAATAGTCCAATCTCAAAAATTAGAAAATCTGAAAATTTTAAATTTTCTGACAACTTTATCACAGTTTGAGTTTTCTTTTATTGAATTTATGATAGTTATGGAGGATGTTTGTTTTCTGTTTTTTGTTTTGTTTTAACTTTACTTTTAAATATACTTTTTCTTGTCCTTATTGTTGTTATCTTGTTTTATTTCATTTGAATTGTACAGCACTTTGGTCAACATCTGTTTTTATGTGCTATATAAATAAATTGACATTGACATTCTGCCAGAATGGACAGCCACGTAATGCAAAACTGACTTTAACTGCTTTAAAGAATAACTTTTGCATAAATCGCTATGAAACTCTGTAGATTCAAGTTGTTTTAAGATGACAAAATCTGCTTTGGAAGTGGGTTCACTCAGACCGTGTTGACAAGCTAATCCTGGTTTGTCTGAGTGGACCCAATCCAAAAGCAGATTTTGCCATTGGGATTGATTGTGTTTGGACTAGCCATTAGCACAGCAATCTTGTTGCTTGTAAACTATATTTCTGCAAATTGAGGCTGTTAAAATAGGTCTCTACAACAGGTGAGAGATTAATTCTCCATACCTTTACCACAGAACCTCGCTTCTAAAAGGCTGCAATGTCTCTGCAAGATGACAAGTCTTCAGTGAAAGTCGAGGGTCCATGATGAGGCTGTGAAATGTCTGGTTGATGTTTCAGTTTAGCTGAGGAGCAGCAGCCTGGTCACTTGTTCTGTATCAGTGAGGATTTGTGCCTCTGGTCCGGTTGGTACCATGGTGCTTTAGAGTGGGAATGACTGAGGTGCTCAGCAGAATAAAACAGATGTTACAGTTTTTATTATTTAGGAAGAGGCAGAGAGAATAATTGTTCACCTCCGTGTTCACATTAGCTTTTTTGCAGTCATTTGTAGTAATTTATGCTTCCTCCAACCTGACAGAATCCATCGAAGCGGCAGAAGAGATGCGCTTTACAAAGACAACCTGCTCCTGCGAGGATGCACTATCCGCAACACGGAGGAAGCCGTGGGAATAGTCATTTACGCAGGTCAGCCTCCACAGTGTCCATGTTGTCCTGTGTCACAAGCCATCTAGGTCCCTGTGATTAAGGTCCCATGTGTCTCTGCAGGTCATGAGACCAAAGCCATGCTGAACAACAACGGGCCCCGTTACAAGCGCAGTAAGCTGGAGCGACAAATGAATGTGGATGTGTTCTGGTGTGTTATCATCCTGCTAGTTATGTGCCTGTTTGCTGCTGTTGGTACGTAAATCAGCAGTTTGGAGAATTTTGTTGTGTGGCAACTAAATTTCATTTAGAAAGTCTTGTTGAAATAAAACCAAACTGTGGGTGGGGTTCTGTTTGCAAATCCTTTGTATTTATCTTCTCATTCTAAAGTTTGCTGACCTTGTGGTGTTGCTGTTCCAGGTCACGGGCTGTGGATGTTTCAGTATGGAGATAAGAGACCTGTGTTTGATGTTCTTAGTCCTGAAGGGAAAGACTTATCGCCAATCTTGTCGGCCATTTACCTCTTCCTTACTATGATCATCGTCTTTCAGGTACAAAACTGAGAGAAGCTTAAAGAAAAGCACAGATAAAGCGTGCAAAGACACGCGGTGTCTGTAAGTATAAAAGGTAGCACTGTTAATCAAAGTGTTGGCTGTAGTTATTCCAGCCTTCTGGGTATATGACCTCCAAACCTTTATCTTCACCTAAAGTCTGGAAAAAGCAGTGAGAGAGTATGTTCTGCTTCATGCTGTGTGTTTCCTCTTTAATACAAGATCAAATCAGTGAAAAGTGACACTGAAGACCTATTGATCTGTTTGCTTTCAGGTCAGATCATCAATGAAAATGTCACCCTGCTCTGTTTCAGATAGCACAGCTGGGTTCTGATGTCAAATAGTTGAGGCGAATGAGAAGTCAGTGGAGATAGCGGAGTGTAGAATTGCTAACCGTAATGTCAGGAATGCCTGTTGAGACACTTCGAAGTAAACACCAAAACGTTGGCATTCAAGCTCACAAGGACAGCGAAGGGACTTAACTGGCCTCACACACATTATGACTCATTTCTCCACACAATAATGCTTTCTGGAAATTTCCCATCATGGATCCTAATATTTTTTAGGCAGTCATTCCACTTGTAAATCATCGATTTATTGATTTGGAAGCAAACAGAAATGCTGGAATTTTACCTCTTTTTGTCAGACATGAACTCGGGTACCCTTTGCCCCTACATCATTTTTTTTTTTTCCAACCATTTCTTCACTGTGGTTTTAGCTTTAGCTTACCAAACTGTTGTTTTTCTGCTATTTCAGCCATTGTTATTGTCCACCAGCATGAAAGGCGGGGGATTATGTAATTGCCTTTGTCTGTGTGTTTGTCTTTCAGCAAAAAATCTTGTGAACCACTGAATGGGTTTTAATAAAACTCTCACAAAGTAGTCATTGAATGCACATCTGCAGCTGATTAACTGATTAACTGGCTGTCAGTTTCACAGATATTGAGCTAAAATTTGGTATGTAGTCACTGAAAATCATTCCCATCTCATACGTTGAGTTCCAACTGGTTGCATGATATTGATTTTTAAAACTTTAGCATCCAAAGTGGTGGGCTATATGCATACACACACACACAGGTGTAGTAATGCACCCAGTGATTACTTTCTGAGTTTCATTAAAATCCGTCCATTGGTTCATGAGATATTTTGCTAACAGACAAAATTCACCCGCCCCCTTTTGGTGGCGGATGATAATGCAAACGAACCTTCAATCAAAATGTAAACGCCATCTGTATAGATGTCAAATCCTCAGACACGCAGGATGTCACAGTATCAGTAATTTCTAAAAACTGATCGGCCTTCCTATCGTTCAGAGTGCACCTAATGATTAATGCAGTGCTGCGTTGTTGACTCATCTGTTTACCTTCAGACAGCACATGCAGCTGCTTCTTTCTCCTCCTCGCATGTCTTTGTTGTCTCCCTGCGATGTCTGACATGAGCACCAGCCGATGCTCAGGTCAAAATGATGTGCAGACTCCATTTTGATCTCAGTGCACTGCTACAAGCGTGCAATGATGTGGACCCACTCTTGATGTGTTCTTGTGAGCGCTAGGGAATTCAAATACATCACAATGTCATATCATTTTATAATGGCTTATGACACTTTTTTTTTTCCCCATCTGTTTGCATTACTGTGAACAGTATGATGTGGCACATTACTGTGTTGCATTCAGCTTTTATTCTTCCTGCTTTTTAGCAACATTGCGTTTTATTTAGCTCCTTAAGCTCCATTTTTATTGTCACTTGTTTTAATGACAGCTTAACAATTTTCTGTTTAGTTTATTCATATTTTTACCACTTTCATTTACTTTAACCAATGATCTGTTCCATTGCTTTAAGTAATGAGCAGCTCTAAATCTTTTCTACACCTCCCTCTCCTCTCCTCTCCTAGGTGCTGATACCCATCTCCCTTTTTGTGTCAATTGAAATTGTCAAAATCTGCCAAGTGTACTTCATCCATCAGGACTTGGATCTGTACGACGAGGAGACAGACTCTCACCTGCAGTGCCGAGCACTTAATATCACTGAGGATCTGGGCCAAATGCAATACATCTTCTCTGACAAGACCGGCACGCTGACGGAAAACAAGATGGTGTTCCGACGCTGCACTGTGGCAGGGGTGGAGTACTCCCATGATGCAAATGGTGAGACAAGCCAAGCCAGCTCACACAGACACACACCCCTCAGTGGAAACATTGAATCCCAGTCACTTTTTAAAGTCATACATGTGTGTGTTGTGTAGCCAGAAGAATTGCCATGTATCAGGAAATGGATTCAGAGGAGGAGGAATGTATGTCTCGAGGTGGCACCCTGCCCAGGCGGGACAGCATAACCAGCCACCAGAGTGCCCGCGTAGTGCTGCGCTCCCACAGCACCAAGTCTCACCGCAGGACAGGCAGCAGGGCAGAGGCCAAGCGAGCCAGCATCCTGTCGAAGCACACAGCCTTCAGCAGCCCCATGGTCAGTTCAGTTCACTGTCCCACCATCCACCATCTTAACCCGTTTGCTGTTCACTAATACCCTCCTCCAATTTCGCAGGAGAAAGACGTCACCCCTGACCCTCAGCTCCTGGAGAAAGTCAATGAATGCAGCAGTCAGATGGACTTCATGCGCTTCCACAGCCAGCCCATGTCCCAGCTGCCCTCTGAGCTGTCTGACATCATGGATTTCTTCATCGCTCTCACCATCTGCAACACAGTGGTGGTGTCCTCCCCCAATCAGCCCAGGCACAAGGTAAAGATCATCACTTCCCTTTCCTGTGTGTGTGCTATTGATTGTGTTTATTTACTGTAAAACGTGTCTGTTTGATGCGGGAGGAGGCTGGATTTGTGGCATGACACTGCAAGCATATTGCAAGCATCACTTGGTGCTGAAGTTTACAGAGTGTCATCCTCTTCTTGCTGCGACCGCCCATGTTCTTATTAGAGTATGTTCATACTGTCAAAAGAACTGCTTCTCTACACTGTCTGCGCTGGAAAACATCAACACAGCTTAGTTTTATGATTCCTACGAAGAAGAAAAGTAGAGGATTTTTTGAGGAAACTTTGCTTTGGTGGTTAGATGGTCAACATTTGACAGGAAACAACAGGAGAGAATGGGATTGGAGGACAAACATTGCAATAATGTACTGTATTTACTATTTACCAATGGACCTTCAAATATTAGCATAATTAAACATTACAAAATCAGCATACATTAAATTACTATTTTGAAGTTGTTGTTTTTTTAGGTCCTTGAAAATAAAACATGGGCAATGGATCTCAAGTTTATTTCTTTTAGTTGGTCTTAAGAAGCAGGGGTTATAACTTAAACAATATTTAAAGGATAGCTTGGACAGTTGTGTGGGGTTCCGTGGACGCTGTGAACAATAATACCTTACCTGTTTTAGATAGCTCTTTAAATGCCCTCAGTTTGGAGAAATGAGGACCCCAGGTGAAGTCTCTGCATCATTTAAAAATGTTGTTTTTTTTTGCCCACTTTAAGAATAAAATACTTTTGATTCATCCGGTCTTAATAGCTAATGAATAATCTCAAAACCTTTTATTGCCAATCATTTCCCCTTCCCAGTAAATAACCAAGCAGTGGTTATTTACTTATTTAAATTGACAGTGGTGTAATGGTTCATAAAATAGTGTTTGTATGTACTGCTTTGAAGTTTTGAAGCTTGGAACAGTTTTAAGATGGCTGCAATTCAATTTGGTCTTGGCTGCAATCAGACTAGCCTTTAGCTTGTCTCTCCTGTCAGAGTTGAACTCTTATCTCTCCAAACTGACGTCATTCAAAAAGCTGCCTACAACAGGTAAGACATTAATTGTTCACAACGTTTCACTTCAAAAGATCAGAAATGTTCCTTCAACGTCATGAAACTTAAGACAAATAATGAGGAGCATCAATAAAGGTTAAAAGTTATTCTTGTGAAACGATAAATCAAGAGATTTAGTAAGTGGAGTATTTCAGAAAACCTTCCTGAATGGAGTGAAATGTGTGTCTGCACGTAGCTTTCACTGTTCTGCTGCCTCTGTCTTTGATGTGCTCCATCCAAACATTTCTGCTGTGTATCCGAGTTTTGTTTCGCTTCGGTGGGAGTTCGGGTGTGGTTGTTCTGCTCGGAGGTGACATCCTCTCCAACCCAAATGCAGCGTTGTTCCGGCTCGCTCTCTCACCCTGCCTCTCAGGGAGGCAGATCGGTTCAGATAAAACTCTACGCAGCGACACATTATTTATGTAAGTCTGTGTTTGTCCTTCAAGGTTATCGTTGTAGTTGGAGGGCCGTGTAAATGTACACATTCACTGACTTAGATATGGTCTCCTTCCAGTTTTCTTTTTTTTTTCTCTCTTTTTTTTTATTGTTTTGATTTGTTGCCCTTGTGCTAGTGCAATTGTTGGCATTTTATTGTGATGCCCTTGTGGCTAACCCGGCAACTGAGGGATTTATGCTCGTATATTTGTAAGAGCTGTGCCTCCTGCTGTCGGGAGACCATGGAGTGAGTCACCCTCTCCGCTGTTGTACTGCACCACCTTGAGAATGAAGGGTTAGCTGAAACATTATTGCCTGGAGAGGCATTTTCATCAGTTGTGCAAAAACACTAAAGCTGGGCTTTTTGTTTTCCCAAAGCATCTTGTGAATTGAATGACAATAAAATTCATTTAATGAATTTCTCAAACTGAAGACAATTTTTTTCATACTTTATGATCATTGTTTAGTGATTATCCACTTCCTTTTTAGTGGTGTTTAACATCAAATGAGGAAAATTAAATTTGAAATAACACAGCTGAAGTAATGGCATGAAATGCTTGTATTGCCACTTACTTGTAGAAGCAGTGACAATCTTGTGAGCCCGGACTTTATTTTTAGCTGTTTTGCAACATTAAAGAATGGTGAAGTTTGTTATAGTGGTATATTTTAACGTTAACAATGGCTTTCAACTATTAGATGTTGCCAGGCGGAGGGATTGGTTGTTTTTCTCTTAAGATTGTAACAAATGTAGAAGAGCGTGGTTGACCTTAAACATCAGGTTGGCAGATAAATGACAGGAAATCAAAAGTTTAACCATCTTAAGTCAGTCAGTGTACCGCAATTAAACAATTCAATGTTTGTGTTTCAGTTGATAAATTTAACTACAGTAGTGTTTATTTAGTGATAACATTTCAGATTTAATTTTATTGAGTCTCAGCCTCAATTAAAAACTCCCTTTCAAACAGAGCAAACAACTCGCTCCTTTTGTAGCAGGGTCAATGGTCAGGGTTAGGGAATCTGATTAAAAAAAAGCTCATAAACCTACATATATCCCTAACAGTTCAGGTACAGGAAAGTATTTCCTATTTTGTGCTGCCCCAGAAGCTTTGTAGTTTGGATGTAGTAGAAAAACCGTTTGTTGTGCATCACGTCACTTTAAGAACCAAAAATTCAGCTGGTGATCTTCTTAATGGCCTGTACAGTCAAAGGACCATTTCAGTTCTAGGGTTTTGCCTATCAGGACATAATAAAAATGATGCGATTTTCCCACGTTCTAAAATTCTTCAAATCTAACCTGAAGTGAACAAAAACACACAACAGATTCCACCATGTCTTGATTTATTAAACAAAAACAAAATGAAAAAGCTCTGTGTGGAAAAATTAAGTCCACTCTCCTTG
The DNA here is from genome assembly GCA_028566095.1 of Kryptolebias brasiliensis. Taxonomy (NCBI): domain Eukaryota; kingdom Metazoa; phylum Chordata; class Actinopteri; order Cyprinodontiformes; family Rivulidae; genus Kryptolebias; species Kryptolebias brasiliensis. Next base: position 20,311,200 of record JAOXNZ010000117.1, on the reverse strand, counting down.
CTGCTTCTGCAGGACCTAGAAGGTTCAGTATCAGCCAGGAGCTGCTCATCAAATGTGTTAATGAACTGATCATCATCAGTCTGATCTCTATAAAAGCAGGAGTTTTGTCAGTTTGCTGCTCAGGAGCAAACAGGTGTGTGTTAACACAACGCCAAGGCGGAAAGACATCAGCAGTGAAATCAGAGACACAGCTGTTGCTGTCCAGCAATCTGGGAAGATGGCAAATGTCACTTCTAAACAATTTGGAGTCCATCATTCTACAGTGGGGAGAAAATATTTAAAGAGGCATGAAGTAGAACTCGGGTGCGTTGGCAAGGAGCACAACACATTAAACGTGTAACGGACGTCTGCCTCTTACCACTTTAAAAACATGAAACCAACCCTTTCACCTCTGTTACTACCTCGCTTTGCAGCACTAAGGTACATCAGGACTGGGTTGGCTTCGACCTCCCCCCTCGCCGCCTCGGTCCATTCAGAAATCACACCGGGAAGGCCAGAAAGCGTCTAAGTCCTGGCCTGAGGTGTCTCATGAAAGAGGCTTTCATATCTTAGTCCCTGCTTCGGGCTCACGGTTGGATATTTCCTGAAATCGAACTGCAGAATTGTTTCACAGCTCTCGACTCTTCAGAGAATCAAACCTTGAAAAACTTTATCTCTACATTTCTAAATGTTGTAGCTCTCCAGAATAAATTGATTCAGCATCTGAAGCTTTATAAAATAGTTGAATGTATTGTTACAGGATTGCTTGATCGTTGTCGTCTCCTACCTTTTTCTTAGTTGTGCACCTGGCAGATTGAATGACACAATATTTCGGATTGGATGTTATAATGTTGAAGCAAATCTGTCATGTTCCTCTTCATAGCAGGGACTTTTTGCTGCTGGTATTTTCAAGCAGCTACATATTTTAATGTGCTCACTGAAATAGTCTGCTCACATGACTGACACCACTTCTTTTCCTTCAGGAAACTTTCCTTTTTTCAGACTTGAGTTTTTCCAGCTTTGGCTCAATGTTTGCTGTCCTCCCTGTTCGTCACAGTTGGGTCACATGGAAGAAAGCTGCTGATTGTTGACTGCAGGGGAGCATACCAACTTGTGTTTGTGTTGTGTGAAAATATAAAGATGGCAACCACATGCTAGATGACAGTAACTGGTTGTTTGTTAGATTAGGTTAGCTTTGATTAAACCTAGCAGCTGAAGGTAAAAGTTGAGGCACGTTAAAAAACAAATAAGTTCATATTTAGGTTCCCAAAGTTATTTGGATGTGTCCACTTGAGCAATTTCACGTTTTCATGTTAAAAAGACACATTGTTTGTCTCATCTTGCTCATTGCTGCAGCTCCTCGTGTCTGAAAAGCTTAGTTTTATCTTGTGTCTTTATAAGGCTTCACCACAATGTTCCAGTTTGTTCAAGTTTGGCTTGTTATAACAAAGAGCAGAACAGCTGCTCATTTTGTTTAATTTGTGCAAAACGAGCCACAAGGTAGGCACTGTGCAAATGAATTTCATATTGACATGGAATTTAAAGACTAAATCCTGGATAAATAAGTTGTTTTTGTCAGTTCTGCAGCAGTGTTACATGCACAAAAATCCATATACACTGCCTATAAAAAGTATTCAACTCCTTGGATGTTTTACCCTTTTATTGCTATCAAGTTATTGTCAACATAAACTGGCCCTCTTGATATATATTTTTTAAGTGATCGCATAAATATTCACCCCCTTGCAATACATATTTTTATTTAATTGGCATAAATTTGTAGAAACTTGATTTCACTTTGTCATTGAAGTAGTTTTTTTTTATTTTTATCAAAAGACCAATTTAGGTTGACCGTGACTGATTTATATTGGCAATAAAAGGGTAAAACATCCACACTTTATATAGGATCTGTATCACACTAAGTAAAAGGAGATTGTGAAATGTTCTTCCTCATAAATAATTGTCAGTTAGAAAGTCAGATTGGTTCATTGGCCTGGGACACTACAGGGTCTTGAGACGTTCTTATAAATGTGTTACTACTTGCCTCTGCTTTAGGCGTAACCATCTAGCTTGTCCACGTTCTCCAGGTTCGGATGAGGTTTGAGCTGAAGTCTCCAGTTAAAACCATCGAGGACTTCATAAAACGCTTCACCCCCAGCCGCCTGACCTCAGGTTCCAACAGCAGCAGCTCCTCCAGTCTGAACCGCTCCTCCAACAAGGGATGCTCCAGCCTGCTCTCCTCGCCGTCAGCAGAGAGCACGCTCACCAAGCTGAACGAAGAGCAGCTTTCCGGGTGTTTGGAGCACACCTTCAACCACGTCCCACCCTCCTACG
>JAOXNZ010000117.1:20270218-20280772 GCA_028566095.1 Kryptolebias brasiliensis | reverse complement strand
AAATAATAAATTGGTATTTATTGGTATGTTTTACATGTTAGGACAAAGGAAAAGATTGAACTCGTGTAAAAATAAAGAGTAATAACAGAAAGGAAGAGGGATATGTCTTGTTTTTACCCCATTGATATTAAGATTTAAACACTGAACCATGCAGGCCTTTATATTTTTGGAAAATCCCATAGAGTATCCCATTTTAAAATAATAAAGCTTATACTTGCATCCTAAAAAATTAATAAAGTGGACATAATGATTTGGCCACTTTCCTAAATATTTACTTGTGACGTATGAATTTCATCTAATAAAGTCAGATCTCTTCATTTAATTTAACTTTTCTTATGTTTGTACCGAAAGGCAACATTCGAACTTCTGTTGTAATGAAAAGCATATTTTTTGTAAAATGCTTTGTAAACGTTTTTGATGACTCACAAAACTGCCCATTATTTCCTCTTAGCTTCTTGCTAAAATGTGTTAAAAAGTGTTTTGTTTTCTGGTGGATTTCAGAGGAAGACCACACCGTGCGGCTGCAGGTTGGATCGTTGAAGGGACTCAGAAGCCACTAACGTAAAGAAATTGGTAGGTTTTACTTCTTATATTATTAGTTTCATGCACTCACACAAGTGTCATTCGCAAATTAGCTTCAAATTGGACAGGAAAACAACTAAAACTAGCCTTTTTTAGTTGCAGTCATGAGTATAAATATTATTCATTTTCATGTTTTCTTTGGTCCAAGGTAAAATGAACCACTGCAGCAGGTTGCAGACCCATGACTTAGTTATTGTCTAGTATTTGGTCATTATTCCAATAATGCACACACCTCAGTCATTTACAGTTGTGATGCTTCTGCTCTACAGTTAAAAATGAATAAGCCATACGTATTTTCGATTACAAACATGAAACAGGTTGACCATTGCATGTTGGGCTGTATCACAAATGCTCAAGCCCACAAATAATGAGATCTTTTGCTCAAACCTTCCTTCAGGGGACTGCCCTCCAGGCCTGTAAACAAGAGTCTGAATCCAGCCGAATGTAAGTCTCCATATTTGGGTTTGACCTGGTAGATATTATTTATTTCTTCTGCACAAGAAGATCGATTGCTCTTTTCGTCTCCGTGTGCCTGGTAACTCATATTAGTTATCCAGTTCTATACAGAGCCAGAGTCCATGGTATATACAGCATGTTGATTGTAAAAATGTCTTTCTGTTTTAACATTTTACGCAGGAACAGAAAGACTGCAAAGAGATTAATTGAACGCTACTTTCAACAGTTAACTGAAGGCTGTGGAAATAGCAACTGTGCAAATGAGTTTTGCGCGTCACACAGTGATTTTCAACCTCTGGATACCAATTCAGCAGCTGCCAAAGCCCTCGATCTGTTTAAGGTTAATGCCAAACTCTGCGATTACTACCCTGCTGTCAAGTCCAGCACTGACGAAAGCTTCGAGATGGGCAGTAAGATGAGCGTCGATGAATTCTCAGGTAACAAAAAATGGACCCCTGAGTCTCAAGGATGCAGAGTTTAAGCCCGTTCTGTAACGTTTTGCCCTCTTGTTGCAGATGTTCAGTACCTCACAGAGCACACTGTGTGCAGGATCCTGAGCTTTTGTGAAGAGGAAGGGGATTATTCTGCTCTCGTCCGCGTCATCGGCAGGATTTTCTCCAATGCAGACGCTCTTATAAAAAGTTTCAGGAAGGATGAACTAGCCGCCGCCAAAGTGCTGGACCCAACAGATGAGGGGAAAAATGAGACCTCAGATAGGAAGGTTGCTTCCCTCAAAGCTGCTTTGCCAGATGAGACTCCAAATGGGCTGCCAGACCCTTGTGCCGTGACGGTGGACATTGATGCAGTTCGGAGAGTCTACGACAAACTTCTGTCCATCGACCAGGTGGAAGCAGCTCTTGTGAATGGACTCATTTACCTCACTCCAAATGTGGAGCTTGATCTGGAGTATCTTGACGTGTACGAAACAAATCCAGATTACCTAAATATCTTCATCATAGTGATGGAGAACAGTAACCTGCACAGCCCAGAGTACCTCGAAGTGGCATTACCGCAGTTCTGCAAGGCGATGAGCAAGCTGCCGCTGAGCGCTCTCGCCCGGCTGTCGAAGCTTTGGTCGACGTACAGCCTCCCAAACATCCGGCGTATGATGGAAACCTTCCAGCAGCTCATTACCTTCACAGTGGTTAGCAATGAATATGACGCTGAAAATCTGGTGAATGACGATGAGACCGTAGTGGCCGCGACCCAGTGCTTGAAGGTTGTCTTCTACGCGAGCATCCTGGGAGGGAAAGTGGACGTGGAGCACAGTGAGGAAGACGACGAAGTTGAGGAGTCCGACGAGCTGACGCTGCACGAGCTGCTAGGTGAGGAGCGGCTCTATAAGAAGGGCCCGCGGGTCGACCCGTTGGAGAAAGAGCTGGGTGTCCGTTCTATAGACAGCGTAAGACCCCTCATCCCTTTTGAGGACTTTATCAATGAATCGTTGAACGACGTGATCGAAATGGACAAAGATTTCACCTTCTTTAAAGTCAACGCCGAGACAAAGTTTTCTTTTCAGAGCTGTCCCTTTATCCTCAATATCATAACCAAGAATCAAGGGCTGTACTATGACAACAGAATCAGGATGTACAGTGAGCGGCGCCTTACAGCTCTCTACAGCATGGTCCAGGGCCAGCAGCCCAACCCCTACCTGAAGCTCAAAGTACGGAGAGACCACATCATCGACGATGCCCTCGTCAGAGTGAGTTTCACTGCACTGCTGTCCCATTTCCATGAAATGTTACCTGCATGTGTGGATGTTGAATATCCACTTCTCCTCTTGTTGCAGCTGGAAATGATCTCCATGGAGAACCCGTCTGACCTGAAAAAGCAGCTGTTTGTCGAGTTTGAGGGGGAGCAAGGTGTAGACGAAGGAGGAGTTTCTAAGGAGTTCTTTCAGTTGGTACTGGAGGAGATCTTTAATCCAGACATAGGTTAGACCAAACGACAGCTTGAGCCCGGGTTCTGCACCAGCTGTGTTTTATATGGAGTAATTGAAGGCAGAAGAGAAGACTGGTCTCACCCACTCAGATATGTCTATTGCTAACCGTAACCCTTGAAACAAAAGTGATCAGCTTGCCTGGTCTATATAACAAAAAGGAGAAAGATCTCTCCCAGCATCAACACATGTCCAATTCACAAGATAGGAGACTTTAACTTAAGTTAAAACTTATGTGCCAAATTGTTTCATAGTGGGGTGTAACAACATGCTAATCTACACAGTACTGTTAAGCCATAAGGTCTCTTTCACACTGGATGGCGACTCCAGTACGATGGAACAAATCGACCAGAACATTATTGGTCTTTGCAAGATCTTTGACTGCAATATTCTTTAGGGGAATATTAGGAACACAGTGGGCTCCTTATTAAGCTTGATATAGCGCGATAAGTTGTACGAAACTTGTATAGCGACGTTGTGGTGGTTTATCATATATAGCTTATCGGGGGTCCTGGGTGGTGCGGGAGGGAGCATATCCATGATGAGGGGCTTGTGCACACCAGCTTGACTTGGCGGTTGAGAATGTCAAGCAGGACTACCGGCCATGCTGGCCTCATGCCTAGCCAAGGCTACAATCCCATCATGCCCACACATGGAAGAAGCGGTGTGCCAGTTTCTGGTAAGGGCGTAAGAAAGTGACTCAAGGATGTGAAAAATACCAGACAAAACCTATTTAGTGAGTTCTAAGAGCGTAGCATCATTGAGACTGCCTTCTAACTGATGGAGGTTTTTTCCAAATTTACTGTGACGGTTTAATAGATTGTGTGGGTCATGGAGAGTGTAGCAGGGTTGTCATTCAGTGTGAAGAGGGCCTTAATGAACTGAGGACAGGAATTTATGTAAACTTCATGTCTTGTAAATCTATTGCAAATCTACCTTGTAAAAGTGTTAAGACTATTATCAGTCTTCTCATTAGATTTCCTTTCCAACAGTAATTTTGCTTTGTGTTTTTTACTTCCTAAATGTCTTTCTGAACAGGGATGTTCACCTATGACGACGCTACGAAACTTTTCTGGTTTAATTCATCCTCGCTGGAGAATGAGGCGCAGTACACACTCATTGGAATTGTCCTGGGCCTCGCCATTTATAACAACTGCATCCTGGATGTTCATTTTCCAATGGTCGTCTACAGGAAGCTCATGGGGAAAAAAGGGTCCTTCTTGGACCTGTCAGACTCCCATCCAGTGTAGTAACTTTCTCCTAATCTAATACTTAAAATCAGTTCCACTAAAAAAAGCTATAATATAGTCATAACATCCATGTTGTTGCTTTGAATTTGCAGTAACACGTGACAACTTTGTCCTGTTGCAGGTTCTGTACCAAAGTCTGAAGGCGTTACTTGAATATACCGGCAATGTTGAAAAGGACATGATGCTCACCTTCCAAATATCACACACAGACCTTTTTGGAAACCCAATATTGTATGATTTGAAGGAGGGCGGAGACCAGATCCCTGTTACCAAGGACAACAGAGAGGTGAGCTGGGTCAATCGCAGGGCTTAGTCTTCAGTGAGCCTGTGTTATGTTATTAATGATAATAATGTGGGTAAAATTGATTTTAATATATTCAAAAGCAGTTGGATAGCAATGGTTAAAAATTCAAACTGGTTTAGGTGTATGCATTGTCAGGGAGTGAGAGACACAAGTGTGTGGTCACTATGGTGACCCTAATGGCAACAGTTTTAACACTGATCTTGGTCATCTTCACGCTTCTTATACAGTTCACACATCAACATGTTGGCATTTTGTCAGCTTACTTCCACCTAAAAAAATGTTGTTTTTTCCTTCTGTCTGCTCACAGGAGTTTGTTGATCTGTATGTGGAGTACATCCTGAACAAAAGTGTGGAGAGACAATTCAAAGCCTTTAAGAAGGGTTTCCTGATGGTCACAAATGAGTCACCGCTGAAATATTTGTTCAGACCGGAGGAAGTGGAGCTGCTTATCTGTGGGAGCAGGGTGAGAAAACACATCCCTACCTATGAAACCCATTTCCACAAATAAAAACCTTGGAAGTTTTCTAAAAGTGCCGCAAAAACTTGTAAAATATCAATCCAGTTAGTACAGCGTGCAGCGTTTGGGAAGATCCAACAAATAACAGGATAATCAGAATAATCATATCCAATCAAATTCCCCTTTTTTTTTTTTAACAAAACACTTTTTACATAACAAAAGTTGACCAAAGTAGTGCACAATAAAGCCCCAAATAATAGCCAAAAATCATTAATAATACCTGGTGAGGATGTCAAGATTGGGTATAAAAGGAGCATTAACCAAAGATTGAATTATTCAGAGCCATGACTCATGACTTTGTGGCAAATTTACATCCACTTTAGTTTATCCAGTTGGGAATTGGGGAAAAAAATATAGCGCAAAATCACAATAAGTCACAGCAGTTTAAGAGAGTAAAGAAATTCAAATAAAAACAGTTCAATTGAATCTATTTTTATCCTAATTTAATTCAGTAGAACTGGCTAGCTAATTCTTAAAAACAATTAGCTAGCTAAGAAAGCAATCAGATCGTACTGAATTATTGATCAGATTAAAAGTATATATATTCCTTTATGTAAAACTGATTAGATCTGCTGGTGTTATATGATTCAGGGTGAGTAAAGGCTGGAAAACACGTCAGATGATCATGACTTCACACAGAACTGCAATAAAAACGGCTGTGATTTCACCATGCAGCCAGGTGGGCTACAGCTATTCCATGGAAAACCTCCGTTACTCAACACAGCTTGCTGCTACATTTAGAAATGTAACCTGAAACGGTGTTGTGAAGGACGGAAGCATTTCTGGGAAGAAACACGTCTGAGTTTTCAGGACGCAAGCTCCTCTCAGATTGATAAACAGCAGCCCTTGGTCTGTGGTCAGATGAGTTTGTGTTAGACGCCTCTCTGCTACTGATGAAGAGGTGTCTGTTGGAAGCTGTGGAGACGTATCCTCGCAACAAGGTGCCATCTTTTCCCAGAGAGCTTACTGTGTTATCAGCAGGATAATGTCAGATCTTACAAGAGGCAAGAGTGTCTATAAAGCAGTGGCTCCCGTAGTCTATATGTCTCCAAATGAAAGTTATAGCACAACATGAGGTATTAGACAGCTGTGACCATTGACTGTTGAGCAGCAGATGAACTCAGATTCCTCTTTTTTTAATTAGGCCCTCTTCACATTGGATGGCAACTTCACTACACTCTAAAAATATCAACCAGAATGTGGACGAACTCTGCAGTCTCCTGGGTATGTGTTATAGAGCGGGATAGCTCATGGAGGGTTTGAGCATGTACAAACCTTCCATAGTGGGGTTGTGGGGGTTTATCTTTGGGGTGGCAGCATATCAAGGTCCTGGTTGGAGCATGGTGGCAGCGTATTGATGATCTGGGGCCTGCACTCATCGGAGTGGCTTGGTTATCATGAATTTGAAGCAGGACTGTCCACACTGGCCTCATGGCTAGGCTATCACTGTGACTGGGACAAGGTCAAAGGTTAAGGTCACACATCAGTCCGTGCTCTAACTCTGCAGCTGTATAACAGGAAGGTTAAACTGCACAGCTGGACACCTCATGAGTCAAGGATGATCACTGTTGATTTCAAGGTTCATGGGGTCAAAGGTCACAGTAACCCCTGTTAAAAACTTCTCTCTGCTCCTACATGTGACCCCTTTTGTTTCCTCCACCAAGGAGGTTCTGTTTCGGGTTGTGTCTGTTGGTTTGTTTGTCTGTCAGCAAAGATCAGGTAAAAACTAATGAACAGATTTGGAGGAAATCTTCAGGAAATGTTGGCGTTGGAACAAAAAACTATGGATTAAATTCTGGTGCTGATCCAGGTTATGATCCGAATCACACTATTTTTTAATCACACTGTGGCCTTGGGGGAGGTTTGCGCTCTCTGAGTGCTCCTAGTTTGCAAATTCAACTATGTTGGTCAGTGAAGGCTCTAAAAGATGTTTTCTTTCTGCTTGCATCTGTCAAATTCAGATGCATGTTACTGAACAAAATATGTTATTGTTTTATTTTAGAAAACTTTATGACGTTTCTGGAAAATCTGTAGATTTTTCTCACTTCATTTTGGCCAGTGTTTCATCAATAATGAATAATGTACAGTTTCTGTTTTTCATTTTGCAGAAACTTGACTTTGAAGCCCTGGAGAAGACAACAGATTATGATGGAGGTTATAACAAAGACAGTCAAATTATCAGGTCAGTCTGTCGAGTTTTATCTTTTCTAATGGGAGTTAAATAGCTATGGACTGAAGCCATAGAGTTAAAAACACAGAGGGTGCAGTCCCACTCATTGTCTAACCAGAATTTCTGACATCCTGGAGGATCCAAAATGGCCGCCAAAACAGGAGCAATGTCAACAAACACACGTGCGTCAATGAGGAGGTATGCTGTCTTTGAAATGATGTAGTTCTTCAGCTAAACACTAGATCTTCCTAAGATTCAACACACTGGTGTGAAATCGTGTCATGAAATGAACACAATGAAAGCTGAACGAGGCAGTGGAGAGCCAGATGTCAGCAGGGAAGCTGAAGTCAGGAGAATGTGGATTGGACAGATAGATTATCAACATACAGGCCTGTAAGTCATGAGCCGAACAGTAAGAAAACTAGTGTAAAAGTAAAACATGCTTGACTATTAAAAACAACACAATAACATGTGTCAATACCTTTTGTTGGTAGTTTTTCTTAATAAATTGACTAAATTCTTATATATTATATTATAGGGTTACTTACCTATGGAAGGTTATTTCAGACACTTTTTTTTGTGTTTATTGGTTCAGTTGTAACCTGCTGCTGATAATGGCGGCAATTGTCCGCTGAGTCACACGATCCCGTACCGAGTTCCCACTCTGTGATTGAAGCCATCCCCTAGTGGCAATTGTAGGTGTTGCATGTTAGCTCAATGCACTTTGAATGTGCATTGAGCTAAAGATAAATGGTGAAAGATAAATGATTTTCTTATATTTCTGGGCACAGAGATTTCTGGGAAGTAATTCACTCCTTCGGAGAAGACCAGAAAAGGCTGTTTCTCCAGTTCACCACCGGCACTGACAGAGCACCAGTTGGCGGTCTTGCCAAATTAAAGATGATCATCGCCAAGAATGGCTCCGACACAGACAGGTACAGGCGGGGATTGTTACTCTGCTTGCTTGTGTGTCAAAAGACGCTTCATTTTTTTTCTTTTTTTCTTTATTTTTTAGGCTCCCGACCTCTCACACCTGCTTTAACGCATTGCTGCTCCCTGAATACTCCTCCAAGGAAAGGCTGAGAGAAAGACTCCTTAAGGCCATCACGTATGCCAAAGGTTTTGGAATGCTGTGACAAATCCACTAAGACAGTTTTCTGTCTTTATTTGTGACAAGAAAGGGATAAAAAAAAAAAAGATTAAATTTAAAAAAACAAAAACACAAGGAGATGGGATAAAACAAAATGCTGTAATAACCCTGTGCCTAATCAGATCCTGCAGATACTGTAACTCCACTGTTTGCCTTTCATACTGAGCCCTCACTTTGTCACTTTCATATATATTAAGTATCCCAAAGAGTTTAGAACAGCATATGACTGAATCTCTGCTTTTCATGTGATCTGCTTTTAAGCAGATATGTTTGGTTGGTTAAACGCTGATCGTGCCCTTATATACAGCACATACAGTATACTTCTGAATTCAATTTGGCTTCCCGGGAAGCTGAAGTCTTTCAAATTGAGCAGTGTTCAGTCCTCACCCGGCATAATGGTGCTCCTTGGCATTGTAGCTTACTGGGTATATTGAGGTGAAGCCTTTTATATTCCTGCTAATACATTATGTCTGCTAAAAGCAACCTTCGTTTCAATTTCTTTGATTTTATTTGTGCCGTGCCTCACGCATCTGAAAGGAATACTATGTGTTGTGAGCAGGATTCCAGTAGCTTGCTTGGTTTCAGGCTGTGCTTACTTGAGTGGCTGTTTCACATTGCGGGGAAGAAAAAGGGTTTCTCTAATGGGTGTGTTGACTAAAACAGACTGGTTTCACACTTGGAAGTGCAATTTGCCAAATATCTATGAATGGGAGGAAAAAAAAAAAGTCTGATTTTAATGTTTTATTTGGCCAATATCTCAGGTATTTAAAAACAACCCAGATAATGTGAAACTCTTCTGTAAACCTGCCGTTATGCAAGCAAAATAAAGGTGACAAATCTTGAAACTTTGTTGTAAATGCTTGTCTTTAAGTCGTATGTTCTTGGAAAACAGAAACTGCTGCTGCCTGTAGATGTAAATTTAAATTTATAAACCGCCGTTGCCCTCAGCTACCGTAAATGGAGCTCGTCTTCTATTTCACTTCCTTTTTTTTGAAAAATCTTTTGACACTTACAGCTATTGAGCTTTTGAGGAAACAAAGCAGCAGATAAGCTGAACATGCATCTAATGAGGATGAATATAAAACCCAAAGAAGATTCATCCAAACACTAATATTTAAACCTTTACGTCAGTTTTGTATTATATTATTTCAGCAGAAGGATTCCACCTGGAAGTGTGACCCCAGGCTAGCTGCTGCTGCTGCTATTAGCACTTAGAATCACGGAACTGCATGTAAACCAGCACGTATTAAAGCGATCCGCTTTGGTCTTGGCTGCGCTCGGACTAGCCATTAGCTCGTCAGCCTTGTTAGAACCAAACTATTTCTCTGAGCTGAGCTAATTCAAAATGCTCTTCACAGCAGCTGAGGCCTGCAGTTCACTGGGTTGGGACGGTTGGAAACGAGCTGGAGAGACAAAATCGCAAAAAGAAAAAAAAAAGTAAAAAGATTTTTACTTGGAATCACACTAAACTGGTACACCACATTTGCGTCATTTTGCGTAACTGTGAATAAATTGCGACTTGCCTGCAAAGGAGCTGCAAAACTTTTGGTGCAATTTAGTGTGAGGCTGTATTCACACCTGATAGTCCGGTAGACTCAGTTTGATTGGGGACCAAAACTGCAACATTTGTTCTGTTTTTAGCTGGTGCGGTTCCCATTCACACTGCACTGAGTCAATCGAGCCAAACCCTTTGAGGAAACAACACAAAAACCTCTGAAGAAGACACTGAGCGCAACTTCCTTCTTCCGGAAAAGTAAACAAAAATGGAGTGGCATCAAATTTTAGCGGTTTTAGGATTTCTGTTATGTCTCCATTTACACGAGCCATTTCTCCTGCTAGTGGTAGAAATGCGTGTTTGTTTTGGTTGTATTTACCCAGAAGGCCCTGTGCTATAGTCTAGTGATGGCGAGATAAAGCTTCATGATGCACTGAGGCTTTCCATCAAATAGCTCGACTCACGAGCCGATGCCCCATGGTGCTTCATTTGTTCTACTGCGCCATCAAGTGGACTATAAATGTAAAACAGGTAGATGGATTAGAATGATGGGGTGGCACAGTGGAGTAGTGGTTAGAGCTGTCGCCTCCCAGCAAGAAGGTTACAGGATCGCTTCCCGGCCTGGGGCCTTTCTGGGTGGAGTTTACATGTTCTCCCTGTGCACACGTGGGTTTACTCCGGGTTCTCCGGT
>JAOXNZ010000117.1:20231579-20246309 GCA_028566095.1 Kryptolebias brasiliensis | reverse complement strand
CTTGGGGGACACAAAAGGAAAAAAAAAAAAAAAAAAGTCTCCTTTTTTATTTTATCTTTATTGTAGCCCTAATACATGTTGATGTCAAGCAGTTCTGTAGACATAATGTTTGATTTTAGAGCTGACTCCATTCAACCAACGCCCTATAATTAACTTTCAGGAATGCATACAGTATTAGGCTGCCACTGCTTTAAAAAAAACTTGGCTATAAACGACTTGCTCCAAAACTGAAAAACGTAATAACAATGAAATTTATACCATTTTCTGAGCGTTTAAGCAGCCGTCCGTGTGAAGAAGCGGCAGCGGAGGCGACGATGTTGCCGCTGCTCGGGGTTGCCAGATACGAAATGACGAAATATCGTACTGTCGCTTTGAAACGATCATCGACCCAAACTGTGGGCGAACATGGGCACAGTAGAGGAGGGGGAGTTGCGCATCTGCCAAGACGATCTGCCTGGTCGGATCTGACTTTTTTGACTTTCTTTTAGGTGTTCACGTGAATAAAAATTAGTTTTTTCCCGGTTCACAACAAGCCAAAACTATCGTATATTTGGCCTTTTTGTTTTTAATTATCGATCGCATATCCTATAGACCCTAAAACTATCGTATAAATATCTGGCAACACTGCCGCTGCATCTGGTAACCGGTGACGCTGCGTGGAGCGGAAGACAAGGAAGAAGAAGAGGAAGACGAGGAGGCCAGCGTCCTGTTGAGTGGTTAGCTCATTCTGCTGCTGATGCTCAGTCAGTAGAGTTGGAGGAGTTCCCCCCCACCACCACTACACCACCCTCACGGCTATGATTGACAGAGTCAGCAGAGGTTCACACGGGCATGTCCGCAAACTCGCTCGGTTCTTATCGTAACGGAGAGACCTGCAGCAGCATGGCGAGTCCGGAAAAAAGAGCTCCGAGCTGTCGGCTCTCTCACACAGGAGCAAGATCACTGTGTGTCGGAATTTTCAAGATGTTATTTATTGCTTTTATTCAGTCGACGCGGGCAAATAAACAAGGTTTGTAACTTAGCTGGCTAACCGCGTCCACGTTAGCCAGCGCTAACTTCCGTTGCTGTTAGCGTTTACTTCTATTTGGGCTAACTTTATCACAGCTAGCACGACACCTTCAAAACAAATGTCCTCTGCTAAGGTATATCTGCATGTGTGTGCTTATATTGGGATATGTGTGTCAGCCCAGTTCGGAATGACTATGGCCCGAAGCGTTAACGTTAGCTCGGTTTTCTGCTTGTTGTCATCATCATGTTGCTCCATATATGGCTAAGTTTACCGTGACATGGCACGAGACAGGCTAACTTGGTGGCACCATAACTAGCTTAAACGTGTCATTAGATGATCCGAACGCGCAGGAATGAAGATATGTCAGATTTATTGGCTTCGACGGGAACGCGACTTCCTCGTCATGCCGGACACTTAAGAGAAATGTTTTGAGACGTGTTTAGTTTGTAAACGTGGCCGTCGTTGCGTGTTTGTTCTGACGCTCGCCTCAGCCGGTGTCGGTTCGGTTCGGTCCGGTCCGGTCATCGGGTCCACACCGGAGCTGAGTGACAGCCGGTTGTTATTTACCCGGAGGGGGCTAAACGTGCTGCTGTCACCTCTCCTGACCGCGTCGGCGGCTGACAGCCACAGGCAACATCAGCCGTGGGAACCCTTGAAACCTGCCCTCGAGATGTTTACAGTCAGTGCCCACCCGCAAACCTGAAACCCACCCGTGTTACTGAGGTTGTGGGTCATGAAACACCAACAGAGGGGGGGGGGGGGGCTTGAGATGATGTGTGTGTTGTGAATGACCAAAAAAAATTGAAAGCGTATTTCTTTTTTGCCTTTTGGCCAAATGAAATAGCTATAGTGGGTGTTTGTTGCCATGGTGCTCCTGATTTGGATTAGCAATGTTTGTACACATCACTTTATTTTTGAAGGTCAAAAGCCAGAAGCTTTTGGGAATAGTTGCTCTAGAATTTTTTTGTTTTAAGAGGGATTCAGAGGAGATGCTGTATATGCTGCTGTGTGTGTGTGTGAACTTCTGCCAGCTTTCTAGTCTTTACCGCTGAATCAGTTTTTGTCGTGCTTTTCTAGTTAAACCATCAGTAGTCAGTAGTAGTGACGTGTGATTTAAAAGAGTAATATCAGTGCTTCCTGTTTTCTTTCATTTTGACCATCAGAGGAAGTCAGAGCTGCACTTGATCAGCAGTCCTTTGTTAGGCTTATTTTTGTATTGTCTGTATAAATGCTAACAAGTGTTAAATCATGTCTAAGAGGATAGTAGAGCAGATTAAAGGGGCGGCTGTGGCTCAGTGGTTAGAGCGGTCGTCCTCTAATGAGAGAGTTTGAAGTTCGATTCCTGGCAGGAGTCACATGTCAGAGTGTCCCTGGGCAAGACACTGAACCCCTCACTGCCTCCGATGTGTGCCTCATTGGTGTATGAATGGAGTTTAAAGCACTGATTAGTCTTCATAGAAGCTTTAGCTTTGTAGTGCTGTACAAATGTGTATGTGGATGGCTAAATGAGGGCACAGATTGTGTTGCGAAGTGCTTTGAGGTTGGCTAGAAAGGCGCTATACCATTAAATTTACCATTAAATCTGTGTGTCATGAAAGTCATGATTTGGGATGTTATCAGATCTGAGTTTTTTTGATGCATTTTAATCAAAAGTTGTTGTTTACACACCAAACACGAGTGTGCTGGCAGCAAACGAACTGTAAACATAATACACAGAAGTTGACCTCGAAGCACAAACGGTGGGTCTTTATTAGTGTTTCAAAGGAAAGCTGCTGTGTAAAGGAAAAGCATGAGCTGAGTTCTCTTTCAAACCTCGCTCAGTATCTCACTATGGGAAGCACTTACAGGGTTGACCAATCATTGAAGGTCCAATACGACACTTTTGTCACTGACAGACCAATACGTGCTTGGTATGGGGGCGCTGTCCTCACTTTATAAGCCCTACACTTGACATTCTCGCTTTCTTCCATGTGAAGATCAGAATAGCTCCTCAGCTGTCCTAGCCTGGATTACTCATTTAACTGTTCGTCGACTCGGCTATCAAGGTTTGTCCTGAACGTGGCTTTTTTGGGATCTGCTGAGAAATTTTTTGTTAAAATTTTCTAAGTAGTGGGTTTTTGCATTGTGGGGAACCTCCCTTTTTAAAATTTGGAACTTTTTCTTGCTGTCGCTAGCTGTCAAAGATGTGTGCTAGCTGAATGGCTACTGCTAGTTCCTCTCAGAAAAAGACAGGTGGTGGCAAAGCTAAAGATGTTGGGTCCCATCCTTGCCCAGCCTCCTGCGGACTCACCGTATCAGGGAAGGATCCCCATCCCTTCTGCATCATATGCATGCGGGTGAAGCACACACAGGAGGCGCTAGCTGACCCTGCCTCATGCGACCACTGCCGCGCTATGGCGCCGCAGATTTTGCAACAACACCTGCGGGTTGTGGCGGCCTCAAAAGCCGACCCCATCTCGCTGAGACGGGGATGAAACCTGACATTAAGTCCGGTGGTGATGCGGGTGCTGCAGGTGTGTGCTGGGGGGGATATGTAGAACCCCATCAAGGACTTTCCCAGCTCTGAGGAGGGTGAGATGGACATGTATTTGGACCTCCTCAAGGGTAAGAATGAGGATGATGACGAGAAAGCCATTCTCCCTCCTGCACAGTTGTCACGACTTCATCAGTGATGGGGTTCAGCCCTCTTTGGTGCCTCTTGAGGTCGATCTCCACAATGTTTGCAAGGGGGATCTTACAGGTCTGCGGCTCAGTCCATAACAAATCTGAATGTGGTCACTCACCTCTCAGCCTACCAGGCAGAGCTGCTTCAGGACATGGGTGTCCTTTTAGATAAGGGCACCCTGAGTCTGACCGTTTGGCAGGAGATCTGCGTTGTGACAGACCCCATCCTCCTAGTCTCCAGGGGTGTGGGGCAGGGCTGTGACTGCATCATGGGCTTAACAGTGGCGAGAGAGATCACTTTGGCTGAACTTGTCCAGCTTGCTGCACCGGGACAAACAGACCGTCGTGGCTTCCCCATTTGACCCGTCATTTGCTAAGGGGCTGTTTGAAGTGGTAGTCACTGCCATGCTGCAAGCTAGAGACCAATTTGCATCAAAACCAGCAAGTTTCTGTGGAGTGGTGTAATCAGAAGCTGCAGGGGAGGCTGCAAAAGCTTTGGAGAGCAACGTTTCTCTCTCAAAGCGAGGAGCAATTCGAATTGTGCCACAGGGGGAAATGAGCAACGGCTTTTACTCCCGTTATTTCCTCACGCCACAAAAGGAGGTTCCTATTCTGGATTTTCCAGTGTTTCCTTAGATCACACCTCTGGAAATACAAGTTCAGAATGCTAATGCGCTATGTTCTGCTCTAATCATTTTGACTGGCTCACGCCAGTAGATTTGCAAGATGCTTATTTTCATATAGGCGTTTATTCAGTACACAGAAAATTTCTCAGGTTCGCCTTTCAGGGTGTAGCCTACAAATGTGAGACCTTCCCATTTGGGCTGTCTGAACCCTACTTGCCCTGTTCTGCAGCAGAAACTGGGTCTCGTTTAGAGCCTGTGTGCTCCTCACAGGGCTTATGGCCTCAGTAATTTCTGCTGATGTGAGTTCTAGTGCTGGGTCTCTTCCCTGCGGCTGGATGCAAGATGTCTTCCCAGGTGCACGGTAAAGGGGTCTCCCAGATGTGCTTGCGCTGCAGTGCAGGAGAGGTCCAGATGTGTCCACAACTGGCACCCCGCTGGGAACAGTGATTATGAGGAAAGCTCTGACAATGAATGCTTCGATGTCAGAATGGGGAGTCAACTTCAGGGTGAGGTTGGTGAAAGGGACCTGGTCCCCGATGCTCTGTCATGCTCGTATAAATTACCTGGAACTACTGGCAGTTTTCCTGGCTTTAAGACATTTTTTGCCGTTGCTACAGAGTCATGTTTTTTTGTCAGAACAGACGATACAATGATGATAGCATATATAAACCAACGGGGGCACTCGATGATGCTGCACGGACTGGCTTAGGGCATGGCGCTTACAAAGCGGGGACAGTTCCCCCATACCAAGCACATGTTGGTCTGCTAGCGACAAAAGTGGTGGGATTGATGCTTCCTTCCATGATTGGTCACGCCTGAATGTGCTTCCCGTAGTGAGATGCCTCACTCAGTTTTCAGAGAACGGAGGTTACTCTGATAAACAAAAGTTTTAAGCTCTGCAGACTTATGGGTATCCATGTTTTAATTTTGAGAGAGTCATGTTGCAGCTGATACAAACTGAGATGTCCGGTTCTCAAAAGTCAGTTAACTGTGTGATTGCAAAGGATTTACTGCCTTTTTCACTGCCTGACACCTTATGACATCCAAAAATAGACGTGCACTCTGTGCACATCGTTTGCAGTGGTAGATGAAATGACTGTGCTCCTCCATACAAGCCATGGGTCCCCACAGACACACACACACACACACACACTCACACACACACACACACATACACACACACACACACACAGAGAGAGTCAGCACAGATATCAAACTTGAACTTTAGAATACAGTAGATAATCTTTGCTAATAACGGTACTTTGTTGTTCAGGTAGATACTCTGTTTGCCAGTCGACAGATTTAGATTTTTGAGAAATGGACAGATGAGTTATTAGATTTTTTATTTTTTAAATAACTTCTATTTTGGCAACTTTTCTCTAATTCTAAAAGTATTTGGCTGCTGCCGCTCACTTGAATCCTGAGAGTTTGTTTTAAATCAGTCCCCTCCTTTTTGGGCATTTCACGCTTTTTATTTGCCTCGCAAATCAGCTCCAATGTGTCGACAGTGATGCAAATAATCACCGTGTTTAATGTCTGATTTTAAGCACTTCAGCTTTCACAAGTGATAAAAGATGTTCTGAAATTTAAAGCAGATTTTTATATTTTTTTTAATGATGCTTATACTGTTTTGTGTTGTTGCTTTTACAGCTTTCATCCAGTCAGACACAATTCTGGAGGTTCTACATTTTGGTGAGGGAAGCCTTTTACAGGTGAGGACATTTATTTTCACCTAAAGATGTTATAACTCCCACTGAATATGAAAGTACGCCATTACAAAGCAGGACAGGGCTGAATTGAAACCATCTAATTAACCTGTGGATGACCACACGGTGCTGTTGGATGAAATGCTGTACAGAGATGAGTCCTGTTTTTTGTAAATACTTGCTTGTTTCTGTTCTTGCAGGCAGAGTCTGACATCGATTTTAGTTTATATCATCAACAGAGGTATGAAATGTTCTCCTTTCTTTTGCACAAAGAGCTGTAATTTTAATTTTGGACTAAAAAATATTCCCACTTTGTCCAGATTGCTTGCTGTTGTAATCTTTTGCTACAAAATAATAGGGGTGGGAATTTTGAGGCATCTCATGATTTGATTACAATTCAGAGGGCTGCTACATAACTAAACAGTGATTTATATATTTTCATGCATAGGAGTAAACAAGAAAACTCTTAGACATATTACCTTCAGGCTTCTGGGAAGAAAAGATGTGGCTCTCTTAAAGTGGCAGCACAGATTAACATTAACAATATAGATTTTAGACATTTGCTAATCAATTCTGAATTGTCCACGTCCGCAACCGAGGCATCTATAAATAGATGACTCCCACGCTCACAAAGCAAACATGAAGGAATGCAAGATTTGTTCCCATTCACCTTGTTTCAGTAGTCTGTTTTAACACAACCAACGTAGTCGAATTTAAAAACGAACAAACCAAAAAAAGAAGAGGTTGGAGCTTTACCAAACACATCATCAACCACTGTGGTCATGCAAACAAGTGCAAACTGAAAGACTACTTTGTTCAAGCTAACCAACCCAACAGGAAATTCTATCCTCCAGCTGCAGAGGATCTTTTTGTGCGGAGAATATCATCTTTATTTGCGAGCTGTAGTCCGCAGTAAAGGCTAACCACGAGTTAAAACGGGTTCGAGTTGTTAAGCACTTCACACTGCGAGTGTGTCACCTGTTCGGTGGAAGCACAGTGAGCCCCTCTCAGGAAGAGTTCAGCCGATAGACCACAGACATCAGTGTGTACCTAGTCTAACTGGTCTTAGTGTGTACACAAGCATGGCTGACTGTAAAGTCAGAGAAGTTTAGAGAAGTTGTAGTTTGCTCTCCGCAGTCTGTTACATCATCTGCTTTTATTTGAACTATTTGAACTACAGAGACTTTAATGCATGGATCCTGCACTGATTTTTTTTTTTTTTTGCCACGTTCCCCATGCAATTAGCTGGAACAGGTTGTCTGACCATTCGGAGAGGAGTGCTCAAACACGAAAGTGGTCTCAACGGCAGGAAGCGTGTTAAAGTTTGCATTGCTGTTTGGTGATCAGCTACTCTCTGTTTTTCACACGCGAGCACAGTATATGAAATCAATATTACAAAAAAGGGTTATCTTTTAAGATCACAGTGTAAGCACTGCCCTGGAAGAGCTGTGCTGTTTGGTTGTTGTTTTTCTTTAAATATCACACTTCCCCTTTTATTTTGCTGTGCATGTGTAGAGCTCAGAAATCTTTGTTTTGAGCAAAGATGCACTTCCTCAGGAAGTAGAACACTTTTCACAGTCACTATATACATGTTTATTTTTAATTATGCTTTGTGCCCTTGTCATTTTAAGGTTACTCTGACATGAAGCATATAAGAGACCTGGGAGGAAGAGGCTCAAATCTCTAACTTACACAATTTATACAAATTATTGAGTTGGCGTTGTTTACGATTCAGTTACAATTCAGAGGGCTGCGATAATAATAGTGTAACAATTATTGATTCATTTCAGCTAACTTGAAACTTAAATGACTGACTTATTTGACATCAATATTTGCTGATTTATTTATTTTCACATCTAATAAAGAGTGTACAATAATATGTCAAACAACCCTGTTAGTCACAGGCTGCTGAACAACATTTAGCACAGACCCTAGCTTAACACTGAAAACTCCATACAAAAGCTAACACGATTAGCATCGTGTTTATCGCTGCAACTTTAAACACAAATCAAACGTTTAGGTCTTCACTAAAGACAACCATGTTTTGGTAACTTTAATTATAATTTACAGACATGTTTTCATCAAGGATTCCCAAAGAAAAGTTGAAAAAGATGTGGAAACACCCAGCTTTACTGTGACATGTTTGTACTGCAAGAAACTATGACAACTCAACTAGGACAAACGGCACCACGCAGCAATTACTCTCCCAAAAAGTGGCAGCCCGGATAAAAAAAAAAAAAAATTGATTAAAAATCTGATGATCACAATGTAATGCATCAAAAAATAGGTTTTACCTCCCACCTCTACACATTAGCTGTGATAGAAAGGTAGGATTCACAGCCAGGATCCATTTGAGTCTCTTTATCCTACAAGAATTTTGTCAGCAGTTGTTGTTTTGATGGGAAAAGGCTGCTAGGTGACAGATTATCCCAGAGGTTAACAGTGAATGGTGGATGACTGAGTGTCCCCCAGGGGATGGAAATCCATCCTCCCTCTGACCAGCCTGGCTGCTCCTGTACACAAAAGCCTCGTAGTAAAAAGGTGAACTTGATATCCTGGGCGGTGGCAAAATTAGTTGGAAAATGTTATCGTTCGGATGGCATGGCTAAATCTGTTTATTGCGAGTGTGCGATCTTCCCAGATGCACGATGAGTCAAATCTCTGCCGAGTGCCACGTATGCATTACTGATGAATTTCTATTTGCATGAGATTTACATAATGGCTCACATTACACGTTTCTGTTGTGTACGACTTTTGCCAAAGAGGAGTTGCCTCTTTGCGGGAACGGCCCAGTTTATTGTGCGGATACACCTGTTCCTGAGCAGGTTTGGTGAGTTTTACAAGCAGGCAGGTGGCAACCAGTGCTCAAACGTTGATGCTTGCAAGACAAAAAGCATGACATTCTGAAAGGCACAGTCAGAGGTTCTTCTTCTCTTTCCCCATCCTGCCTTTTTTATTTTTAAATTTAATTTGTATATTTTCATAAAGACTTTACATATGGAAATGGTCCTCAGTAGCTGGGATTGGTCCCATTGTCGACTTTCTGCTCTGATTAAAACGAATCGCATTGCCGGCGCTTGTGCTTGTAGCCTCTCAGATGTTTCGAAATGAACACAAACATGGATTCCTTTTTTTCCTGCCTGCTCCTGGTTTTGTCACACCTTCCTGTCGTTTGCAGCACGTCCCCGCACCGTGGGAACTGCCGACCTATACGATTCGAGCCTCCAATGTTGGACTTTCATGAACAGTGAGTGTCTGATTCCTCTTCAGAGCTCTGCGCTCTTATTTTGACATGCTCCCTGTCATGCTCCCTGTCATTCATGTTAGGTTTATTTTTTTCCCTTCTGATTTGTCCTTATTTGTTGAGTGAGTAGTTCAGTCGTGCTCAGTCAGTAAGCAGTGATATGTAGATTTTTGACATGTCAAATTAAAACTTAGATTGAGGTGATAGCCTGTCAAAAATATTTGGATTCTGTCAATCTGCTAGCACATAGCTTCACCCACATGCATATTACCCGGTCATGCCATCGTTTTAGACTTAAGCTCATCTTATGTTTAGAATTGCTAATTTTAGCTGTTTTTTATGAAACCTTGAAAATGAAGTCTGTTTGACTGTCAGCTGCGACCACATCAATTTTTAGCTCCATCTGTAAAATCAGTAGACACTTTTTGTTGTGTTGGCCAGTGTTGATTAGCTGCAGCAGCCATCTTGAATTGGGTTGACTGTAAAAGTTAATCAGCTGTAGATGTACATCCAATGTTTACTTCCTAAGAGTTTCACTAAAGTCTGTCCAGTGGTTAATGAGATTAACAGTACATGAGATATTTTGCTAATAGAGAGACGGGGTCGACTCCAACAGGTGATGACAGTAGAACAACAAAACTGCCCTACATGATTTGCGGAGCCCTGGGGTTTTCCCATCTGTACGACTTGATTTTCATACCATCCTATTTTCATATCAGCCACAGGTTAATATGAATGGGGAGGCAGGAAATCAAAGAGTTTATGGTGTGCTTTGAATGTCGGATTAACAATGTGGCGAGATCTTTCCACCATCAAAGTCCCGTCCCCACAGGAAGGTTAAGCCTGTTGAAATCTGCGTAAAGGAAACTTCACAGCTCCTGACCTCTGTTACTGTTTTTAATTCTGAAACGTCTCACAATATTCATCAAACGGTCTACAGCTTCTTCCATGTTATGGCCAGTTTTTTTGTAAAAAAGTTCCCGTTTCCACCACAATTAATTTGAATGCCTGTTTAAATAATACATGCTCTTACAAAGTCTTCTCTTCTTCCCACACAGGCCTGTTGGAATGCCAAAAATGGAGAAAGTTTATTTACATAATCCTAGCTCAGAAGAAATTAGTTTGATATCTATATCTGCAACAACAGCACATTTTCACGCCTCCTTTTTCCAGAATAGGGTAAGTGGTTATTGCTTTTATTTTTGTTGAGAAACCTGATCAATCAGAGCAATTCATCTGTACGGAAAATAAAAAAAGGTTTGTATCTTCAGTCACAACATGGTGGTACTTGATCTCTAAACCTCATGAGGCGTCTGCATCCTTTTTGTGAACAGCGTGAAGAAATTACACTTTTTAAAAAAAAAAAAAAAAAAAAGCTATGGACACTTCTTGTCACATTGACATCATTTTTTGTTGTTGACAATTACTGTATCTACAGTAAACTCTGACAGCGATGTGAGAACTTGAAACAAGTAACGTATCTACACTTCCAGATCTCTGAGGATTGTACTTTTGAATTGTTATAGGGTTTTTTCCAAGTGCTTCCAATGCTAGACCTGGGCTGGTGCTAGAACCAGTTCTTGGCTGGTTCTGTTAAAAAAATCAGCTAAGAATCAGTCTGTTGTTCCACAGCCAGAGAACCACTTCCAAGTCATGTCATTACGTCAATGTCCTCCTCTCCATTTCTTTTAAAAATTAAAAATAGTTGACAAAAGATTCTGCTTCTTTGATGTGAAGACAGCCCATCGCAATAACCAGGGTCGGAGCGGTGCTTCTCTTTGAAGTGATCCAAACCCGAGTTCTGATAGTAATTCCCACATCGGAGCTTATGGATCCAAATCTGAGGAGGGTTTGTATCTTTCAGGAAGCCAAAAAATGAAACTCTAGTGGTATTTTCTGGATGGTTCGAACAAAAGATTCCAACAAACTGAACTACATTGTACCGGTATTCATCCACTCACTGATGAATGGCTGAATGCTGTGAACCTCAGCAGCTTTGTGGACGTCATGTATATGTGTGTATGTGTATATATACAAATACATGACGTCCTACAGGTCGTGTCAAACAGAAAGTTCAAACTCCAAAACTGAAAGGCATCTCCATTTTCTGTAGAAAATGGTACCAAAAAAGAAGTGTTTCTTTTAGTTAATATGGACTAAACTTGATGCAAAATAAAATGCAATCCAGAACTAAATAACATCTCCCGACATGTGAACAGAATATAAAAAAAACAAAATCCTAAACGCTAACACCAAGCTTCTCTGCTAGGGTGCTGGTCCTACATGAATGGTGCAGATTAAATATCTCGTGGTGTCTTTAACAATGTTTTTTCGACGCCAGAAGGCGTTTGAAAATATGAGCCCTTTTGGCTCTCCACATACCCACTTCTCGCTGATAGTTATCAGTGATGGCAGTGAACAGATCACGGGAACCCAGGACTTTTCTACTCAGCTGATTTTAGACTAACAAGCAGGTCTTTGGTTCTAAAAAAGCTTTGCGTTTGCCGTCCAGGAGCTCAGCGACGTAGCAGCCCTTTTTGTGTGTGCTCACTATTACCTTGTGCCTAAGAAACCCAAACAGTAAAGTTATTTTTACCTTTTTAAGCGTCTGCCATGCTTTATCTTGATCCTGTCACCATTAAACTTTGATGATGTGCGAAAATGAATAATAACAGAGGAAACGGTGTGAAAGAAAAACACAAGTTTTGGTTTTTAGCCAACTTAGCATGGTCTTTTTCTGTGTTGTTATTGGGAGCAACCCAGGCATTTAGGTCTGACCAACTCTGACATTTTAAACATCTTTGCTATTTTTGAACCCCTCCTCAGCGCCTGAAAAAAGTGGTTCTTGTCCAGAAAAAAGTTGATGCTGTTATAGATTTCATTTCAATGCTGGAGCTTGTGCTTTGGCAGTCCAAAAAAGAAAGCAAAAAAACAAACAAAAAAATAATTGGTCCTGGTTTAGTACTGGAACCGGTTTGGTAGAAGAAAAAAAACACACCTATTAGAGGTAATAAACAGAGTGGTTAAACAGGGTGTGTTTATACAGATTAAATGATGGAAGTGGCAACATAATCAGGTGACTTATATCAGAAGTCACCTGATTATGAACACAGCACGTCGTAGCACACATGGGTAGAAGAAAAGACCCTAAAATTGTTTATTACAAAGAAAATCAGATGTAGCGTCCCGGGACATACGATTCAAAATAACTCAAACAATTCAATAAACTTTTTAAAAAAAAATATAAATTCACCTTGCTGGTGCCACACCAGCAGCCATAAAACACTCCTGCATACATTTTATCTTTACTCTTTTTATTTTGTAAAACAAAGTGTTCAAGATGTCAAAGCTCTTGGAGGGTGTGTGAGAAATTCTGTTGTAGGAAGCCCTAGATGGAGGTATGTTTCCATTTAGTAAAACTAATTACGTTCACGCAGTTTTACTGGAGGATGTTTTGTTCTCTTCACTGTCTTCCTCATTAATGGATGCTTTGCTGCAGTTTCACTATAAATATTTGAAAAGTTGTATTCCTGCTGTGTCGTGTGTTCTGACATCTAACTATCTTTGAACATAAAACCCTGCAAGAGCATTCAAGTACATGAATACCTATGTTCTTAGTTTCTTCACTAATACTTTGTGAAGTTTAGACTTCATTTTTACAACTATAATTGCTCTTATTACAAGAACCAGTAATGTATTGAAAAGGTTCTAATAGTATATATTTGTAGCGTGGTTGTTTACATAGTATGCTATCTTTGTGCCGGAAACAACAGAGGTGTGGTGTTTTTGTCTCAGTCCTGGTTTAGTGTTAAAGTGAAGAAGTGCAGGTAATATGTGATGTGCTCGTTTGCAAAAGCTTTCAGTGTAAATAATAACTCTCATGGCTTCTTTTCTGCTTTATTTGGTTACTGCATGAATGCAGCTGTAACTCCATAATCTTGATGTTTTGAGGGGGGGTTCTTAGTAATGTATGGGCTTTTTTTTTTTTTAAAGAAACCCCTGTGTTCTGTGAGCTGAGAAGTTGAACAGGGTTCGCAGATGGAGGGGAGGGGTTTGTACTTGGAACAAATTGTACCGTAGGGGTTCAAGAGCAAAGCAGTTGAAGAACTAGTGAGTTTTTGACAACATAGTTTTGCTAATAGTGGTTATAGCTTGTTAAAATAAGACCAAAGTAGAGTAATCCATGATTTCCAGCCCTCTAGTGATTTTCTTGTTGGTCATTTGGACACCTTAACACGTTGATAATCCTTTTTGTTCCTTTTGGTTTTGCTGCGTTTGAGTCGTTTTTAGGTCGCAGAGGGTGTTCAGACAGCCGCTGAAGGCAGATCATTTATAATTGTTGTTTCTCTCTCTGCCATTTCCTGTGCATTTGTCATCCATTCATCGAACCTGGGCTTTCACAGAAATTTAAACACATTAGCTTACCATGAGGCTGAGTGGTGGAACGGACCTGTTTGTTTTAACCAATGTGAAGAAATGTGTGAATTATTGCTCAAATACAAGAGCAACTTTAATCTGATCTTCATGTGAAAATACAACATTTAACATGATAATAAAAATAGGTTTTTATTATCATTTTTTCTTTATTGATTAAAATGATATGCTTTTAATTATTACATATCTTTAAGGTATGACGATCTAATATACACACTATAAATTTACTTCATCTTCAGTCTGAATTCATTAAAGCAGTATAACTGGGACTGTGGCCTTTAACTGGTGAATCCCACTTTTAACATGTTGGCCAATAAAACGGTTTAAAATAACACAAAGGTGTTGCTTTAAAGCTTCAGATGCTTGAGGGATAAATTCATCAGTCTGCTGAGTAGACAAACCAAAAGATTAAATAATAAGTAAGCATCAAACTGAAACCCAGAAGTTGAAGCTGAAACGGGACCAGCTTCCAGTAGCTGTTTTAGGTCCAGCCCCCTCCATGTAAACAAAATAAAGCCACACCTTAGATAATTTTGTCAGGCGTCGACTCTTATTGAGTCATGTAATTCTTACCTTGCTGCTGTATGTTTAGTTGTAATTAGTTATTTTATGCTTAAAAGAATGGTTGTATGCAGGGAGGAGTAGGCAAAAGTAGGTTCCAAAAATACAACATGGCATCTTCTGTAAAACAGGTCCTGCTGGCTTTAGTTCACAACAACAAGAGACAGCGGGAACAGCTGGTGTATTATTATTATTATTATAATATATGTATGCAAACAACCCTTTTTTATGTTGGGATGTGGCCTGCAGTGTCATCCATCCATCCATCCATTTTCTTTACCCGCTTTTCCATTCCATGTCGCGGGGAGCTGGTGCCTATCTCCAGCAGTCACTGTGCGAGAGGCGGGGGACACCCTGGACAGGTCTTCAGTCCATCACAGGGACACATAGAGACAAACAACCATTCATGTTCTCACTCACACCTAGGGACAATTTTAAGAGTTACCAATGAACCTAACATGCATGTTTTTGGTCTGTGGGAGGAAA
>JAOXNZ010000117.1:20218810-20231479 GCA_028566095.1 Kryptolebias brasiliensis | reverse complement strand
CCTCTATGTGTGACAGCACTGACAAAATGAAAAAGTGACTAAAAGTTCAACCAGAAAGGACGAGAACAGAGAAATGATCTGTGGTCACCACCTGCAGAATCACTCTTTTATAGGGGTTGTCTTGCTATCTGCCTCTCATTTCCACCTGTTGTGTCCATTTGCACAGCAGCAGGTGAGAGTGATTCACAATAAGTGTTACTATCTAACTGGTGACATTGATTCCACAAAGGTGGGACTGATTTGGAGTTACATTGTTTTATTTAGGTGCTCCCTTTATTTTGAGCAGTGTATATAAGGTTATCTTTTTAATTCTTTTAAAAGTACATTTTGTTCAAATGTTTAATTTAGCCGTTTTTGTTGTCTGACCCATTAAACTTACTGTACACCCATCACATCATGATTATGTCACGTGCCGCTAACAAGCACTGTGTGGTGGGTTAAAAATCTAAAATATGAAGTTTAAAATTCTTTCAAAGACCCTCTTTAAGTGATAGTCGCATAAACTTAGTCATTTGGACAGAATGATTCATTTCCGAATTAGTCTAATAGTATTATTTAGATTAATTACTTTGTTTCTTTCACTTTCACATTGATTACTTATGTGATTAGTCATGTATTTATGATTTTTATCTTTGTCTTGTAGCAACACATTTCTTCCTTTTACTACTTTTTTTTTTTTTCCCCTTCGAGGAATGAAACCATTTTTAAATTTAATGTACAGAATGCAGCCCAATCGTTTTCAGTCACAACGCTAAATGTGTTTCCAGTTGCTGCTGGCCCCACTCGTACATGTCGGTGTTTTTCACACTCGCAAAAGACAATTCAAGAAAGAAAGAGGAAGTGACAAAGAAACACTTCACATCTAGGAAATAAGAGTGTGGTCTTGAGCACCATTTTATTTTCTTTGTTTGTTGCATGCAGATAATTAGACATGTCCCTGCTGCTTTTTATTACTTGCGTTTGTTTTGTTTATTATTTACTGTTTTTAGTTATAAAATCGTCTTTTTCCTCATCTCTGCTGTGATCACATGATCCAGGTGCATCAGACAGTTGTCAATGTCTGAACTTCTACTGTGTACCTAAAATGCACAGCTTCTACATTTAGTTTGTATCTTTTCTGTTCGAAGAAACCTCCTGATTAAAACGTAACGTTTTTCGTTCACTATAGATAGATAAATAGATATGGTATGTCTATAGATATATAGATATATCTATATATCTAGATATATAGATAGTGCAATGGCATCTTAACAGACACTTTTTATTTTGAAGATTTTAATACATTAATCTAAAATAGAAATTCATTTATATACAGTGGACCTGTCAGTTGTTTTGGAAGTGAAAGTTACACTTTTTGCAAGTTTTTTTTTTTTGGATTTTGTGGGTCTTCGTTTCTGATTGGTAGAAAATGTTTGCTGCACGTTTTATATTTATCGCTCTTCTTCTGTTTTGCCAGATAATCCCACCAGGAGGGAACACGTCGTTCGATGTGGTGTTTCTTGCTCGTGTAGTAGGGAATGTAGAAAACACTTTATTTATTAATACGTCACACCATGGAGTGTTTACATACCAGGTAGAAACCAAACAAACACCTGCCGATCGGGAAAGTTGCGCAAAGTTCGACTGACTGCTGCGTTTTAATCTATGCCTTTCAGGTTTTTGGGGTCGGTGTTCCAAACCCCTACAGGCTGCGGCCCTTTATTGGGGCCCGGGTCCCAGTAAACAGCAGCTTCTCTCCGCTTATAAACATCCACAACCCGTTCAGTGAACCTCTACAGGTAACTTGAACAGATTTCTGCTGTTGACAAAAAATTGCACACGCTTCAGTTTGTGTCTCTTTGCCTCGGCGTTGCTGCAGGTTGTTGAGATGTACTCCAGTGGTGGCGATCTGCATCTGGAGCTTCCCACGGGCCAACAAGGAGGCACAGGAAAATTATGGGTGAGTTCCTTTTTTCTTCGACGACGGTGTTTTAGATCAGCTCTCATCTTGAGGAAGATGAAAGGACTAAAGGCAGTCTTGGTCTCCCCCATCCAGGAGATTCCTCCGTTTGAGACAAAGGGGGTGATGCGAGCAATCTTCTCTTCGAGAGATGTGGACAACCACACAGCTTTCATCAGAATCAAAACCAACGCTCCAAACGAGGAGCAGTACGTCGTCATCCCCGTAGAGGTGGAGGTCACATCAGGTGGGCGATTAACCCATTTTTGAGTGATAATTTTTTTTAATTTACCTCCTGGATTCTATTAAGTTTTCTATTTTAATGTTTGACTGCAGCCCCTGGTATATACTCCTCCACAGAGATGCTTGACTTTGGTACACTTCGATCACAAGGTATGCACAGTTAAATGAATCTACTTGATGTTTGAAGGAGAGCCTCTGACTGTCCTCCTGTTGTCCTTGTGTCACAGATCGTCCAAAGCTGCTGAATCTTCACCTTTTAAATTCAGGACCAAAAGACGTACCAATCACAGTACGTATCTTCTTTATTTCTGTACGTCGTCTCCTAAGCTGCGATCCGGTAATTTTGTTTCTGCTCTTCAGAGTGTACGCACAACACCGTCAAACGAAGCCGTCACAGTAGACTTCAAAGCCGTCACGCTCAAAGCGGGAGAAAGCAGATACACGAAAGTTGCAAGCATCAGTTTTGACGGTGAGGTGTTTTGTTTTCGTCTTGTGCTTTTAGTGTTCGAATGATCAGGTTTCAGAAAACGTACAAGGAGCTGAAATGTTTGTGTTTGTGGGTTACGATATGTCCGATCATATTAAACACATGTTCTCCAGAAAGAAGCTGAGCGTGATGTCAGTTTCCTCCTCAGCAGTGGTCAAAAATATCTTCTTAAGCAGCTTAAATGTGGTTCTGTTTGTTTAAGATTTTCTGTCTTTACGTTTTCTTAAACACTCTACTAAATCATCTTGTTGAACATTTCAACATACACCAGAAGTTTTTGGACTTTTTTTTTTTTTTTTGTCAAACAACTGTTTCAGTTCTTGACTTTTTCTGATTCTGTATTGCTCAACTTCCTCCTTGTATAACTTTGCAACACACTAATCTGCTTTATCTTTTTTTTTTTTTTTTTTGTTATTTTAAAATGCAGCCTCCAAAGCAAAAAGACCGTATCAGTTCTCTGGTAAAATAACAGTTAAAGCAAAAGAGAAGAGCTATTCCAAGCTTGAAATCCCATACCAGGCAGAGGTTTTGGAAGGGTGAGTTATTTCTTTATTATACCATCAGGTGCAAAGATATTCACCCCCCTTGTTAAGCTTTCATGTTTATCTGACAACCTAGATTTTATTTGTTTTATTAGTAATAGGTCTTCCAAAAATACTTCAGATTAATGAAGTTAAATGGGAAAAATATTTGCTTTTAAATAATTCAAAAAAAGTAAATACAACTAAAAAGTTGTGCATGCATGTAATCACCCTCTTTGCTTTGAAACCCCAACCATTACCTTGAGAAGCCCCATAAATAGTCTGATCGCCTACAGGCAGATTCTCTTTTGTCAGTCAGTGTCAATAAAGTGTCAGTCCACCCAAACTCACCAGCTGGTCAAGAAGGGTATTAGTCAGGAAAGCGACCAAGAGGCCAAATGTGAAACATGAACTTTTTTGGTCATAGAGGACAACATCATTTCTAAGGCAAACTCACCATCTCTCGTCATGCTGAGAACATCATCCCCACAATGAAGCATGGTGGTGGCAGCATCATGCTGTGGGGATGTTTTCCTATCAGCATGAACTGGGTAATTGGTCAGAGTTGAAGGAAAGATGGATGGAGCAAAATGGCGTGAAATTCTTGAGGGAAACCTGCTTGATTTTTCAAGAGTCAAGTCAGTTTATTTATAAAGCACGTTTAAAAACAAACAAGTTGCAACCAAAGTGTTTAACAACAATAAATAGTAAAATTTAAAACATTAGAAGAAAATAAACAAATAAAACAATACGAACGTCAACTCTCACTGGGTGAAATGTCAGTGAGAACAGATGTGTTTTTAAAAGAGATTTAAAAACAGGAAGTGAAGACGCCTGTCTAATGTTGGGGGCCAGATTGCTGCAGAGTTTGGAAGCCACAGCAGAAAAAGCCTGATCTCCTCTAAGCTTCAACCTGGTTTTATGGACAACAAAAAGCAGCTGTTCAGATGATCTAAGTGCCCACGAAGGAACATATGGTTGAAGTAAACTGGAGAGATATGAGGGTGGAAGGCCATTTAGGCATTTATAAGTCAACAGGAGAATTTTAAAATCTATTTGGTGGCACACAGGAAGCCAGCGAAGTGAGGACAAGATCAGTGAGATGTCTCCAAACCTACGAGAAAATCAAAAACAAAATCAAAATGGGTATATTTAACTTCCAGGTTGGAAGACAACAGAAATAGAAAAAATACCAAGGAGGTGAATACTTTTGTAACCCTCTGTACAATGAGATAAAGAAAAAGGGTTTTAGTAGTTTAAGTCTTCACTGTTTTGTTTTCTTCTGGCAGCTACCTGGGCTTTGACCACACAGCTACGTTGTTCCACATCAGAGACAGCCCTGTGGAGCCGGTGGACAGGCCCATCTTCCTCACAAATGCCTTCAACTTTGATATCTGCTTACACAACGTGTCCCTGCCCGAGGAGGCCAAAACAATGTTTAAAGTGAGCGTTAGCAAAGCAGAGTTGGCATCTGTCAAAGAGCAAAATGGCATCCAGTTTTTCATGTTTGTATTTCTGTGGTAGGTGCAGAACTTCAGCACGCCCATCCTCATCCCTGCACACGAGTCCCGGTACATCTTCTCGCTCCTCTTCAGGGCCGTCCGGCCATCCATTCACATAGACAGCAACATCCTGCTTATCACAAATGCGTCAAAGTTTCACCTGCCTGTTCGGGCTTACACAGGCTTCTTGGAGGTAAATATTGAACCCACAGTACAAGGTGGCATAGAAACAACTTCTTTTTCTTTCAGCTGTTCCCTCTTCAGGTGTTGCCACAGCGAGTCATCCTCCTCCATCTAACTCTGTCTTCTGTGTCCTCTGTCCTCACTCCAACTACCTCTATGTCCTCTCTAACTGCATCCATATGTCTCCTCTTTGTCTTTTTCCTGGCAGCTGCATCTCTAACATCCTTCAACCAATATACCCACTGTCCCTCCTCTGGACATGTCCAAACCATCTCAGTCTGGCCTCTAACTTTATCTCCCAGTTGTTCAGCCTGTGCTGGGTGGCATTGACACATCTTGAAACTGTGAGCGCTACAGCTTGGACTTCAAACGTCTTAGCCTTTTACTGCTCACTTTGTCGATGTTGGTGTAAACTCTATAACCAAGTCAAATTTAGGAACCTATTTTCTTTATATTCTGATTTATACTTCTGAGTTTGTTTGTTCTGATTAGACTTCCACATATTTGCTCGTGAATTGCAATCTTAAGACTGATTTTACCATCATAACCTAAGTTATTCCTCTATAAAGTGACCCAGTTAGGACAAAACAAGCACAGTAGACTCCCAAAAACGGACATGTCATCCACTCTCACATTGCAGGTTGTACTCAGCCATTAAAATGTCCACTGGTTCCAGAATCTGATGGAGAGCTTGTCACTAAAATATTGTCCTTGTCGCCTGCTGTGAACAGCCCCTCATCCTGCCCCCCAGTCTGAAGGAAAACCTCCTGGACTTCGGTGTCCGCAGTGCGACGGACACCAGCAGCATCATATTTGTGGTGGTCAACAGTAACCCTATTGAGGTAAGAGGTGACGGGAGCTGATGATGTAATGGCTGCCACAGTTTGCAGTTATTGCCAGGAGCAGGTAATGAGATGATGGTCCTTATCATGTTGCAACACAAGCTTTTGTGTTAACATCCTCATCCCGACAAAGGCTGCTGATAAGTTGTGGAGTCATGCCACGCGTTGTTGAGCAGAAGCACCTTGTCTGGAGAGTATGACGTACCTTTTTGTGATTTCTGTTCTCCAGCTGGAGATAAAGTCCTGGCTGGTGGTAGGAGACAGCCTTTCCATGGAACTGCTGAAGACGGAGAAAGGAAACACAACAGTGGCTCTGAGTCGCCTGCAAGAGCTGCAGAACATCTCAACCTCACATCACAAAACCGTAAGAATTCCCAAGTGTGATCAGTATTACACTAAATGCTATAGATCTGTCTGTAGAGTGAGCAGTATGTGTGTGGGTACCACTGAGATGCAGCTGGGTGTAGAGGCTCAGCAGGAAGCCTGGCCTTTTTCATTTGCAGTTGTGCCATGTGATTATTATTATTTTTTTTACTTTTACATCACGTTTTGTTTATCTTTACTGGAAAACAGTACAGAGTGACCTTTTAGGTTTATTTTAAGATAAGATAAAGTTGGTGCAACACAGGAGACGTTTCCATGTTAGAGCAGCAAGAATCAATAAGTTTTCTTTGAATGGCTATAAACTGAAAAAATAATTCATGCAACACAAATGATTAGTTAAGGCCCAAAAATAACATGTTGTGCAGGACATCTGCACACATGCAGTGGTTATGATGTGGTAGAGAAAGCATCGACGCAGCGTTTTTTTTTATCTGATGCTGGTTTTTAAAGCATCTGACACATTAAAATTAACGTGCAGCTGTGTTCTTTCTGACGCTGTGGCTTCAGTGGTCTGCTGCTACACAAGCTGCTAAATGCACCCGCAGTCAACAGCGAAGCAGAAGAAAGCGCTTCATACCATTATAGATGGGAGGAAAATGACTAATTTCAGTCTGTCTGTGTGTGAAGGTGTCAGCTGGAGGAGGTGAAGTTAAATGTATCTCTATTGACACAAATGACTAATCTGAAGGAAAATGTTTAGAATCAGTCAGTTTCTTGTAGCACATGAGAGGTTCTGTTCTCTGCAATATTTGAAAGGGATTGTTTAGTTTTTATCAAGTTCCACTCCCCTTTTAGTTTAACAAAAACAAATGTTTTATCATAAAATGACAATAAAATAAAAAAAAGGGACTTAAAAAAAGTGCAGATATCACTTCCAAACTGGCTATTTGCTTGATGTTTTATATAAAAACAATTCATACTAGTAACAGACTAGTGTTCGCAGCTCATTGTGATTTTTAGACTTGTTGAAAATGCCTTTAATTATCTTATCCTCCTGTAATATAAAGTCTTCTCCTCCGTCTGAGCTACAGGACTAAGAAATTATTGGAAACATGGGAACTGATGCTATATTTAAAATGTTTTTTATTTAGTCTAAACATTAAAGATCTTAATGATATGTTACAAATCACAACGTAAAGCAACAGTGAGTACTCGGTGCTCATTTATGACGTACCGCTGCATTAATGTAGTGGCTAAACAAGTGAGCATTTTGAACACAGCAAAAGTTGTTTTGGGGTTTTTTTGCTGTCAAATCAGTTTGAGCTACGTCGGTTCTGTAGAGTGACCAGAGCTAGCAGAGCGCTAACATCACTTACCACAAGTCCTGACATTAAAATTTCTGTTTTTACTTTTTAAAATGCTTCATCAGAAATACAATAGTTGAGCTTTAAATTGTCGGATGGCTTTAAACTTTAGCTTTTATGTAGATGCAACGAAGATTTGATTTGATTTTATTGAAAAAAATATATCTTTACTATAAAGTTTGAGAAACCAAGTGCCTAAAATTACAGTTTGAAATTGTTTCTTTGCTATGTTAACAACTTTGCTATGATAATGTCTGTATAGAAAACCGTATGTCTTCAAAAAGCCTGAAGGGTTGTTGTTCATGAGCAGCATAAAAGTTTGTCCCCTCAGAAGCAAAATCTAAATAAATAAATACATTTTGGTGGCTTTAGACTTGAGATAAAGAGGAATAATCTGAAACCCAGATCACTCAACTAAACCCACATAACTAATAATGAATATTGAAAATGAAGAGAGTCAGCAGCTTTCTTTGAGAGTTTCCTTTTGCCTTTTTAACATAAGCAAAGTCAGATCTTTGTGGCTTTTCTGCAGTATCTCTGTTTATCTCTTCAGGTGATACTTGCATCGGGCTACTACGCAGCATTCAGAGTGACATTGGTGGCCAAAGCCCTGGAGGGCGTGTACGACGGAGCAATACACATTACTACAGATTATGAAGTGCGTTCAGCTTTGTGCTTTTGAAAATCTCACTGTGCAATGGAGCTTTATACTCAGTCGGTTTATCTTTGTGTGCCCTCAGATATTAATCATCCCAGTAAAAGCGCTCATCGCAGTGGGAACGTTGAAGAGCTCCCCCCAAAACATTGTCATGCCGCCTTCATTTCCAGTAAGTAAACGTTCAGGATGATTGTTTTCCCCCCACCAGTTCTTCACCAGCAGTGTGAGCTCAGCTTTTAAACCCGAGATGTTTGCATACGTCGTGCTCTCCCCAGGGGAAGATCGTGCACCAGAGTTTCAACATGCAGAGCTCGTTCACTCAGAAGGTGAGGCTGCAGCAGATCCGCTCGCTCACCGAGGACATCCGCTTCTATTACAAGCGGCTCCGCAACAACAAAGACGAGCTGGAGCCCAGACGGAAGTCAAAGGTGGGAAATCCGCTCCAGAAGGATTAAAAAGTGATCATGTGTGCAAGCGTAAACCTGTTTTTTATTTTTCATGTTTTCCAGGTGGCAAATATTTATTTTGACGCCAGCTTGCAGTGTGGTGATCACTGTTATGTGGGCCTACCATTTGTGCTTAAATGTAAGTTTGTGTGTGTAATGTTCAAATCTTTATTAGAAGGGTTTTATTTCTTTATGGAGTAGTAGGATGGTTTTACACGGTTCATATAGTCTTTAATAGTATGGAAAAGTATGTTAGTGTAGATTCTCAGTCATCTAGGACATGGCAAATCCAAAAAGTAAATAAAAAAAAAAAAAAAAAGGTAGTTGAAGACGTGTTGCTTCCCATATGGGGAGCTTTCTCAATTTGAGACTGGAGAGTGTGGAGTTCCAAGCTCTATGCACGATCATTTTGCCTTCTGCGCGATGTACAATCAATAATTCTAAAAATCTCATAATGTACGATGATTTGACCGCTTGAATTATTTAATTACCAAACCCAATTACAATACGATGTGCATCTATACTGTGCTAGCTTGTTGATTCTGAGCATTGTCTCCTGTTTGTTATTTTTGTGGACTGTTCAGTTCAGGCTAGTGGCTCATCCTGCACTCCGCACAACTGATGGCGCTGTTCTGCAGGAGACGCCATTTTCAACCAATTCGTTAGATTATTTAAAAGTAAAAAGGCGCCAAAGGTCATAAAATGCACTTTATATTATAATGTGCTATTGAAAGAGATCCTTCTGAGCCACTTTCCAACTCAAATTGGGTGTGTACAATAATTTTCCTCAAAATTTGATAATATGAAGCCGCCGGTACGATGCTTAACATTTCCCATCTGGCAACACTGCTCCACACTCTCCAGTTCTGAACTGATAAAGCTCCCCGGATAGGAAGTGAAATGTCTTCAACTACGGAATATTTTATTTCAATTTCTATAAGCAAATACTCAAACGAGGAGAGTGGTTTTCATTTCTGATGCATATAAAAGATGGACGTAGTTTTAGTTCACTTTGTAAACACAGCTTAGTTTAAGGTTGTGCTATATCAGGGTTTCCATGGGGCATTAAAAATCATTACATTTCATTAGATAATATGCTGCTTTTGTACATTACTCTGAATTAGAACATGGTTTTACAAAATGAACCCCATGTTGTGTTAAAGAAGACTTAAAATCTGTAAGTAAAGGGATAGTATGGATTTCTTTAAGTGGCGTTCTATGTAAAAGTTATGAAGAATTAATATCTTACCTGTTGTAGATAGCTCAGCTTTTATAAGCAGAGTTTTGTTCGGATTCTGGTTGTAGCACTTCTGGTGCAGCCTGACAGCACTTCCTGCAGGAATTATGTCTCTGCCAGAATAAATTGATGGCGCTGTGAAGGTTTATAAAATAGCATTTGTGTGAATTGTTAGGAAACTTTTTGAAGACTGCAAATAGTTTAAGACCGTGGCAATCCTAGTTTGGTTTTGGCCCCACTTGGACTTACCAGTTCTGAAACTCTGTTTCTTGTCTGTTTTTTCCTCATTTGCTTTAGTTTAGCAAAACAAACAAAAACAACAGGATGTGGTATAATTTTGCTTCTAATCTTATAGGAATAGTAAAGTAAATCCATCAAGCAAAGCATTTCAGATTAGCTTTGCACAAAGTGTTTGGGGTAGCTGTGACTATCCAAGCAGCTGTCGCTGAAGAGAGCTTAAAACTGTAGTTAATTTGAAGTTATTTTTCCACAGTTTACAAGCTCATTTCTAGACATTTATTTGCAGTACAAATAAAAAGTGGAAGCCACACTGGATTGGATGAATATTTTTTTCTTCAATCATGACTGAATAATCCTCATTCCCACCACGTCATTTATGTTTTACAGTTTTTCTGTAATTTACTCCATGTTACTCTGTCAGGTCTCCTCAGTTTAATTACCAAGGAGCTCCACCTTTTATTTGATCTCCTTGTAAATGTTAGTTTTGTTGAAATTGAACTTGAAAGTCTGAATGGGAAGTTGTTGTGTTTTTTTCACAGCTGAGTCTAAACCCCATGGGGTGATGGCGTTGCAGGAGGATATCTGGGACGCTGACGTTGACCTCCACCAGACACTCCTCAAAAGATGGAAGGAGCTCAAAGAGCGCTCAGGACATAAGTAAGCGTGTTAGAGGGAAACCGCTGAGTAGGTGGTGGTTCTGTTGTGCTATTCAGAGACGGTATGTTTTTATTTTGGTTGTTTTTTTCTTGCTAAAGAATTGAAGCAGTGTTTGAAGTCAACACAGACCTTCAGAAGAACGTGCAGGCTAAAATAACAGCACATTTGAGCTGGCCTTCACTTGTCAACTCTTCACAAAGAATCACGTTCCCCCTGACCAACACAAACAGCTCCTCTGTGAGTACAAACCATCTGCCTCTGATGGGCACACAGACACACGCAGGGTACGGTTCAGACTTCTGTCTTGGAGTGCGACGTCTCTTTTTCTCTGCAGGATGAGGAGGTGATTCTGCAGAACCCTGCGGACGTCCCCGTCTACGTCCAAGTTCTCCCGTTGGCGCTGCTGCCCAACCCTTCTGTGTTTTCAGGAAAGCTGGCTGACAGGTGAGAAACTTCTCCGACCCCCATGATGGCCCTTAATTCTTCATCTAACCTCAACACTCACATTCTGCGCTTTCAATTTTCAGGTTGCCGTTGGGAAATTTGTCCAATATCAACATAGATACAAAAACATTCGAGTTCCAGGTTCACAGAAATCAAGTGAGTGCTCCTTTAGTTATTAACCACAGCCCTCCTGTCGGTGGTTCTGACTGAGAGCGGAAGCTGTTTTTCTCTAACAGGCTGCTTGTTTGTTTCACAGACATTTCTAATAAAGAGCAGTTCAGGGTTTGTCGAAGGCTCAACCAGACCGTACGTGTACAATATCCTCCTGCTGCCCGGAGAAGTCAAGTCACTCAGCGTGAGGTTCACCCCTGTCAGCAACCACAGCGTCTCCTCCCTCCTCATAGTCAGGTGACCCTAGTGTTTAATGCCATCATTAGGGCAGCAGTTTCTGAATAAAACAATCCGTGTCTGTCTTCTGAACATATGTACTTAATTTAGGAATAACCTGACTGTGATCGACACCATCATACTTCACGGACGGGGTACGACTGAGAGCCTGAAAGTTGCGGGGAAGCTTCCAGGACAGGGCAGCTCGCTGAGGTTTAAGATTACTGAGGCCCTGCTGAAGGACTGCACAGAGAGTGAGTCTGAGTGCTGGGCAGAAAGAGCAGATTTCCACAGAATTTGAGAGATTCACTCATGACACCTGGCCCTCGTCTTTTATTACTTGTCCAACTGTGTACCAAAAACAATGAAAAAGAGAAAACTGTTTGCAATGGGGCGGCGTAGTGGTTAGAGCTGTGGTCTTTCCAGCGAGAAGGTCGCAGGATCGCCTCCCGGCCTGGGGGCTTTTTGGGCGGCGTTTACATATTCTCACATGAGAACATGTACTCCAGTTTCCTCCCACAGACCAAAAACATTCACGTTAGGTTAATTAATAACTCCAAATTGTTATCACATGGGCTCAGTTACGTTAGATAAGAACAGATAGACTAGAATCCCTCTTAAACTCCAAGTTAATCTTCTAAACCAAAAGCATAAAAAACCTGCTTTTTTCTGTGTAGAAATTGCCTGTACAGAATCTGACAGAATCTCAAACTAAACTGAAAGAACCGGTGCCTTTTTATTTAAAAAAAATAAAATAAAATACAACCTAAAACTTATCAGACACTCTGGTGCAGATCCAAATATTATGAACGTTAAAAACACAGTTTAGACTTTGTAGTCAGTGTTTTATTTGCAGTCAGTAAACAGGTGGCAAAACTAAGCTAATCAATGCTTAACAAAAGGAAGAGTGATTCTTTAACATGAAACTACCCTAAACTGAGAGATTTTATGGTAGGAGGTGAAGATGAATCAATTCAAACAGATTACAGAAGTCTTCATCTGCAAGCAGATATGTTTTTACAGGTATCTGCTTCTAAGTTCATCCATCCATCCATTTTCTTTACCCGCTTCTCCATTCTGGGTCGCGGGGAACCGGTGCCTATCTCCAGCAGTCACTGGAGGGGACACCCTGGACAGGTCGCAAGTCCATCGCAGGGCCACATAGAGACAAATGAGACAAACAACCATTCACACT
>JAOXNZ010000117.1:20169883-20198637 GCA_028566095.1 Kryptolebias brasiliensis | reverse complement strand
GAAACGTCTTCAAACTACAAATTGCAGTCCAGTTGCTTTTGTTTTTAACCTTTTTTGGATTTTCTATGATAGTAATTATCTAGCCATAATGAAGAGATTTTCTTTCATGGTTCTTCACTGACAAAGCAAAAGGAAGTTAGATAAGGCTGTGCAACAACATATACAGCACATCGTCTATTTCTATGGAAATTTGATTCAACTGGAATGATAATGGACAGGAGACTATCTTTGCACAAAGTTGCTGTGTTTTGCCAAAGAGGTTCAGGCTGAATTGTATATTATAGGAAGCTTCAAAACCAGATCCTAAACAAAATCTACCATATGTTCCTGAACAGAGCAGACATGACAGGGTTAACTCTGGGAGCTTACAGTGCAAATCAACCTTGAGACACATTTGTTATAAAAGCTTAGATATGCTGTTATAAACTAGGACAGAGATCAACAGTCCCTGTGGCTACAGTGAAGCCGCCTCTACCTTATTCTATACACATTAACAAGTTTCCATTTTAACTGTCAAGGTTGTGAAACTGTAATTATTTTGTCACACGGTTTGTTTTTACTAATTTACAGTAGTTAGAGAAAGTTTAATAAGAGTTTTTTTTAGTAGAATTAACAGTGAATGTGGACAGACTCACCTTCCGGTGAAGTTTAAAGAGCCACGGCACTCTCTCCTGTGATTGGTTTGATCTGTTGGACTTTTTCACAACGCGGGGGACAAAAACGCACCCCTGTGAAATAGAAATCTGCTAATATTTCCATATTAGCGCTGCAAAATGCATTTTGAGTGACTTCAAATAAGGTTTTATTTTATATAATCCTTTTAGATTGTGTTTTTTTTATTTGCGGTATTGCCTTAAATAGTTTCCTTTCTGTTTTTGTTCTCCCCCGTGCTTGTTGCTTGGAATGGTACAGTCCGGGGAACCTGCTGTGGTGGAAGATACAGGTCAGAAGGGCGTCGTATCCTCAATTTATCGTCATTTTTTGACTCGGTTTGGATTATTGTTCGGCAAGGTTCAGTGTTAAATGGTTAGCCTCACGTTTAGTCAGTTTTCTGACCTCCATGGCGCCAAGACAGCGTTGAAATAGTCATGAATAAATCCCGTGAGAGCAGGGTGTGTTTACATCTGCTAGCGGGGATGTAGCTGTGGTCACCTCGACAGAAGCGTTTCACAGGTGATGCTTGGCTCATATTCACTGACCGCACAGCTATCAGACCTGCTATTCTTTGTTTGATCACAGGCGCTGTGTTGAATGTAATGTTTAATAATGTTAAATGGTGCTGCTGTAAGGCAACACATTGACCGTCTCAGGTGAGGAGCCTGTCCCTCCGTCCCCAGAGGAGACGGTCACCTCTTCATCATCGCCATCATCCTCAGCCAGCTCCGTCAGCCATCACAAAGGCTCCGATGCCCAACACATCAGAAGGAGCGACCCTCTCCGGGCCGCCGGAGCCGACCGGGCCCGCCGATGGAGCGGAGGGGCGCGGGCTGATCAGCTCCCTGGCCCGGGACGCTGCGAGGCTGAGGCGGGCTTCGAGTGCCGAGCTGCACCTGCAGTGGACCTGCCCGGTCACACACTCCCGGGAGAAGTTCTACACGGTCTGCTCCGACTACGCCCTCCTCAACCAGGCCGCCTCCGTGTACTGCCCACCGAAGGGGCCCAGAAATGTGGCCCCGAACAAGCAGGACGACGGGCCCCCGCTGGTGAAGCCCAAAGCCCCGGCTGACTTCAGCAGCGGTCAGGGCGGAGGGCCCCCCGCGGGATCAGACGGGGATTGTGACATGGAGGAGGTGTCCTCGGGCCACACCAAACCCCTCCTGGCTTGGGAGATTGACACAGCAGACTTTAATGCTGCCTACACCAGAAAAATAAGAACCAGTAAGATTATTACATCAGTTCTTACAGTTAAAGGGACGGTTCACATCTTTCGAAGGGGCGGTTCTGCGGAAAGGTTTGGCGCAGTTAATATCTTACCTGGTGTAGATGGCGTTTTGAACGGCTCGTTTTGAAGAAATAGATGGGCCACCCAGACAGGAACGTTTTGTGTGAATTCGCTAAACGTTTTGTATTGTTTCGGCCTTGTGTCCACACAGAAATGGTGTTTTGAGCAGCAACAGAACGAGTGAAAACATCTTTAAACACCACTCTTGTGTTTTCATGTAGACAGCCAGAACGCAACCTTTTGCAAACCATGTTGTCATAGCCCCACCTCTAACATCACCTATGACCCAAGGGCGTCGTCCTCTTGTTACGTGGACAAGTCCGGAGTTTAATTCAAACCAATGTGATCAGCTAACGGCTAGCCTTAGTCATTAGCTTAGCTCTAAAAATATGCTTGTAAATGCGGTACCGTTTCTTAAAAATGTTTTTCATCCACACTGAAACACCAAAACCAGGCCTGTATTTGGTGCTGCAACACTGCCACTAAAATGCACCCAAACCAGAAAACACAGCGTGGAGCGTACACATAAAGCTTACATGCTGGGTGCAAAATGTAAACACAAAAAGACAGCTTTGAGACTCCTACACTGATATGATGCCAAGGTTTATAAAATAGCGTTCAGATTAACTGCTCTGAAATATTTGAGATTGAAGTCGCTTTAAGACAGCTGCAATCATCTTAAGTCTTTGCCCTGCTCAGACCAGCCGTTGCCTCCACTGACTAACGCTGCATTTCAGGCAACGGGAAGAAATGCAGCACCAAGAAGATGAGGCCTTCAGACCGACCCAGCAGGAACCTGCAGGATGTCCCCGTCCATGCCTCACTGGAGGAGATTAAACAGAGGAAAGTGTTGGACCTCAGAAGATGGTAACGTTCTGCTCGGTTCCTCTGTTTTTTTTGTGTGATGTCAACCTATAGGATTAACAAGATTTTTCCACACATTGAGGACTGAAGAACTGTATAAGTCTTTCAAACAGAAAATAAATGTTTAAATCATTTTAAGACATGACAGGAAAACAAAAAAAGCATTAACATATTAAAATTCTTGTTTACTTTTGCTAAGACTGAATTATTCATATAAACAGAAGTATTTTCACCCCGTAGGAAACAATGTTATGTGTGGCTACAACATAGGTTTGAGTCCAAAGTACCCTTGACCTCATATACTCACTGTAGACATGTTTATAAGAAATGCAATTTACCCAACAGAAACTGTGTGTAGAAACAAAAACAAAAGAGAAAACAGCTTCACAAAGCCCACTAACTCTAGACTTTTGGGCTTCTTTATGATTTCAAACAGGTTTGTCATTTGGTGCAGACCAAAAATATTTTAGCACAAAGACATGGAGCAATTCTAAACCCAAAACAAAGACTGTGACAGAGCTTTTAGCAAAGCTGCAGTTTTTGGAAATACCGTAATAATTGTGGACTGGATTTGTTTGAACTGGGAGGTCAGGCACCTTCTGGTCACACCAGACGACCAGAAGGCTTTTTACTCAGCTTTTCTCGTTGCTCTGCGTTAATATTTTTCTTTTCCCATGATAAAGTCATTTACCATAGGGATCTGAGTATCACCTGGATGGTTTCTCCTGCAGGTACTGCATCAGTCGGCCACAGTACAAGACTTCTTGTGGAATCTCGTCCTTGGTGTCTTGCTGGAACTTCTTGTACAGCACTCTGGGAGCAGGGAGGTGAGCTGCATGGGCTGTTCTGACAGATATTAGTTGAAAGTGGAGCTGCTTTCATTTTTCCAGACATTTATTCTTCTCAGACAATCAAGTTGAACATTAAAGAGCCATCATATCACACTTATCTACGCATTTAAAATCGACAAAAAGTTTTCACTGACGCTTTAGTGTTGTCAGTCTGAACTAAAAAAGGTGAAAACTGGATCGAAACAGTTACCTAGGTTATTTAAATTAATGTTCAACCACATATCTTTAAACTACAATGTAGTTCAGAACAAGAAGTCACTATTTTACACAGTGAATAATGTATTTGTATAACAGTGTTAACATTTTCACATCATCTGAGAATGCTTGCAAAGCAGTCAGAGGGGTATACTGCAAAGCAAGTTCAACAAAGCTCAGCTTTCTCTCTGTAGCCTGGCTTGCCAAAGCCTAAAACTCCACTAAGAGAGAATCTGTACTACAGCGGGGCCTCTGATGTTACTTTAACTCTGCTTTTCTTTTTAAGTGTCTACATAAAAAGGGGAGTTTCCACATGTCATAGAAAACTCTGCTCACCCCAAGATTTCACTCATAGACAAGTAGTTTTGTAGTATTAGTGAGGTAACACCTGCTGCTGTTTAGGCCAGGACCGAAAGATCA
The DNA here is from genome assembly GCA_028566095.1 of Kryptolebias brasiliensis. NCBI lineage: Eukaryota > Metazoa > Chordata > Actinopteri > Cyprinodontiformes > Rivulidae > Kryptolebias > Kryptolebias brasiliensis. The sequence continues at coordinate 20,194,365 of JAOXNZ010000117.1, read as the reverse complement.
GAGGCTTTTATCTCTGCACTCGAAGTTTATTTAGCTCTGACTTTGTCCCATAGTGTTCATTGATCAAACAAATGAACATTAAGTGATTGGACTTGTGACTCTTTTCTAGGAACCGGCTGATTTGGCTCTGCTCCAAAGAGAGCCAGCTGTTTCGGGTTTCAAAAGGTTCTTCACTGAGTTCTATTAACGAAGACCGGCTCTGAACCGACTCTTTCAGCTCCTGAACGGCTCTTTAAAGAGCTCAGAGCCGGCAGACCCATCACTAGTGAATATCGTATTTGTTAAATACACAACCTCCAGGTTTCTTAGTAAACAAGCAGCATTCAGCATGTTTTGGATTTAGATCTGTCTCAAATCATTTTAATTATTTCCATTTTTTAATCAGCCATTCACCTGTTTGAGTAGAGTCCAAAGCTAAAGCTGATGCTGAGATTGGTTCTAAAAAAACGTTAAAACACTTTATCTATAGTTCTTTTTATGGGGACACATGAAGACTCCTGCATTCACTCTTCAAACTACACAATATTTGATTCGGTTTGCTAACAGCTGAGAAAAGCTAGAGCTTCGTTGACATCACAACCAACCAGCCTGTATTGGAGCAGGAGGTTATCCTGACTACGTTCAGGCAGTACAGCGCCTCCATTTGGCCTTTAGACCCATCGGCATTCTAACCTTCACCAGACGTTTCCCTCTCAGTCTTCCAGCGTAAGGTTTATTAAATGCCTAGTTGGGTCCATGTTTGAACTAGACCAGTACTTATCAGGAGAACTCACAGGGAGTTAGCCTGTACCCTCCCTCACACTGTCCTGTTGTTCCATGTTTACAAAGAATGTGTGGATTGGACTCCGTGGAGATTCTTTGTTATTCTGTAAAACCACCTCATTTGGACCATCAGTGCAGCAGCTGTTTTTTTAAGTTTATGCATGTTTGTTTTGCTAGTCTTCCTCCCATCTCTCAGGAGGAAGCTCTGCACATTCTGGGTTTTCAGCCGCCTTTTGAAGAAATCCGGTTCGGTCCTTTCACCGGCAACGCTACACTGATGAGGTACACATGCTGCCCCTTTGGGGTTTAAAATATACACGATGAAACTAATTTATCGCGGCACTAAAGTGTGTTCTTTGTTTTTTGTTCCTTCCAGGTGGTTCAGACAAATCAACGACAACTTCCGAGTGCGAGGTTGCTCCTATATTCTGTACAAACCTCACGGAAAACACAAGACCGCCGGAGAGACAGGTGAGCTCAGCTGCACGTCCACTTAGAGGCGAACACAGCAGAGGTGAAAATGTCTCCCTGCTCTTTAGCCGAAGGCGCTCTGATGAAGCTGACTCAGGGGCTGAAGGACGAGTCCATGGCCTACATTTACCACTGTCAGAACCATTACTTCTGCCCCGTGGGCTTTGAGGCCACGCCACTCAAAGCAGCAAAGGCTTACAGGTAGATCACACAACAGCAATTAAAGTTGAGCTTTATTTTAAATTGTGGGGGGGAAAAAAAAAAGTTTTCAAATTCAAGATGTTCTCACGAGTTGGTTTTGTTCGTCAAACACCCAACGATGTTCCGTTCGTGTTGAAATAATCAAAAACAACTGAAAGTGTTTTGACTTGACTCATTCATGAACTACTTGTTAATTCTAAATGTTTTTCTCTCTTACGTGAAGGGGTCCGCTACCCACAAATGAAATGGAATACTGGATCTTAATTGGTGAACCCAGTAGAAAACATCCAGCTATTCATTGTAAAAAGTAGGTTGCTAACCTTTGGTTTTTTTTGTTTATTTTGGCTACTTGTGATTGGCCGCTGCTGTCGAGCTGCTTAACAGGAACTTCTCTGTCCAGATGGCTGGACATTGTGACTGACCTCAACACGCAAAACCCAGAATACCTGGACATTCGCCACACGGAGAGGGGGATTCAACAACGCAAAACCAAAAAGGTTCCCCCGTTCATGTTCCAGTTAAAGCTGCTCTGCATGCAGTAGTCTTTAACTAATCTGTGTTTCTTGTAGGTGGGAGGAAACCTGCACTGCATCATGGCCTTTCAGAGGGTGAATTGGCAGAAGCTCGGCCCCTGGGCACTAAATTTAGAGAACCTGCGGCACGACTTTCACCACCCTGGCGCGGAGCGAGCCCACGGCAGCGTAGCCGAGGACTCCGAGGAGAGGACGCCATCCAAGCGTCTGGCCCACCTGGGACGCTCCCAGAGTATGGGCAGTCAGAAGGACAGCAGCTGGAAGCGCCTGTCCAACACTACAGAGTACAGACAGAGGAGCTCCCCTGACAGCGACCTCGAGGAGGACATGACAGACTAAAATGGTTGGTGAGGGCAAACGGGCAGGATATAACACCAGATCATACAGCCGGGCCGAGGAAGGGGGATCTGAAGGGCCAAGTGTGGTGTTTTTATAAAGTTTACTGCTAATATAGTCACAGAAACACTCAAACCAACACTTTGCTTTGCTGTTTCAAGTCCCAAGAAAAGGTCATAAATACAAGGTTTAATTCATGTAAAGACTTAAAGGGATAGTTCAGCCACTATGAAGTGAATTCCTGTGGAACAGTTATGAAGATCTGATATCTTACCAGTTGTAGAAAGCTTTTTGAACAACCTCAGTTTAGAGAAATAGTTCAGCTCTGACAGGACTGATAAGCTAACGGCTAATGCAAACAGAACCAAGATTAAAGTGGATTGTTGCCATTTTAACCCTCCCGTAGAGTTACAAGGGCTTCTCTTCCTCTCTTCAGTTACGAGCGCTTCAGGAGAGACAATACAACGATCTCCAAAATTTCAAAGCAGTTCATGCAAATGCTAATTTAATAATCTTCGCACCACAGATACATTTTTTATTTCATTGTTTTACATTTACATGGAATTACAGTATATGATTATTTAGTAGCACCAATAGCTGTAGCACTTCTGTAGCAGTCAGGGGTCACATTTTACAAGAATTTAGTAATATTTCTGCAGAAATAATCGTTAAATGTGAATTTGACAGTGATGTAAAGGTTTAAATAATAGTGTTTGCGTGAAGTGTTTTGTTTTTGAAATTGGTGGTGTTTTAAGTTGTCTTAGCTGTGTTTGGACTAGCCGTCAGCTCATCAGGTAGGTTAAGAGAGCTATCTACAACAGGTAATATATTATTTGTATTTTTTTCCCCCACAGAAATAAACCCACTTCAAAATGGCTGTCTTTTTAAGAAAATGTTGTCTTTATTTGGGAGTATTTTCAGCAGGAGGGTTTAAAGGAATCAAAACAAAGCTTTTTTTTTTGTTTGTTTCATAGGATTCACTGAAATTAGAAAATATTTCCAAGCGTCTTTATGAATATTGAGTTTAGGACTTAACGTGTTGATTCAACTCACTGTTCAGGTCATTTGCTTTTCTTAACAAAATAAAAGCATCTGTTAGCGTCAGTCATTCTTATGGTCTCTTCATATGATTTACAGCATTTACAGCTACTATAAAGAGCAGGTTTGCACTTTTACACATCAGCACTGCGACAGGTTTTACTTATTTCCAGGAACTAAAAAAATACTTTGTGTCAGCTGTTTCCATTATGATCCAAGGCAGGAAGTTGACTGTCTGATGTGTCAAAACATGACAGTGATTTAACGTTGTCCCTTTAAAACATGCCGACAGTTTTCACAAATCTTTAAGCAAAGAGAAGATAAACATCTCTCAGGGGAAATAAAAGGAACGTGTAAGAAAAGTGCTGTTCAGAGGGCGACGAAGAGGATCAACACGAAATAAGCACAACTCCACAATAAGAAACCCAAACCTCAGCGACAGAAACGAACAGAGTTGAATCAACATCTGCAGTTTTAAAAACAGAGTTATTAGAAGTGTTTCTAATATTTTTTTCCCTCTCTGAATGTAGTTACAGAGGGAGATCTGCTGCTCTTACATGTTACAGCCACACTACGTGATTTATATCTTCTTTGTTCTCTCACACACACATTTCTGTGGATTTAACTACATTTTCTTCGCCTCCCTGCAGTGATCACTGTATCCAGCTCTGCTGAGCGAGCATTATTTACACGATCTCAGTTTGAAGATGACAAACCACAGTTCTTTGTACAGTAAGTGGACTTGTTTCACGCGTGACGCTCAGTGGAAATCCTGTTCAGAAGTGTTGTGAAAACGGCTGGTGTTTTTTCTCTCGTGCTTTGTGAATCCTCCAGTTGTGTTGAAGTTTTTTTGAAGAGACAGAAGCTGTGCAAACACGACATCCCCTCAGCGTTGTTAAATGCCAGCCACAGAAAATGAAGGTGGTTTGTTTCCATGTTTACAGAAGCTCTTCTCCACACTTCTGTTTGCACCTTTGTGTTTGATCCCACACAGATGTGATCGTGCTGGCCTTCTCCAGTGTGTTTGTTGTAGTTATTTATTTATTTTACAATAAAGTCAGATTTTTCCAAAAAATATCTCCTGGAACGGTCATTCCTTTATAGCTATCTGTATAGATTTTATTTTTACACTATTCCGTGTGTGTGTGTGTGTGTGTGTGTGTATATATATATACATACATATACATACATGTCTCTCATTCTTATCAGACCTAAAAGATGCTTTACACTGTCTATATTGGGTCTGTGCCATTTGATTAATCCCAATTTTACACTAAGATAATCTAAAATGATAAGTTGTCCTCCCTCATGGTGTGAACCTATGCTCAAACCATGACAAAGTGAAAACAGATTTGTAAATTTGTTAAACTCACGTAACAAACAGTTAAAATGTTCCCATAAGTAGAGCGATCTTTTTTGAATGACTTTATTAAAGTTCTTTTGGTAGAAATGACAGTTTTGAGCGTTTAAATCCTCGACAGGCCTTACGTCTGGGGTTTGTCAGCTTCTGTTTGGTTTTCATGGTACATCCCTCGAGCCACAGAATTAGTTCAATAAGAACCACCTAAGTGTCTAATCATCTCAGTATGTATACACCTGTTCTGATAGCCTCCAGAATCACCACCTCTAAGGGCTACCACCAAGCAAGAGAAAACATGAAGACCAAGGACCTCTCCACACAGGTCAGAGACAAAGCTGTGGAGAAGTACAGATCAGAGTTTGGTTGTAAAAAAAAAAAAAAAAAAGAATATGCCATTACAATGAACCTGCTAAGACAGGGTTGTCCATAAAAACACATGGATCTGGCAAGAAGGGCAGTTGTCATAGAAGCAACCAGGAGGCCAAAGATAACCCTGATGGAGCTGGGGTGCGCTTCTGCAGAGATAGAAAGATCTGTCTGTAGGACCAGTATGAGCTGCAATGAGCTGGGCTTCTTGGCTCAGTGACCACGCAAAAAAAAAACTAAGAAAAATCAGCAGACTGTTTAGAATTTCTTCCCCAAACACGTGGAAGAAGGTGCTGTGGTGAGAGGAAACAAAAATTGAACTTCTTGACCATCAGGGGCAACACCATGTCTGGCACAGACCTAACACCTCTTAGCATGCTGAGGATTCCATCCCCACAGTGAAGCATGATGGTGGGAGCATCATGCTGTGGAATTTTTTTCTTATTTAATTTTTTTTTTTTCTCCATTGGCAGGAACTGGGAAACCCAGCCCAGACCTCAATCCAACTGAGACTCTCACCCTTTGATTTAAAGATTGTGGGAAGAATAGACAAAATCTGCAGTGGCTAGGAAGACCAAGTTTGTAGAGACGTGAGGCTAAAAATGCAGCAAAAAGTGGCTCCACGCAGTATTGGCTTTCAGGGGTGTAAGGATATGTATAGCCCATTTTCAGTACTATATTCTTTAGGATTACTTAAAACAAGTATTTCCTCATTTAAATCAATTTTTTTTTATGTTTTTAAGAAACAGCTCTACAGTCTGAAGAAGAGTATGAGTGGTTTATTCAAGGACTGCTACCATATGAGGTACTTCAACTGATGTAGAGTACAGAAGTAATCTTACCTTGAATGGAGATAGTGTCTTTCACCAGCAACAGTTCTCTCTTTTTTCCCCTTTGTTTTCAAAGCCTACTCCAAAAAAGTCATGTGATCAGGTTTGCTTGTTTGAAATAAAACTACAAACATTAAAAAGTGCCCAGTGCTCAGTTTCAGCTTTAATTTACAGTAGAAAACCTTAGGCAGCTACTTGCTTCAAAGGATTCTCAACATTATAAATGTAATTTGACTTCATGCATGAACATCCGTTAGTTTTGATGGTGACGTGCAGCTTCCTTTCAACTGCTGTCTTAACTCTGAAATGTGAGCAGGACCAATGCGGCAGCATCCACCTGGTGGGCGGAGATGATCGGCTAGTGGAAATACTGTAAAACAGGAGATGAATGGATGGAAGAGAAAGCGGCAGATCTTACCTATCAGAGCAGCACCCTGTTTCAGCCACGTGTGACTCAGCTCAGAGATCCATCCTGAGGTCTGTCCTGATGTCTGCCATCTTTATATTAAAAGAAAAACGTGAAGTGGTTGTAAAAGCAGAGCCCTGCATGATGGAAAAGTACCATAATCACCTAAAACAGTTTATTTACAGAAACTCATAACCACTAGTCACACATTTGCAGTGACGTAAATCATACACAGACATTAAGTCACTGCTGTTGTACAGTGGTTTGCAAAAATATTCACACCCCACCTTGTTATTCTGTAGGTTTTGGTGCCTTACAACCTAGACTTTAAATAGTTTTTTGGGCCGTTGTATATTTAAATTTACACAACATAACTACTGTCTTGGTCCATCTAGTCACTAGAACTTTTGTCCATTTTTCATGACCAAACTGCTGCAGCTCCTTCAGGTTGGATGGTGCTGCTTGTGTCCAACAATCTTTAACTTGAACCAGAGGTTTGCTGAGGTGACATCTTTCTATTGTCTTATAATCAGTCTTATAATCCATTTAAATTTCAGATTGTAAGGCGACAAAACAAGGAACACCAAGGCAGTGAATACTGCAACCCACTGTATATTAGGCATGCACAGGCCAGAATCACTCAGAGTTGATGTGTAAAACATTGATTCTATTGTTACAGTGACACCTGGTAGGGTTGTGAACATTCTGCTCTTTATGTTGATGTGGTAGAAACAGGAACAAATAGAAACTAAAGATCTGAGTGAGTTTGATAAGTGCAACCATTGTCTCTGGCTACATCAGCAGCTTCACTTCGATTTAACATAATTTATTTAGTTTTATAATTATCTGTTTCTCTGACAGTTTGTTTGTAGGATTCATTATCGATTTTGATAAATACATAGATCGATCAGGGAAAGTAAAGTTCCAGCATCATTGCACAGGTGATAAGAAAGGAGCAGTAGCAGCACGCAGTGTCAAAAGTAACAGTTAGCAAATTTAAAAATGCAAACAAAGTAAAGATTAATAGTATGATAAACACACGTGTGTACATATTTAACAATAAATAATGTATAACCAGTTGTTAAGGTGATGGTGGGCCTCTGTCCTCCTGTTACCCCTCCTCCCCCCAAAGTGAGGACTTGTACAGTTCGATGGCACGATGGATTAAAGAGTTTTTCATTCTGTTAGTCCTGCATTTAGGAAGGAGCAGTCTGTCACTGAACACACTCGATGATGACGGTGTGCAGAGGGTGACTGGCATGGACCATAATGTCCAGCAGTTTGTCCAGAGTTCTCTTCTCTGCCACCGTCACCACAGAGTCCAGCTTCATGCCAACCACAAAGCCGGCCCGCCTGACCAATTTGTCCAATGCGTTTCTACACAGTTGACATTTACTCTCTTCATGTCACAGCAGCTAAAGACTCACCCCTGCTCCGTGTCCCACTCCTCCCCGCTGTTGGGGTACGCCACCCAGCTCATACTTGGGCTCAGCAGGAACCTGGCAGAGTCCAGCAGCGGCTCCACCACAGCTGGGGGACAGCAGTTGACTCCTACAGCGAGCAGCTGCGATGACCTGCTGGCGACCCTCACGGCGTCTGTGAACGGGCTGCCGTCTGAAATATGCTTCCCATCCTGAGGAGGGTTAGCACGGCGTGAATCGTTTTGTGACTGGACGTTAAACTCGAGCTGATAGTTTTGACCAGTAGTGGTTACCTTACAGGAGAAAGACAGCCAGGCGTTTGAGTTTGGAAACTCTTGCAGCAGCTCCACCAAAGCCTCGGCCTCTTTGAGGCTCGGGATCGTCTCGAAAGCCACGAGGTCAGCTCCTGCTGCAGCTAAGCTGGCAACCTGGGGCCGATGCCACACTTTAAGCTCCTAAAGTGAAGAGACCATTGGTTAATATTTTATCCTGCAGGTAAATTAACAATTTACTCTGCTGACACCATGACCAATATTAGTCAAAACTTTGGAAGAAATTTTAAAGGGTGTCAATGTAGCTACTGCCAGAAAATCCAACAAAAATCAACTTTCTTTTCTAAAGCCCAATAGTAATTTGGGACTTACTTTGTAATAATCTAAGCTGACAAAATGACATTTTGATGTATGAAATGTACAAGAAGAGTAAGGAAAATCATGATCAAAAGAAATGTTAAATCTGCTGCCAGTGGCTCATTAGGGTCACCGTGGTAACCACACACTCTTCATGAGACAGGCGGACTGAAACAATGAGTAGCAAGTAAGTGTCAAACACACAGTCACTGTGCAAAATCAGACTAAAAAACATTCCTGGACCAAAAGTGGCAGAAGCTTCTGGTTGTCTGTCTACAGCGTTTGATATAGGCGATATGACGAGTTAAAAAGAGAAAAATTTGAGCTGAGATCCAATGGACGTCAATGAGAGTTTGGCTGTATGCACTCTGCACTCTGACAGGATTTAAAAGAAGACTAAAGTGAAAGACACTGGAAAACAAAAATACCAAACATTTGATCTATTAACTATCTGTGGCAATAAGAGTTCAGATGCAAAAATTTGAGAGAGTTTAGACGGCTCAAAAGTTGGTATATGACATCCGATTTTGGGTTAAATATTCCATAGTAAAATCTTCAAAAGTCATAAAACTTAAGCTGTGATTGTTTAAAAACTCTCTAAAAGATCTAAAAATGTTGACCCGTTAAAACTGTGACGTCTGTGCTGTGAAGTATGTCTGAGCTGTAGTGATCTGAGGAGGGCTACGTTTTTATACTCGTTCTGTCCTGTTTATGTTTTTGGTGATGTTTTTAGGTTTTTTTTGTCTAAACTGTACAATATGCCAAAATTCAGAGGGCACTATTATCGGTTGAGCTGCACATTTTGATGTTACTTTTTTGTACGGCTAAAGCTGCTGAAGGGGTAAAACCAAAAATCATGTCAATAGTAAAAGACTTGTAATAAGGGTGCTTCAGTACTTGTGCATTGACACTTTACTAAACGGGTTAGCAGTCGGTCTCTGTAACCTTCTGAAGCTTTCATGATTTTACTGAATCAGTAGCATTTGGGAGCCGCTCACTTCAACGCTCATCTCCTTTGCGTAAGCTCCAGTGTACTCTGAGCCATCGTGAAGAAAGGCCCCGTATGGTCCAACTGAGCCTGCCACCAACGGACTTCTCCCCTCTTTAAGAAATAAACAGGCAGGGCATCGTAACTCTTACAGACACACCAGCAGCTCTGCTCGGGTTTTGAAAGTGCACTCAGTTTGTTACCAGACGCAAAGCTCTCAGCCGCTTCTTTGGCCAGACGAACCCCAGACATCAGCAGCTCTCTGGCATCATCAGGGCTCACGTTTAGGTGGTCAATGAATCCCTGGACGCTCGCCTGGTATGTCGCTGTCGTGACGACATCAGCGCCACTGAGGAGAAATCTGTTCATGTGCAACACACAGCCACAAAATCTTTTCTGGGTTTGAAATTTATTAGTTTAATCTGATTCAAAATCCCCCAAATCCTTGAATATTGTATTTTCTTCTAACCAACAATCCAAATATACACTTTACTGTAACTTAACACCAATCTAATTAGTTAAAACCTTTATTTGGAAAGCTTAGATCAGAAGTTAACGTCACAATTAACCAGTTACCTGCTGACAAATCTTTGCACCTCTCACATTTGCATGAACCCACCTGGAATGAGCATCTTTTATGGCCTGAGGATTTGTGTGCAAGAGCCTGGCGCTCCACAGAGGATCCCCCTACAGAGACACACACACGAGAAGAGACATTTCAGTCTAGCTTTTAAAATCTCTGTATTTAGATGTCAGTGAAACACTTCTACTAAATATCTGCTCTTTTAAATTCAAAGAAACAACATCCATGGCATGTCTTGTGATGAATCATCTATAGTTTCAGTTGTGCAGAAATACTGACAAACACTTTCAATGTATTTACTGTAGTAAACAATAGTTTACTTGAAGTCCTGTTGCTTTGTTTTTTTTAAACTCTTAGGATTCAAAATGTCCTGGATGACTGAGAATCTACACCAACAGTACAGTATAATAATGTAGTATATAATAATATAGTATAAAGTATGATTTATATTACTGGTTTATTTACATTAGGGTCTGGGTTATATACACTATATGCTTATATAGATGTTTATATGAATGTCTGTATAAGTGAGCTGACATACACCCCATGTAGGTGGGTTTGGGGGGGTCCTATAATGAAGTCCACTGTGTCATAATGTATAGAAAATAATAAATATCATTCACTTGTGCCTCATCTTACTGTTTATTATTTTCTTCAGTGAGTCGGATGTTAAATGTAACGAAGGTGAACGCCATAATATTCATACACAACATTCTACCTTTCAATAAAACCAGTAAACTAAGCTAATAGTTTGTAATAAACAGCAGTGTGTGTAGCTATAATGGTAGACTGGTACAACAGACAGCCTTTCAAGTAGGTAAGTAAATGTTTGATTATTTCATTAGGCTCACCTGTAGTTTGACTCCTTGCGCTTCTAGTTCAGTCGCTAGTCCTCCATCCAAGATAAGTGGTCTGTTATCACGTAGGGAATGTCTTAGACGAGCTGAGGAACCCATGTAGAAAGTCCGAAACGGAGTCCAAATCTTTCATTCAACTAAGCATGCTCAACTCAGGGAGACGATAATACGCTAACACACTGTTTGGAAGTAGAAAACGCTTTTCTGAGTTACTTTGTTGGTGTTCCGGGTAACATTAGGGTCAAACGGGTTGCATTCACAATCATCCGAAAATTTGAAAATTAGAGGCTGATTTTGTCACTCACTACGTTCACGGGCCGCCACAAGATGGCGTGTTACACAATGAGTACAATGATACAGAACAGAAACAGAAGACATGTAGTTATGTATTATTACTATTTCGTTTATATTTGAAAAGCTTACTTGATTTTTTTTTCTGGAAATGAAAGTTTACAATGTGGACCACAGTCAGTTCTTTAAAAAAATTATAATCTGGTTTTTCTGTTGTGTATGATAAATATTTATCGCTTAGTATATTTTGTATTAACATTTTATCTCTTGCTGTTATCGCTTAACCTTCGTGGCTATTAGAACTACCGCACGTTTTTCATTTGGCTAGATGGACAAATTACATCCATGAACGTCCAATTTCCCTTGAACGTCCCTTGGCTTGTCGCTACAGTTACTATAGAAACGAAGCGTAGCTTGTGATAGCTAATAATAAATAATTGTCGTCTGTAGCGGGTCGTGCAGCTGTAATTAATCTGTTTAAATGGTAAGTTAAAAGTCGTCTCTTTCATACCATTGGTGTGTAAATACAGTATAGTGAAAAATTCGGGTTAGAGCGTGGATAAATCAAACAGGAAGTTGTTTGCTATCGTTAGCTTAGCAAACTGAGGTTAGCACACTAGACTAGCCGCATGTGTTTATGTTTGAACTTCTGTTTATGATTTACATTAAATTGCAGTTTTGACGTATCGAAAAAAAGCCACTTCACTTAGCAACTACTAGTGCTAAATAGCTAATCTTGGGGGCATTTGGTAGCCAAGGTAAGGTTGTAGCTCCTCGTTAAACTGGCTTTAAAATATGTTTTTTTTTTATTTTGTGAGTTTGCAGTTCAGTTTTATTGTAAAAGTTGTAGCTTTGTGCATAGCACTATGCAGAGCCTTGTCAGTTCTCCTCGTATTTGTAGAAAATGAGTTAGAAAGAAAGTAGCCCAGTTAAAGATAAATACAGCATTAAAGCACATTAAAGTCTCAAAAAGAACAAACATAAAACATACATCATGTCACCATAACCAAAAGATTTATTTACTTAAAGTGCTTTAGAAAACAACTAAAAGTACAATATCCTAACCTAACTTGGTCAGAGTTACACGGGTCTGCTGCAGGTATGTGGCCTCAGAGCTCGCAGGCTGCGGGGCCCTTGTTTAGGTTCACAAGTGATGGTGGGTAACATTTGTTCTGATGAGGCGCAAAGGAGCAAGAGATTCATTCTTAAACAAAGTGAGGTGAAAGTTCAAAACTTAGTGAATGCATATCGCCCGCTTCCTTTCATGACAGAGTTATAATCGTTTGGGTCATTGCAAGATGTCACACTGTCTGTTGGTGCTTGTAGTATGTGGAGTGAACGACTCTCAGCTACTACCACATCGAATTTTTTTCTTAGTTTCTGTAAAATCGACTTACTTATAGCCATTTGTAGTGCTTGCTAAAGCTGATCGTGTGCGGCGTCAATCTTAAATTGGGTTGACTCCAAAGTTTAATCAATTATAGAAGTGCGTCCAGCGATTACCTTCAAAGAGTTTCGTTACAGTATGTCCAGTGGTTCATGAGATATTTTGTTTACAGACAAACGAACAAACATACACAGTCAGGCACAAACATCGACTGCCTTTCACCTTTCAGCAGTGGGCAATGAAAACAAAATAAAGTGAAACGTATACAGTATTGGTTTAACTGGTTTAATTGTATGTAATTAGATTTAATTAGGTTACAGAATAATGTCCTCCTCCACCCCGCACCATCAGCATCCCACATGTAGAAAACACTCCTGATTTTATTTCAGTACTATTTAATAACGGATGTTTTAGTTGATGTAAAAGACAATCCTTTGGAGAACAAATTATTGCGGCATTGTCCATATATTTCACTATGAGTTAGTAACCTTATTTTTATTTATTTTTTACACACACAGCTACCAATCACGGTAGCTGCCATGTAATTCAGACGTCCTATGGTAACCGCCTAGGTCTCTGAATGCCAAACATCCCGTGTTTCTATAAGTCAACACTCTTAAATAAACTAAGTCTGCTGCTGGTAATTGCTTTGGGTTGACTAAGTGGACCCAATATTGTCTGTCTGTGTTGATATCGGAGAATATTAGATCACTGCCATCACTAGTTACAATCGCAACAAACACTTCGTGGTTATTAATTTTCTGTAGGAAATTTCCAGGAACCTTTAACCTTCAGTTTCTGAACATAGACTGACAGGAGATTAAACAGTATGTTAGTGTTTCTGGATGCATGAAACCTACCTGGAAAAGTAGTCTAACACAGTGGACATCTGTAAATGCATATTTTATCAGTCGTAACGTTGTTGCTGTGTTGATTTGAAAAAAGTTTTGCCGCATTTATTTGCATTTAAGTTCGCATAAGTTCGACAGGCCTGTCCATCCCCCGCTAACGCAACACTTAGGAGACGGGCATGAATTGAAGTTGGATTAACAGCAATGCAATGTGATTTCAATTAAGAAAAGCAGAACTGACCCAAAACTAACAAATACTTACCAATCTGAGCTGTCCTTGGTTTCGTTTTTTAAAAATTAATGAAGCTATTTTCGTCTAAATCTGTCACCTATACGACAGCGTTTCGCAGTACTATTACACTGCATCATGTAACTGCCTGTATGTGTTTGTTTGTCTGTTAGCAAAATATCTCACAAAGCACTAGACAGATTTGAATGAAACTCTAAGAAAGTAACCACTGGCTGTACATCTGTAGCTCTCTACCTTTTGGAGTCAACCCGATTCAAGATGGACACCACAGCTAACTGACATTAGCCGACATGAAAATGGCTCTAACTCAGTCATTTTAACAAATGTTTACCTCAAATTTGAATTTGAAGTCATTCGCAACACATACTCTGAGTGCTAGCAAGATCACACAAGATATTCCAATATCGCATGTTTTTTTGTTTTTTTTCCAAAACTCCATCTCTCCTCTGCAGCGGGTGATATGGATTCCTTCAAGGAACGCTACCTTCATTGTTTATGTAATAATGAGCTATGGTTTGGGGCAGCTTAGTGATATCCTCATGTCAGTTTGAAGCTCAGTATGGTCCATTTTGTAGCATTTATCTGAATCAATTTGAATTTTTCAGGAGGATCGTTACGCTTTTCTCGCTGAGTGGTTTGATTCTAATGCAAGCCTGCTGCGGCGCTACCAGCTCTTCTACTACCCCAAAGATGGCTCTGTGGAAATGGTACACACACATTTACCACTGCAACAAATATCCATGGCTGCTTCATCTCTACAGCTGCTCTAAAAGGAACTGAAAATCTCTCTCAAATTCTCTTTGTGAAAACCAGAATATTTAGGAATTAGTGGCTAAAACATTAGTTAACTGGGACACAAGCAAGTAAATAAGAGGGTAACACTACACAAATATCTGATTCATGACAATCTGCTGTTCTAAATTTAATTTGCAGTTTGACGTGAAGAACCAACGGATATTTCTGAAGAGGACCAAATGCGACAGCATCCACCATGAGGACCTGTTTGTTGGGAATCGGGTGAACATGTTCGCACGGCAGCTAAATCTGATAGATTACGGAGATCAGTACACGGCAAACAAACTGGGCAGCAAAAAAGAAAGGTACGACTGGTTGGTTGAGCCTAGCAGTAAGTCTTTGTTATCCTCTCTAGCTACAACACATACTGTACCTCGCAGCTCGAGCTCCAATATGTTCAAGTCAGTGACAAATAATCCCTGGGACTGGAACTCACTAACATACATTATACATTCCTTCATATTAAACTTGCACATCAGTACTGGAAAGACTTTGGTCACGATTTTACCCATGTCTTTGTGTGTGTGTGATTGTTTGTACCATCAGAAAAATATCTCATGAATCACTGAACAAACTTTATTGAAATGTTCACAGTAATCATTGGATTGACCTCTACAACTGATTAACTTTTGGACTTCACTCAATTCAAGATGGAAGATGGCCAACACAGCTAATTGACCTTAGGCAACACAAACATGGCTGTAACTCAGTCCTTTATGCCGTCATTGAGCTAGAATTTGGCGTGTTTTTAGCTGAGAGTCAGCTAATGCTTCCAGATCACATGAGATATTTGTTTAAAATTTTGGCATGCCAGGCGTTAGGTACTATGCATTCCTTCACAAAATGCTAATTTTCATTTAGTCCTACTTAATGGATATTAGCTTTCAAGGATATGCATTAAGTAGGACTAAATGAAAATTAGCATTTTGTGAAGGAATGCATATCATCCGCCGCCTTGCATGGTCAAGTTGTAAATTAAGATGCTTTGTGATGTGTTCGCACTCAGAGTGGCTGTGACAGCCATCTTGAATCAAGTTAGATTGAACAGTTAATCAGTTATAGATGTACATCCAATGGTTACTTTCTGAGAGTTTCATTAATATCTGTCTGGTAGTTAATGAGAGATTTTGCTAACAGACAGACAAACGAACACACAGACACAGGCAGTTACATGGTCGCCCACCTTTCTATGCTGCAGGGTGAAAATAAAAAGTTACTTTTCCTGCAAAGGGGCTTTTCCATTTCAGGATACAACTTTCATATGTTTATCTAATGTCGTTCCTGCCTTTTAGCCTTGTTTTTACAATTAAAGCCAAGTGCGTGATTCAGTTTATTGTGTTTATTCTTTTATCTATTGATCCAGCAAGCTATGATGGGTTGGTGCATCCAACACTTGTGCTGAATCTGCATTTTGTGTATAACAAGTTCACTTTGTACCATGTATTTTTATATTAATTGCTTTTAACTGTTTTTGCATCATTTGATTACTGTATGTTTTTTTGTATTTATTGGTAATTGTTATACCTGCTAAGGGGTCATGGATGAAAATGAGCATTTCCTTCATCAATTTACAATAATTTACCCATAATAATTACATGAAAGCATGTTTTTTTTGGGGGGGGGGGAAATATGACACATTTAATTTTAAAAAGTCTTTAACATTCCCAAAGTACAAGGCAATATGTTGGTGTAGAGTTTAATGCAAAGGAACTGGAATAAGTTTTGTTTTTTGAAGGCGTTTCATTTCTTCTCTGAAAGACTTCTTCAGTTCTCTTGATGGGTGGGGAGTTCCAGGTTTCTAAGTCATTGCTGGGACCTTCATAATAGCGTCGTGGAAGTCACAAGAACCACTGACCCACCCGTCCGTCCTTTGAGTCGTTTGGGTCGTGGTCTCCTGGGACTTGTTCACGTTTGAATAGTTGTGAAAGTGCCTGTAAAGGAGAACCAAGGTTCTCAGTATTAGTGAAACCTGAGTCCTTCCCCTCTGTTTAATGTTGGTTTTTCCAGTTTAAAGTACATGGCTTCCTTCACTCCTTTCTCAAACCACCAGTCTTCTCTGCCCAAAATGTGGACGTTACTGTGGGTGTTGTCCCTAATCCTTAAGGTAGAGGTGGGCAGCTGAGTCTTGACCTGAAGTGCCATGTGTTGAGTGTAAAGATGTGAATTTTCCTCACTGCACCGAGTTTGTGTTTTGGTGTTTTATCCTTAGGGTGAACCAGCTTCTGTCTGAGGATCCTGCTTGGTTTGAAATACAGCAGGAAGTTGTGTTTGGTGAAATTCTCAAATCATTCCCAAAAGCTTTGTTACCCTTTGCAGAGGCATGCCAAATCGTCTGCTAATATTGTCCTAAAGGTAACAGATGTCTAGAACTGGAAGTCAGTCTGCAGCAAACTGACTGGACTTGCTATCCACACACGCACACACACCTACACCCCCTCCGCCCCCCCACCACACACACACACATACATGTGTATCTGTAGGTCACACAGTTCACACTGCTTGTCATTACAAAAAGCAGGCTTGGAAGTCCAAAAACTCTCTGTGGAATTTTACAATGAAAAGTGTTGAGGCATGAAAACCTTTTTTTTCTCCTGCTTCAAATGTTCCCAAGCCTTAAAAAAGCTGTGAAATGAAAGAGGTGTAAAGCCAACAGGATTTTTCCT
Organism: Kryptolebias brasiliensis; assembly: GCA_028566095.1. Taxonomy (NCBI): domain Eukaryota; kingdom Metazoa; phylum Chordata; class Actinopteri; order Cyprinodontiformes; family Rivulidae; genus Kryptolebias; species Kryptolebias brasiliensis. Next base: position 20,177,347 of record JAOXNZ010000117.1, on the reverse strand, counting down.
AGAGTTGCATGTTTGGTCAAACCGAACAAAATATAAAAGCCAGCATTCCTTGAAGGAGTGCATGTCGCCCGCTGCCTTGCATGCCAGAGCTTTAGAGATCCTCTTATGTTGAGAAATGATGGCGTTATAGTCGCTTTGGTTAAACTTTGAAAATAACGATATGGACAAATGAACGCATGCACACACCTAGACACAGGCAAAAACATTATCATCTGGTGTTTGCCTTTCAGCGGCGGGCTAATAGACCATATGAACCTCTGCTGAAAGAACAAATTTGTCAAATGGACTAAAGTCTAAAGAGAAAAGATGATGATTTCAGTCTTCATGTGAAATTCAAGAACGATAGAAGGAGATACTCATCAGCTGTTCTATACAATCTGATGGTAGGGGCGATGGCTCAGAGGTCAGCAGGGACAAGGACATTGGTCAAAGTTAGAAAGAACACAATACAGACTGACCAATGAGAGGACTGAGGGGACAGTTCTTTCATCATCTCAGCCTCCTGGTGGAAACAAACAAAACAAAGTTAGAGATACAGACGTGAGGAAGAGTCTCAGCGCAGCAAAAACCAAGACTTAAACCAAAACAGTGTGAGCTGATATTGTAGAAACCCAGTAGCGCTTGATGCTGTGATATTTTATGTTTATTTACACCTTTTTGTCTTTTTGTTTTTCTTCCAGAACGCTTGCTTTGATAAAGCCTGATGTGATTACCAAGATTGGAGATGTCATTGACCTAATTTACTCGTCCAACCTTATTGTGACCAAAGCAAAAATGACAAAGCTGACATGGTAAGGTCTTCCTACTGCACAGTGTCTAATGATAATAATACAATCACACCATGCTAATTCATCAGACAAGCTCTTCTCAAAGAGGTAGGCTCTGGCTGTGTGTTGGCAGTATTTTTATATAAACACATATGGACAACATATGGCATGCCAAGACACAAGAAGGTTTGAATTTATTTAACAGTTTATTCGTGTGCTCTGTCATGATATAATCATTATCTACCCAGTTTATCCTCAGTTTGATAGATCTGGCTGTAGTTAGAACACTTACTACTGCTAAGCTGAGTGGACTTTGAACCCAGGAATCTTAGTGGTATTTCTAAGATTTGTAGGCATGTTTTAGGATAATCTTCTTACAATCAATCAGTCTCAAAGAGTGGAAATATAATAGACTTTTCCCAAACTCTGCCACTGAAAACAACTTAAAAATAAAAAGTCCTGCATTCCTCAAAGGAGTGCATATTGCCCGCTGCCTTTCAGGCCAGAGTTTTAGACTGAGATCATCTTATGTTGAGAAATGACGGAGTCAAACCTTGAAAATGACATTATGCGTGATCTTCTGCTATATTGCAAGATCTTGTAACACCTGTTAGTGCTAGAAGTATGTGTTGAGGATAACTCTCGGCTACTACCCCACCAAATCTTAGCTCAAGATCTGTAAAACTGGCTGAGTTGGAGGGTTTTTTCGTGTTTGCTAAGGTTGCTTAGCTGTGGGAGCCATCTTTAAATGGGTTTCTTTTATAATTTGTCAGATTTAGCAATAATCCCTTCTTTTTCTTGCACCTACAAAATAGCGGCTTTTTTGTTATTGTTTCAAAGTTTTTGTTCAAGCTACCGACAGCCAAATCCCCAGAATCCCCTGAGAGAAGCACACAGTTTCCCCCTGAAAGTGCAAGAGTAGTAAATATTGACCTTCCCCGTAAAGATGCTGTTTTATTTTTTGCTGTCAAGCATTCGTCTTCTTCCAAACCAGATAAGAGGCTGAAGCCCAGCGCTATCACTAACCGCTCTGAATGACAATAATCTGGTACATAGAGTTCACTTTCAAAGTAGGAGATCATTTGGTCACAGATTAACTTTGGTTGATGGTTTTGTTTTGTTACAGGAACCAAGCGGCAGACTTTTATGTGGAACATCAGTCAAAGCCTTTCTTCAAGTGAGTGCCCGTGTAAATAATTTGCCAGTTTGTAGCCATCATTACCAGAACCTGTGCTAATGAGCCTAATGACACAAAGAGATGAGATTTCAGCACTTTTCTATTTAAATCAGTATGTTACTCCAACAATGCTCTGTTTTGCAGTAACCTGGTGCATTTTGTGTCCTCGGACCCTGTGGTTGCCATGGAGCTGATGGGCGACGAGGCCATCTCTACCTGGAGGAGGCTCCTGGGACCTGCAGACTCGGCTGCGGCACGGAGGGAGGCACCACAGAGCGTCCGGGCACAGTTCGGAACAGATGTCATCAAAAACGTTGGCCACGGCGCCGACTCACTCTCAGCAGCAGCCAGAGTGAGGAGTTTCAGCTAATCTCCTAACTTTATTCATGCTCACGTGTGCCTTTTGTAGCACAAGAGCCACGTTCCCAGAAATGATTATGCTCATGAAAGTGTTTGTGTTTATTTTGCTAGGAGCTTGAATTCTTTTTTCCTTCCACCATTGGCCACGGCCCCTCCAACACAGCCACATTCACCGACTGCACATGTTGCATCATCAAACCTCACGCCATATCAGAAGGTAAGGACAGATTTAAAAGTCATGGCAAAAACTAACTTCGCCTCTCTTACATCTCAAACATTTTTATTGCCCACCTCCAAAGATGAAAGGGCAATAAAGTCTTTGTCTGTGTGTGTATTCATTTGTCTGTCTGTTAGGGTAAAATATTAGCAAAATATCCCATGAACCACTGGATAGATTATAATACAACTCTCAGTAAGTAATCACTGGATGTACATCTACAACTGATGAACTTCTAGAGTCGACCCAATTCAAGATAGCCACCACAGCTAAGCAACCTTAGCAAACACAAAAATGGCTATAATTTAGTCAAATTTACCAATGTTGAGATAAAGTTTGATGTGTTAGTAGCTGAGTCATTCTCACAACACATACTTCGAGCCCTAACAGTGAGTGAGATTGTGCAAATGTTATTTTCAAGGCTTGACCAAAACAGCTACAACTTCATTTCTCAGCACAAGATGATACTACTTTAAAACTCTTGCATAAAAGTTTGCTGGCAATATGCATTCCTTTGAGGCCTTTAATTTCCTATGGAAACAACGAGGGTCGACTTATTTCATTTTTTTTCACACACTAAACTAAACCTGTTAAAAACAGTAATTACATCATGCAGTATGGCATCCATTTTGTTCCCTTTCTTGTATTTATCCAATTTTAAAACCTGGTAAGACTTTACAGTCAGTGGAAGGTTTTGTTTTTCTGGGTGTTTTCTAAATATGCAGCTGTTTTGTAAACCTCCCCCCGCCCCTCCGTCCAGCTCTAGCTGTTAACATTTTTGTGCCACACAAAGGCACTGTGCAGTTACCAAAATGGCCTCGGATTTTTCCAAATCCCTGGCTTGATCCCCGTTCGTGGAGCATGCCACCGGAGCTCTGAGCTGTGAAATGTGAAATTCTGTGGACAGAGCTGAAGTAAGCACACAGAAAGCTGTTGACTGAAGATTGACCAGCATGTATTGTTGTGACCCGGCTCAGACTCTTTGCACTTAGAGTTGACAATCATAACAGGGATCCACTGAAATCTTATTGCAGCGTTTCAGCTTGAGTCTTTGTCCTGAGTGGACATTTGTCTGAATTGGACCAAGTTCCCTTTTTCCGTTTCTGCTTCAGACTTGACTTTGACTTGTCCTCTTTACCAGCATCAGCAGTTTTGACCACATACTTTCAGATCTAACAGTAGCATTAGCATTAGTTTTGTTTAGTCTTTTACTTTTTGACAAATCATAGCAAGTGAGATCAAGCTAATCTGAGACGAACCTTATCAGTGTTGCCACAAACATGGAGGCTCACAGCATGGCCTCCTGACTCCTGGTCAGACCGTGAAATCCCTCGACGTTAATCAGTTGTAGATGTAAATTCAGTGATTACATTCAGAGAGTTTCATTAGGGTCCAGTCAGTGGTTCATGAGATATTTTTGAGCAGACAGGCAAAAACATTATTGCCTGCCTTTTGCTTTTCACCAGTGGACAACCAGGTAATGATACCAATAATCATACTCTTAAATCTTTTGAGGTTGCTCTCAGTTTTAATCTTCCTCTCAGCGCCATCTTGAGTCATTATGACATTGCCATTTACCAGTATTTTTCTCAGCGCCTACACTCTGGAAATGCTGCTTTTTGCCATGACTTCTCGCCACACCTAAATTCTTACTTCTGCGGTTAGAGCCACGGTGTGCCTGCTGGGGCACGTTAAACTTTGTTACGACAGAGAGGGCAGTAAGAGAGCGATTTGTTAAGAGAGGTGCTTTGTTTGTCTGTAAGGCACCGTTGAGCAACAGTTGAATTTGCAATCAGCTGCACTGATAAACAACCTCAATCCTAATGCCTGGATTTGAAAGTTTGTTCAGTGAAAAACACCACTGGGTATCGACAGAATTAATCATTAGTTTCTGACACTGTACAGGGAAAGTGCTTCAATCATGAGACGTGTGGTAGTTTATAAATCATGAGCTGTGCCTTGTATTGTGTTAGCTTTGTAACAGCTGGACATGCAGCAGATGTCTGTGGTTTAAACTGATTTTAGAGGCGCTCCATGTGGATAGAACAACTGAAATCCAGTGCAACGCAGAGCTTGTCAGATGTTTGCTTTACTTAATGAAAGACGCTTTTCTTGAAGGAATACATATCATTTTAATCTAGTGTGATTACTTCTGAGAGTTTCATTAAAGTCCACCCAGCACTTCATGAGACATTTTGCTAATAGCATACGTAATCGCCCTGCTATCATGGCAGTGAATGATAAACACTGTAACTTATTAAAATACTTTTGTTGAAGTGCTACAGTTGTGCATCTGTATCTAAAAAGAAATGTGAAGTTGCACAATATCTCCAGGTGAAAGATGGAGTTTCTCTGTCCTCACTGTGGTCTGGCTTGTGATTAGCTGATGCTGTTGAAGTGAGCTGTGTTGTTAACAGTGGAAGCTTCCCATACTTCATTCAATAACACAGGTTCTTTGTCTTTTGTTTATATTAATTTCTGAGGAAATGCTTGGTGTTTTGCAGAAGGTTTGCAAGTATGCAGGTGGAGATTTCATGCTGAAAACTGCAGAAATATTAGCTCTGTCACTGATCTAAATGTGACCTCTGAGCTAAGAATAGTAAACCAGACTGAACGATATGCCCAGCTGAGGACTAATCGTACCAAAAGCCCTGCTCTGATTTCCCCTGAGAATCACTTAAGTGGCTAGTTTACGTGACCGCTACGTCTCCAGGACCCGGCCTATCGTAGCAGCCGTAAAGGAAGTTGTGACTTAAAAATCACTCAGACATGACCGGAATAGAGAAGCTTCTGTTGCCAGGCGCCCAGAATAGGATCTCCTAGCAACAGCAGCAGCTGCATTGAGTGTGTGTCTATCCTGAGCAGGTTTCTGTCTAACAGAGGACTCAGAGGGTGGTTTATTACCTATCACACATAACTGGACTGTGACAGAAGCGGGGAGAAGTTCACAGACGCCGGCAGCACCTGGTTGAAAACGAAAGTCGCCATCGCACGCTGCAGTGTTTAGAATTAATGGGAAATGTCCTGTGTGACGAGTACACGAGCTACTTCTTTTTATCAGGATGTCAGACTGAGATTATGAGTCTGGCGCCTTGATTCAATTATGTGTCTGCAGCAGTCTGACCTTCACTGTCACTGATGTGCGTTCGTCACTGCAGCTGCAGCATTTTTACAGTGATGCTTGGCCACTGAGACTTGGCGTACAGCCCTGTGTGTCATTCTCTAAAAGGTTTTACCAGACAAGAATTATGTCTCCTTATGTCTCCTTAATAGACAACACATTGGTGAGACAATCTCACTTTGTCTAAAGGAGAAACTGAGGTCACTGCAGTGAAAAGTAATACTGACGTCTGAATAGGAGCTCTTGTAGTAATAATATCTTTGAATTACAATTACATTACAGTTTTTCTCAGCTCTGTTTAATGTTAACTACAGATCCAGAGGTTGTGGATGATATTTGAGTTTATTGAAGCACAAAAGAACTGTACTTGTCTGTGTAAACTTGGAGCAAAGCTCATAAAAGCCAGCTAATATCTGTGTTCACAGGTCTGACTGGGAAGATCCTCAACTCCATATCTGCAGCTGGATTTGAAATCTCAGCTCTTGAAATGGTAAAAATCTGACAAACAATCCCCCCTTTTTCATGAGTGTTTAAGTTTGACATGTAAGCAATGTGTTTACAGTATTTATCTTGTGTTTAAATTCTTTCCAAACCTTTGAGTTCTTTATGAACTCTGTGTTGATGCAGACAGTAACTACATAAGTAGCTTTGCTGTTGTAGCAACATGCTCCGTTAGCTGCAAGATAACAAGGCATATTAGCATTTTATGCTGTTAAAACAATAGTCCAGATCGTCGGAAGTGGAGTTCTTTGGAAAGGTAATGAACAGTTAGTATCTTACCTGTTGTATATAGCTTTTTAAACAGCCTCGGTTTGGAAAAATAGAGTTTAAAAGCTAGTCAGAGTGGGGCAGAGACCAAAGCTGCTGTTTCTTTGTGGTTCACATCGATGGGCATTTCAAGTGAAATTCCTCTTTGAATATTCAACCCCCTGCTACGTTCCTGACCCACCCCAACCCTGTCTCCATCCACCTACCACCTCCGCTCCACACATAGAGCAAAAAGCAGCTTTTTACAGTGTGTGCTTATTTTGTCCTTTCCTCATTCAGGACTTATTAATTAAGCACAAGTATATACACGACAACAAGGTGTATGGAAATAAAAAAAGGTGCTGGGTGGATCTAAGGCAAAACACAAGTCTGGACACAGAAATTCAGCTCAGTGAAAGGAAGCAGTCTTAACGAGTGCTAATCTCAGCAACCGCTTTACGATTTGGGAATATTGCCTGTTTTTGCTTTAAAAAAATGATTGTGTCCACATGCTTGAGATGAAGACTTGTTGTGAATTAAAGTTTACTCACCCTGATTCCTGCTGCTGAAAAACCCTCCAATGAAACAGAGGCTTCAGGCACAGAAACATGTACTGCTGCTCATCCTGCTAGCCTGGGATCTTTATATTCTTTCATCTTCCCATGTGTAAAGGTGTAAGTTACTTGTGGCAGAAGTGTTCAATTTGTATTTCTTTTAAAATGAACTGTAGTAATAGAACCAGACACTGAAACCCTTTGAGCGATAGGTGTTCTTTTGACAAAATCCCTCCGTCTGGAAAAGCACCAAGTGCAAAAGACAGCTGTGACAGTCGCAATAACTCCTCAAGGTCGTCCATTTTAACAGCTGCCCATCCCTAGTGGTTCACGTGAACTCTATTTTAGAAACTATTCCCATCAATTTTACACAAATAGTGTCAGCAGCAGTAAGCTGTAGCCCTTGCCAAAAGAATAGCCCTACAAAGAGCCCTACAAATCATTCATCCATCCATCCATTTTCTTTAACCGCTTCTCCATTCCGGGTCGCGGGCAGCCGGTGCCTATCTCCAGCAGTCACT
>JAOXNZ010000117.1:20150564-20164171 GCA_028566095.1 Kryptolebias brasiliensis | reverse complement strand
CCGGGCACGTCCCACCGGGAGGAGGCCCAGAGGAAGACCCAGGACACGCTGGAGGGACTATGTTTCTCGGCTGGCCTTAGAACGCATTGGGATTCCCCCGGACGAGCTGGCCCAAGTGACTGGGGAGAGGGAAGTCTGGGTCTCGCTGCTTAGGCTGCTGCCCCCGCGATCCGACCCCGGATAAGTGGAAGAAGATGGATGAGTGAAGTTTTTTTTTTTTTGCAGTTTTTATCAGTGCCATATGATGTACTGCTACTAATCGATTCATTTTTGGTTTTCCAAAGCTGCAGGAGGAGCAACAAACCAAAATCATTAAAGCTCTAATGCTTGTGTGCTGACACGCTTCAAAAGACTTGTTTGCGCTTTTGTGAAGAACTTCAATCCTTTTTTTTTTACCTGATCTTTGCTAACAGACAGACAAACAAACCAACAGACACAAAAGAAAACAGAACCTCTTTGGTGGAGAAAACAAAAGGGTCACATGTAGGAGCAGAGAGAAGGTTTTAATAAAGGGGTTACTGTGACCTTTGTTCCTATGAACCTTGAAATTAACAGTGATCACCCTTTATACCCATGTGTCCAGCTGTGCAGTTTGACCTTCTTACATTACTCTGTTGCAGACTTAGAGCACTAGGTCAACTGTGATGGTGACCTTTGACCCTGTCACCTTGAAATCCTCCAGCTGTGGAGTTTAACCTCTTTGTTATACAGCTGCAAAGTTAGAGCACAATCTGTGACCTTGACCTTTGACTGGATCACCACCAAAATCTAATCTCTTGTTCCTTGTTCCATGTTTGACGTTTCTTGAGAATTTCATGAAAATCTGTTAATAACTTTTTGAGTAATCTTATACACAGACAGACAGACAGACAGACAGACAGACAGGCAACATAACCTCCTCCTTGGCGGAGGTTATTACATCAAAGCATTAAACAAATGAAAACTTTGTGCTGAAAACTGTGTTGGAGGAATGAATCACCAAAGTGAAATTTATGCTTTGAAGACCATCAATGTAAAGTTCATATCTATCCAGTATTCTTGAACCAGGACACGATTGTCAGGTTTTGGGTTTATGTAATGTCTCTGGTTTTGTTCCATGCCTCTGTCCATTATTTCACTTCTCCTCAGCCTTTCCCTTGCCGGCCTGCCACGCCCATCTACACCTGTCACTAGTTCTGGTACCTACTTCACCTGCGCCCACTTGCACTGATTTCCCTCTGTCTTTAAAACCCGGTCATTTCCTCCATTGTCTCACTGGTTCATTCTCGCTTGATTCTTGGTTCATGCTCGCCTCGTTCTCATTTCACTCTCGCTTCGTGTCGCTTCATGTCCTGTCTGGTTCCCCTCGTGTCATGCCTCGTGTCACTTCATGTGTAAGTTTTTTTGTAATCTAGTCTGTTTTAGTTTTGCTGCCACGTCAGCCTTTTGTTTTTGTATTATCTTTCATTTTATAAAATGAGTTTTCTTTTAACACTGGAGATGAGTCTACGCATTGGGTTCGCCTCCATCTCTACCGTTCCTGACAACGATCTTTTATTTTTTATTCTTTATCTTTCTTGCAGCATGTTTTAAGACAATAAGAGCTTTGAGGAGAGGGTCAGGCACATTTATGACCTGGAGTCCTCCTTCCTGCCTTTTGTGTGTGCTCTCATGTTGTGCCAGAGGGTACACAAGGCACCATTCAGACTTTTAATCTCTACATAATCTGGTGTATTCTATCACAGTCGCATGCTTCGTTTTCCCCAAAGCATTACCACACATTATCCAACATTTCCATGGCGTTACAGTCGACAGTCGTCTTGGTGAATTAATTATTCCCGTGCTGCCCCTCCTCCTGTGGAAGACTCTGAAGGAGGGTAGCGTTTCCTGGAGGGACAGAAACAGAGCCCAGCTTTGACCTTGGGATTGTCTGACGTTGAAGGGAAATGAGTCGCTTTGCCTGGAAAGACGGTTGCTTACTGATGCTGTGAAAACAAAAAAAAGGGGTAAAGAGTTATTTTTTTAATTTAAGGCCTAGCATTCCTTAAAGGATTGCATTATCGCCCTCAGATTTGTTTTGGTCATACCTTGAAAATACCGTTTCAATAACTCGTTTCATTGGTTCATGACGTGTATGTTCACAATGAGTAGCACTTGGAATACATGTTGTGAACAGCTCAGCTACTGCCACACCAAATTTTAGCTCAACAGCTGTAAAATGTACTGAGTTATCGCAGTTTTGGGTTCTCTAAGGTCAGTTGGCTGTGGTGGCCATCTTGAATTGGGTTGACTCCAAAAGTTAATCAGTTCTAGGCATACACCAAACGATTATTTCCTGAAGGTGTCATTAAAATCTGTCCAGTGCTTCAAGAAATATTTTACTAACAGACAGAGTCGATCCGTATTAGAACAAGGATCATGCATAATCTATTAGCGCTCAGATGCTCTGTTGGGGATGACTCTCAGATACTATCACACCAAACTTTAGGTCAGTATCTTTATATCTATCAATAGCTTTCTGTTTAAAGTAACGTGGACTCCATTTATTCTTGTTTTTATCAGAACCTGACATACAAAGATGATGCTTACGGTGTATGTTCTTAAAACTGCAGCTATGGTCTTGTTGGTATAGGAGGCATTTATAAAACCACTGAAGTTTGAGCATAAAGAAGTAACATACAATGCATAAAAGGTTTGCTGAGTGTTGTGTTTTTTTAACTTCTTGTTCAGATCACATGTTGAGGTGCTGAGTTATCACTCAGCAGGGTACAGGATGTTCAGCTTCAAACTGCAGCTCTAATCATCCACATCAGTTTGACATTTCCACAAAAGGTTCCTGTGTCACCGCCTGTATTTACCTTCTGTTTAAAGCCGGGGCTTCATGCCAACCTGATGATTTGTCTTTGTTTTCAATCGAAGAAAAAACAACAGTCAAACTGTTTTTTATTTTATTTTATTTTGCAGACAATTGGACGACATCTTCGCCCGAACACTCTGCGTGCCCTTTATGGCAAAGACAAAGTGAGAAACGCTGTCCACTGCACAGACCTCCCTGAAGACGGCGTTCTGGAGGTTGGTCTCACGCACATTTTGTACTTCCCAAGACTACTCCTACAATCTCCTCTGCTCAGCTCCTCCGCCTCCAGATAAGTTTCCTCATTGTTGCACAAACAACCACCTTGCAGTTAGCTAAGAACAAAGCCCCCTCGACTCTGAAGCGGTGTCTTTAGACGAGTCTCATGACCGTGCTCTGTGGGCCAGGGCAACCTTAGATCGCGCTGGTGTGAGGGGAAACAAGAACGGTGGAGGAATTTGAAACAAAAGCATTGTTTCGCAGGCATGTGGGTCTGACCCGTCCAACGTCATTGTTCAGGAAAACTCCTGATCTGTACCGGAGACAAACGCTTCCTTGTTAAACATTAGCCTGCGACTGACTGAGCTGCCATTTTGCCAAGACTGGAACACGGGGATCTAGGCCTTGTACAGAGCAGACTGCAAAATTTTACTGACATCACCAGAGCTATAAAGAAATGTACACATTTATGATGATTAATGTCCTTTAAACTCCTTTTCCAGGTGCAGTATTTCTTCAAGATCTTGGATGGATGAAAACAAGGGAAACAACCTTGACTACAAGGACTTCACACATGTTTCAATTTTCCGTTTATTGTTTCAGCCTTATGCAGATTAAATAAAGTGACAAGAGTAGACTCCTGACAAGTGTTTGATCTCCAACATTGAATTAAGTATTTTCACACCAACTAAACATCTTATTACATGGGATACTGCATTGCCTCAGATATTCTTTAACTTTTTGACCAGCGACTTTGGTATTCGATTTATATACATTACACTTTGAAAAAAAAATTTACAACTGCATAAATACAAAAAACTCTTCCATCGTGAAAATGGCTAAAACATTCAATAGTAAGTTGCATCACGTAACGTGATGACTCCAGCAAAACAGATTGCAAAGCACTGTTTCCGTCTTAGGCTGGACCCACGAAGCTTTACACTATGAATTAAGAATGAACAAATGTAAAGTATCAAACAGAAATATCATCAACCTACCTTACCTAACAGCCAAGATGAACAAAATGTGTACAAATGCATCTGTCCACAACTAACTTGAATAAAGAAACGCGTCAAAACAAAAACAGACAAACAGTGAAGTGCAGCCATTTACTCATGGGTCGTAAAGGTTCAGAGTACCATGCTAGTATTTCAGTTAGTCAGAGCACATCGACAAACACGCCGTACTCACGTAAACTAACATGCCTGCACAGACACGAGCGCGCGTGTACACACACACACACTTTGGACCACAGAAGCTGACATAAGACAAAATAAGGTTACAACAGGACTAGACTACAGCTCAGGACACTCCAAAAATATATAGAAACCACGCGAGGATGGAACACCATGGGGACAGGAACACGACTCCCTACGCATCAGTAGTGAAACTGCAGTTTTACAGTAATAGATGAACATCCCATGGCTCGAGGAATATTTTCATTTACAGTAGAATAAATATTTGCTATTGCTACTCTTGTAGTTTACATTCTAACTTTGGACAAAAAACAGAAAAAGCTAATGTAAAGCACACAGATTAAGTGTAGGTCCTGTCTATAATGAATGTTCAAAGACTAGTGGTGTTTATCTGAACTCATGAATTCGCTCTACGTTTATTTTCAGACTGGGGGAGGACTGTGGCCGAGGTCACGACTTCACCGTGAACTTAACATCAAAGCGTCCTTGATAGCGGTCTTTTTCACTGAACTTGATGTTTTCTCCGTACACTTTGCACTCGATGCGGAGCTCCTCGTCGAAGGTGAGGTTGGTAAAATGAATGCCCACCAGAGGCTGCAGGTACTGGGGATGCAGCCGTTTGCCATAGTACGGGTAATACTGCAGAGGAAAGCCTTCCCCGATGCCGTAGTACTTGATCTCTCCGATCTTGTCTGCATCTTCCTCCCTCTGCAAACACAAAATTGACATCATTGACAACTTTGCAGCAATAAGACAAGCTTCTAGCAGGGCCAGATGTTGCATTAAAGGTACCTTATTTTTGCAGTAAATGGGGATCACGTTGTTGTACGATTTGTCCTTCAGAGCATCTGGGAGCGAGCCGTTGGGAGCCTAAAAATAAAGACACTATGATGAAAAAACATCCACATCCAAACACTGTATAAATAGCGTATTTTATTGGTTTGTTTTGTTTGCAGAAGCGCAATAAAAATTTAACCCATAAAACGCTCCAAACTGATCCAGCAGAACCAGAGAAACTCCTCCTCCTCCAACACATTCTGCAAACTAATATCTAATGTCATGGCACCTAAATTTCCCACAATGCAACTGCTGGCGGTTCAGTCAATTCAGGTGTTGTGTGAGCTTTGAGTGAAGGAAAGGGACGTCTACAGACATCAGTTCAACTCACTTCTTTCCTTCTGAAATAAATCATTTAATAAAACTAAAATCAGTTCTGGGTTGATGCACTGTTTACCTTCTGCAGCTCTGCAGTGTTTTATAGGAGCTTTTCATAAACTTCATAAAGCTCATAACCCCAGTTACTCCTATGAGTCAGACACATTAGGTGCACTTCAGTCCTTATAACCATCTGAGGTAGTTGTCTTTTTTTTTTCCTTCATGCTGCCAGTCCTGTGCTTTTTTATTTATGGGTCTTTTTTAGCTCCTGCCTCAAAGTACACACTTTCCTGGCTCAATAGAGAGTCTTGAGTGACGTAAAAGATTGTGACCGGTCCATTTAAAAATGTACGTTGATCAGCCAAGCAATTTGAACGCTTTTCCAATGCCCACACTGTTAAAACTGCATCGCTAAAGTAGAAGCTACTCAATTGTTGCCGTGGTCCGCTGTGACAGGTTCTTTGAACGTGTGCAGCACAAACAGACTGACCTGTTGGCTCCTAACACTCCTCCTCCTGAATGTTGGTAGCGCTCTTTCAGACTTCACTTTAAAAGTTAAATCAACAACACAGCTCCAAGTACTGAGCTCTGCATTGCGTTCTGTGATGAATGTCATGTGCTTAAGTGACACACTGTTGGCCGAGTGTTGCACAACCACAGTGTTCCCCTGGTGGAATGAAACCAAAGACGTAGGTCCTTATAATCCTCCGTTCTTTAGAACGATTTGTTCTGAAAACACCTACTGAGTCATGACTTTCCCTGTAATATTAAAGGGCTGCTGCTTTATTTCTTTAATTATAGTGGCTTTCCATATTCCTTTCAGATTTATCCTACAATAGTTGCGTTCAATTTAAAAACCTTTCAAATTAAAACACAGTTTTCAGTTAATCAAATATCTGGACAAAAAAAGTAAGTAGTTTGAGGTTTTCTCCAGGAAGAAATAACTCAGTTTTGTTTTAACTTTATAGGCGACACGTCTCCTTTTGTTTGCTGCCTTTACAGCGTTAACTTAGTAAATTCATGAGCAGTAAACATACCTTTGGTCTGAAGTTGACAATTCTATTGAGCTTGACGATGAGGCACGGCTTTCCCTCCTGGAAACCATAGGTGCGATCAAATAGACCAGAGCAGCTTTTCAGCCACGTTCTGTTGAAACGGCAAGCGGGCCTCTGTCCTTCATTCTCTAAGTCACCACGATTTTTGTATGTCTGGGGAGTTTCTGAGGAAAAAAAAAAGAAAAGTTAAACATGCACACGTTAAACTTAAACATTTTAAAATTCATGCTGTAGACACTGAATGCCATTTTTCCCCCCATAGTTTGAATATTTACATAGAATTAAGATGTTATTAAAGATTTTAGATAATATAAATGGTAATCCAATTTCCTCCTGCTCAAAGGAAATGAAAGCTATTAGTTCTGAGTGGATAACAAATGTGGACTAATGACTTAAAACCCCATCAGGAAGAGAGTGACAATCAGATCATACTTGCCTCCACAACTCTCAAATTTCTGATCATCTGTCTGTATACTGTCATTGTAGAGGGCAAGAAGATCGTCCATGCTTTTAACGTATTTCTCAAATGAAGACTTGTCGGTCATTGTGAAGACAATTTCTGATTTGTCTGAGCGGGGGGTGTGGGACAGACCTGAAAAACAACCAAATTGTTTGAGTAAGAGTCAGATGCAGTATGTATGGGAAACAAAACAAAGCTGTTGGCAGTTTCTTGTCTGTTATCTTGAGACAATGTGGGGTCTTGGGGATTTTCCTCAGATGGTCTGTCTGCTCGTGGGAGCGGTAATTTTCCAGAGATCTTGTGGGGCGAAAACGAGCCGTGGGGAGAATGAGATGGGTTAAGATCAATGAAAAGGAACGTGAAATTCATGAACTTTTCTTTTATTTACTGTTGGCTCTCTTTATTTGATGCCACAAACTGAATCTAGAGGCAGAGAAATGGCGTTTGAAGGCTTGTGAGAGTTCACCAGTCCCCTGCCCCCACCCATATCCACACTCACGTGTGTCTCTCTCACAATGGAAACTTTTAGGCCCAGAGTGGGAGGTGGATTGTGCTCTGAAAGAAGAAGAAAAAGAAGAAAAAAACCTCTGCTTCCTTAATCGTGCCTTTACAGGAAAGTTGCTTCAGCTCAGACTCCCCACACTTTCGTTGTGGCTGCTGATCTCTGATAGCCGACGGTCGTGGACAGAGCTGCAGGCGCATGAAGCCAACTTTCTACAATGGCTGCTAAAAATACTACCGAGGCTGAAGCATGTGCTGTCCAAACAAGTACTGGCACAGCACCACGATGCTTGGCACTTAAAACCCTGTCTCCAAGCTAGCAGGAAATTTCAAAATGCTCGTAATGTGACTGCAGAGGAGTTTTACGATGTCGGGTGTCCCCATGAGATTACAGCTCAGAAAGTTAGTTGACATTTTTTCCCTCACGAGAGCAGAAAAAAAAAAAACAACCTTTGAGGGCTCTTGGGTATGAAAAACTAAATAATGTAAGTACAGAAAGTGAACATGGCAGCTGTGACTCAGAATCGTACCCACACAAATCATTTTAGTTCCCCTGCAGCCTGAGGGGAGAACCATCGACTGGCTGAGAGGAGTGAAGGACAAAATGGCTGAGCTTATTTGAGGTCAGAAAGATTCCTGATAGAGGAGCTGCTTAAAGGCACACCCAAACAAGCCACTCACACACAGATGTTTGTGGTCAGCGCGACAGTGAGCGGATAAAAAAAAAAAAAAGGAGAAAGCTGTGCTTACCTGGGGGAGCGACTCGGTCCTGATATTTGGGTTTGTAGTCACTTAACGTGAGCAGCATTGCCTGAATGGTCCCGATGAAAATCCCAGCCAAGCAGCCGTAGAATATCACGTAGAACAAGAGGATTTTACCTAAAAAGGAAAAAGCAAACTCCATTGAGAATGTGATAAATCAGAAATTACATTGGCTTGCAAAAAAAAGGCCAAATCAGTGTTTTTTTAAAATCTTAAATGTTAGCTTTTCTCAGATTTTTGTAAATATCTTCAACTTTGGAAAGTGTCATTCATAATCAAACATTTAAAGACATTGTGTCGGATGGTAGAAATTACAGAATCAGCTAAAAGATAATGAGGAACATGATGTGAGCATTACTAAGCATGGAGTTTTTTTTAACAAAAGGTTTGTTGCAAGGCCTTTAACTAAAACCCGCAGGAGACAAGATTCTTCACACGCTACGGCCCCATCTTGTTGGATTTAACTGCTTTTCCTTTATACAAAGGTTGTATTTCCAGTACAACAAGATGAGTCACTTTTATCAGGCGCCACAGTTCCCTGCCATCACTCCCCTCCCTCACTTCCATGCATCCTGCATAAAAACCATCCTCATCTAGTGACACAAAGAACATCTTATTGGAGCAGTCTTAATAACTTTCTTTGTTGGCTCAATTTCAATAAAGTTCAGCGTAGAGGACACGAATCAGCACCTCACTGTGTGCTCACAGCATGTTGGAGGGAAAGAGCTGAGTCTTCATCACCTTCTTTATGGTCCAGCTTGTAACAGCTTCATATCTGAAGAACAATTCTTGTGATGACCGCTGTTAAAATGCTTTTCAACATAAAGTTTGAAGAAAATTTCAGATCAAGACCACATTCTATGAGAAGAAGAAAAAAAAACTCATCTGGAAAAAACTTGCATATCAAGACAGCTAGATCAGAGTTTTTTTATGAAACCTTCTGAAACTCTTTTCACTTTCAGGTTTTTGTCTAAACTACACTCTAGAAATCTAGTTTAGTAAGTTGACACGACCAGCCTTCAGACAAAACCTGTAGTCTACAGACAGCAGCCTCAGAGGTATACAGGAGATTCAGCTGGCTCGCTGTTTGTACCCTTCCATATTGCTCCAACACAGGCCGTCAATATCAACAAATTTACATTTTAAAAAAATGACATAATCATGCACAGTAAGTGGCACTCTGCAGACGAACTGCTCCTCAAGAGTCCAAGTTAAAAACGCTATGAATATAAATGTAACAAAAGCCTGGATTATTGACCTCCATACGTTCTTCCCAGGGTACAAGTTGCTCTAACACCTGCTTCCAAAGTCAACGTGTGGTGAGCTATTTTCCTACGATCATGTCAGCAGCAGCAGCAGCAGCAGCGTTGCTCTGTGATGCACCTGTCACAATGAAACTGTAGACACGCTGCCATATTAGGCACAGATCTAAGCCTGTTGGGATGCAATTTTAAGTGCAGCCATTCTTAATGTCCTACTAAGATATAGAAACCCTCCAATCAGCACCTGTTCTATAAGCAACTAAAATGTGTAAAAATATACATATGTGTTCCTTATGTATGCAATCAGGCCAACAACCTTCCCATATTGACTATTTTTAAACTTTTACTAACAATGCTCAGCAGGCAACAAGTACTTTTAACATCATTATATTCATGGACAATTTCCTAAAAGGCAAGTTGGCGTGAGTTCAGGTGAGTGAGTACAACACAACTTTCTCTGTGACTTAACAGGAGTGGAAACAGGCCAGACAGAGGTGTAATGTTTGTGCCAGGCGGTTTGAATGGAGAGCACCTCCCCCACCAGGCTGCCTGCCCTGCGGCGTGTTGTGAAGGAAGGGACCGTCCCCGCAGCCAGCGCTCCACTTCCCGGACATGTTTGTCGGAGCCCAGTGAAGTTTGTGCTAAACCTACAGCTGTACGTGTAGCTCGGTAAAATGTCAGCAAACACAAGGACTGAAACGAGCTCCCTGTCTGACACTGCCCCAAACCAGTGACATGTTTGCTGCAGGACCGCTGAAAAGAAGCAGCTGAGTGTCGCCGGTGTTGTGTCGAGTTGTGTTCACCCGTCGAGTTGTTTCCCCCTTAATCTTATCCATTTAAAAATAATGTTTATGGGGAAACAATATATCTGTCAAATATATACGGCCATGTAATTTTGTTTATTCCTTTACGCAAAAATGTGTGCATTTTAGCGGGGGGAACACGCCCTGATGGCAGGTGGGGTAGCAGCTCGATGGGGTAACACAACTCGACACTACACCGGCCCTTTGTAACGCAGTGAGCGTTTTAATGTGCTGCGTTTACAACCCCTGGTAAATTTCAGCTACTGAGAAGCTCAACCATACCTGTTGCTTTCAGAGCTGTCTTTAAAAAAAAAAAAAAAAACTTGTTGAAACTTCACACTCCCTTCACAACAAAAGGACAACACATTCGCTGTGGCAGAGCCTCACTAAGTAAAACTAGCTTCGATAATATAAGAAATTGGAAATTTCCACAGAAAAGTGGCTCCGACAAGTTCGCCATTAGCTAGCACGCGCCAGCTACTGCATCGTCGGCGTAACCAACTGTTCTTTTGTTTTTGTTTCCTGCTGAAAAATTAGTCTTTCTCAGAAATAACACGTTTCGATAAGCTTTAAGGAATGGACGCATTACACTGGCAAAGACATGCCGACTAATGTTTCGAGGAGGGGGGGTAAATAAATAAATAACCGCGAGACAGAGCGGAGGGGGGGTGGGGTGCAGCCCCTGAGACATGTGAGTCGTGATCTGCTCCAGCACCGTGTGTTCCCTGACGGTGTCTGAATGAACCCGGCTGTGGGGTTCATACCGAATCTGTACAAAAAAAGCCATTTCTGATTAGTAAAAAAAAACAGGTTTAGCGAGTTTAATTAGCTCTGGTTGGTAGAGTCATCCATTTAAATCTGCACCCCGCCTTAAAGTGCTGAAAACAGCGGTATAAGATTATCAGAGTGGGCTCCATTAATCTTGGATTTGAATGAAAGGTGGGGAGAGGTTTTAACAGGGCCTGAGTGCCACAGGCGGAGATTAGCCATCAGTCCGTTTACAGAGAGGAGAGGGCAATAAAAAAAAAACAACAACTCCCGTTTCCGTTAGATTCTCCTCCGTGGGCCAACATTGAAAAAAAGTGGCGCAGAGCACGGGAAGTGTAGCCCAACTTTCTCACCCCCCGATTTCATTTAAAGTCCTGGCCCAGCACCGTCCCGTCCTTCAACGTGACCTTTTTCTAAAGGCCAGTGATTATTAACTGGCACAACGGAGGGGCTACGCCTTAGCCAGCATCGCCCATTACAACGTAATACCAAATTTGAACCCAAACTAAATGACCGAGCTAACGTGAAACTCTCACGTCAAACACAGAAACAGGACCTCACTCAGTTAAAGTTGGTTTTGTTATTTTTAGTCCCCCCCCCCCCTTTTAAGTCAACTCCGACAGAGAAACTCGCTTCGTGTTCGACCGTTGACTTCCTAACTGATTTTAACGGTCCAACCTCCACGGAAGCACGAGTCACGACTCAAACACCGAGTCAACGCAGCCAGCGAGTACCTAACAGGTGCTGTCTGTCAGGAAAATCACAGGAGGAACAAAAAATGGTTTCCACTCCTCTTCACCTGAGGCATATCACCATGTCTGACAGGCGGTCACAATTAAGAGTCGGTGAAATAAATACAAAAAATAAAAATGGAGTACTTACACCAGCTGCCCCCTGTTCGACCTAGAAACTCTTTCTTCTCTGAATTCCAAATAAAATTCTTCCAGCCGCCGTCATTGTCTTTATTTCCCGACATAGTTAGCTCCACGGTATAAAAAAAAAAAATATGCCCCCACTTTTTTTTTTTTTTTTTTTTAAAAAGCTGAGCGTGTCGACTGTACCTTCACAGGAAACACGAAAGGACAGTTTGGTACCCGAAGCCTCCAGTTGTAGCACTCAATTTATGTGACGGCGAGAGCAGCTCCGCCCGCGAACTCCTGTCATAAGTTCGCACCGAGGAGGGAGGGCAGAGCCCAGCAAATCAAAATCTGCTGCTGCTTTTTGCGTAAGAGGCCCCGCCGAGAGGGGGGCTCGTTCCAGGCAGGCTCTGTCAGTGTACGGAGGTGTTACATACACTGTAAAGACCCACGTGTTGCTGCAAATAATGCCTGTATCACGGAAACCCGTGTTTTCTACCCCCCCCCTATTATTACCTAGCCTAACAACAATGGAAAGAAAGTCACAAAAGGTGCTTGTTTTCAGAGTCAGACACACTTATTTAAAATTAACAATAAAAAGTCGAAAAAATGACAAGGGTCTCTTCGGTATTTTCCGTGATCACTCTGAAGTGTGACGTATCGAGAGCCAAAACACAGGAAATCCAACAAGGCAGTAAATACTGATAGTGTGGGGGTGAAATGGTTGCGATTAATTGTGTAAACTGACCCAAAACTCCAACAGCTGAGTCATTCTTCAGCTTTCTAAAGGACAGGAAGGTTTGATGGATGTAGTTAGTTTAGCTCCTGGTGAAAATTACAACCCAAAGTCTGGAGACTGACTGTGGAGTTAATGTTTTGAAGAGGAGCACCTGAAATACAAACCTTCAATAGAAGAACCATCGCCTCCCACTGTCCAACCACCACCGTCCCCCTCCCGCTGTCCAACCACCACCACCATCCCCCTCCCACTGTCCAACCACCACCGTCCCCCTCCCGCTGTCCAACCACCACCATCCCCCTCCCACTGTCCAACCACCACAGTCCCCCTCCCACTGTCCAACCACCACAGTCCCCCTCCCACTGTCCAACCACCACTGTCCCCCTCCCGCTGTCCAACCACCACCACCGTCCCCATCCCACTGTCTGTCCACCACTGTCCCCCTCCCACTGTCCAACCACCACCACCGTCCCCCTCCCACTGTCTGTCCACCACTGTCCCCCTCCTACTGTCCGACCACCACCATACCCCTCCCGCTGACCAAACACCACCGTCCCCCTCCCGTTGTCTTACTGCCACCGGCTGCTTCCTGCTGTCCGGGTGGGAAACTCCTTGGAAGACTGTGTAACATCATTGTAAATTTTGGGGGTTCCCCTTGTAAAATGTGGGGCTCAAGTACCTGACAGCATCACTCCAGACAAAAAAAAAAACGTGTTTTGAAACCGGTACTCTTGTTAACAAAACTTGCTTCTTCTTCTGCTTCCATCTTCACTGATAAACACTGCACTACTAACCTCCTCAGTGTCCTACAGCGGTCTGCCACAGCTGTCACCAACCAAGGAGGTAACACCACCCACACAATCACCCCACTTCGGGATTTTGATACAAAAACTCTATAAACAAGTCATTAACATTTTAAATCAGAGAAATGGGCCACTGGAATGTTTTATCATAGTGTTTAACTAAAAGAAAAACTCATTGATATTTTACTTTATTT
>JAOXNZ010000117.1:20126058-20140860 GCA_028566095.1 Kryptolebias brasiliensis | reverse complement strand
CCATCCATCCATCCATCCATCCATCCATCCATCCATCCATCCATCCATCCATCCATCCATCCATCCATCCATCTATTGTCTGCCACTTATTCCAGAGTTGGATCCCAGGGGCAGCAGCTTGAGCAGGGAGGCCCAGACATCTCTCTACACAGCCACCTCTTCCAGCTCTTCCAGGAGGATACCAAGGCATTCCCAGGCCAGCCGAGAGACATAGTCTCTCCAGAGTGTCCTGGGTCTTCCCCGGGGGTCTCCTCCCAGTTGGACGTGCCCGGAACACCTCCGTAGGGAGGCGTCCAGTAGTTATCCTTACCAGATGTCTGAACCACCTCAACTGGCTCCTCTCGATGTGGAAGAACAGCAGCTCTACTCTGAGTCTCTCCTGGATAACCAAACTTCTCACCCTTTCTGTAAGGGAGAGCCCAGCTGCTCTGAGGAGTAGCCCATGTGGGCATTGAAATCTTCCAGCAGAATGATCGAATCCCCACAGCAGGAGCACCTTTGTTAAGTCTCTCTTGAAAAAGAGATTTTTAATCTGAATGAGACATACCTGGTTAAATAAAGGTTACAACAACCTTCCAGCACCCCCACTAAGGACTCTGGGTACTCTGAACTGCAGTTCCACACATGGGCACAAACAACAGTGAGCCCCTCCTCCCACCTGAAGGCGCAGGGAAGCTACCCTCTCATCTACTGGGAAAAACTCCAACGCACAGGTGTCAAGTTTCGGGGCTATAAGTAGCCCCACACCAGCCCGTTGCCTCTCACCATGGGCAACTCCAGAGTGGAATAAAGTCCAGCCGTCTCAAGGAGATCGGTTCCAGAACCCAAACTGTACATCAAGGTGAGCCCAACTATATCTACTTGGTACCTCTCAACATCAACAACATGATATTCATGCTGTAAGTGCCCTGCTTACAGCATAATTTACATGAATTGAATTGGATTACAGCATTACATAATCTTTTCAAAGAACCCCACTTTAAAAGATCTGAACTATCTCTTTGGAAGTTTTTTATCCAAACTGTTTTTTTTATTATTATTATTTTTTTTTTTTGTTATTATTAACATATACACGGTAGCCTCATAACTAATCTCCATTTTGACTAAAAGTGCTGAGGCTTTAGTTTTCCATTTGACTTTAATAATAGTTACTTAGATCACTGCTGTGGTGTTGAGTCACTGGAAACAAGTTTGTTCTCTGGTGATCTGTCAGAGGAGATGAGAGTTACTGAGCTGTGCACTCTCCCCATATTAAACACTGATACTCAAAGCAGGAAAAGGCAAGCTAAAAGTTTTAAAGGCTAGATAGAAGATTAAAAAAAAAACTAGCTAAATGTAGCAAAAGGAGAGCAGATTTCATAGAAAACATTGAAGAGATCTCAATGTATTTCTGCAGGATATTTGTAAAAAAAAGTATAAAAGTTACAAAAACGAAAAGTCATATCACCCTTCTTCTGAATAATCTGGTAATCTGGACTTTTTTTTTTTCTTTGTTCAGGAAAACAATAGCGTGAAAGCTGACTCAGCTTTCTCAGCTGAATCAGACACAATAAGGTTGGTGTTTGGCATTTGTGTGATCTTTATTAAAAACCTAATATTTAAATGCCTTGCTGTAGGCAGTTTTATTATCTGTTATAAATTAGAAGAAGGTTATATGTGGCCTCTAAAACTCGGGGCATGATCATGTTCTGGACAGTCGCTCCTACTCTGCAGCTATCACTGCTGTCGCTGTGATTTATCTTGGCCTGCCTGTCCTGGCAGCCAGGGCTCAGACATCCTCCAAGCAACCACAATGCATTGCTCTAATGAAGTTACAACCTGAAGCAAAGTGATTTGTTTTGCAGAACGTTATTACAGCGGCCTTTTGGCCAGCCCCTAATTTCATCAGTGAAGCACTATTAAACAGCAAAGGTCTTCTTAGAGAATGGAGCAGGCTGAGGGAAACTTCTGACATCCTCACAGTGGCAGTTTAGTGACCCTGCATACCAGAGATACTAGTGTTTTTAGCACTGAAGTGTTTCACTTTACATTTATAATTAACGCTTGAGAAGGTAAAATTTAGTTGGTTTTGACCGTTAAGTTACACTTTTCATTCCCACTTTTAAAGATATTGCATATTTTATGTTGTGAAGAGTGTGCACAGTGATACACGTTCTATATTTAAAATAAGTAAACACAAAAGGACATCATGAACCAGAATTGTTAGCAAATATATGGTAACATAAATGATAATACATAAATCATAAAAAGTCTCCATAAATATCTGACATTGTGGTGTTAAAGGGTGATCACTGCCATTCTGAAGTTGTGTTCAGTGTAAAAGTTTTAAAGAAATAATATCTTGCCTGTTTTAGATAGTAGAGTAGCATTGGTCATTAAAAAAGAGAAAAGTTATAGCTATTCAAGCTTATCAGAACAGATGTTTATTTTGTCCTTTATTCATATAGTGCTAACTAATAGGGCAAAGGTGTCAGTCAGCATAACAGCAAGCTGAAAAATAAAGCTCTTAACTGACTACCGATATGACCATTAATTTATCACATTCATCTTACTGAGGGCTAATTTAAACAAATGCTTTAAGATTTGGGATTATTTCTTGTTTTAGGGATGTCCAAAGCTAATCCAAGTATCAAAACAGGGTCCAAATTGAGACTTTTTTCATTGATTGGAATCATAGCAGCTGACCACACTCAGCTCCTGATCTCTGCTGTTTGTTGTTTTACGTCAACCGCACAGTAATATGTCAGACCCAGGTCTTTTCAGTATATGGTACTGAATCAGATACATATCCAATGTTTTTCAAAGTGACCACAGTGTGAACGTTCATGTCTCATTTTAGTCGACTTTTACGTCAGATGAAAGGACGGAGGTCCCTCACGTCAAAGTCCCTCCACTCTTGGCTCCAACTCTTCAACCACACATGCCTCTGCACAGAGGCAGCAGCCACAGCTCCAAAAAAGGTCATCGTTAACATTTGCGCTCTTTTTCTTCTTCTACTTCTTTTATCTTTTACCATTTGGATGTACAGTTGGCCCAGATTATTTCTGTGTTTAGTTTTTTATGTTGTAAGTTGTTGTGTAGTCTGCTCCCTGTGCCCTCTGTGTGCCATCACTCTTTCTCCCAGTAATTCCCGTGTCAGTCTGCCTCTTCCTCTCACACCTGTTCTGTGTTAGTAATCAGTCACCTGTTTCCACTTCCTTGTTACCCTCAGCTTTTAAAACCTGTTCATCTCCATCCACTAGTCACTGGCTCATTGTCATTCTCATGTGCTGTCAGGTTTTCCTCGTGCTCGCCCCTCATGTTTCCTGCAAAACTGGATTTAGTACATTTTTGTTATTTAGTTTTGTTGCTGCCACGTCAGCATTTGTTTTGTTATTTTAAATAAATATTTTTTTTCTTTGGAGCTCTCTGTGTCAGTTTGCATCTTGGGTCCAAACCATCCACCGACTAACCTGACAAGCATTAAGACCTGCAGTTTGAACGTAGCCTGAGAGACGCGAGATTACTGCAGCATCAAGAAAAAGAATAAATAAAAGACCAGAAGTGCCCGGGAAGAGAAAACTCCATGAGCATTGGCAGAGATAAGAAATAAAATGGCGAGCCCAAAGGTAGGAAGCATTGTTCTGTTTGATGACTAAACTTGGACATGGGAAGAATATTGTGATGTTCGCCACCATTTCTTTGAGGCTAACGGGATAACAGAAGCAGCTTGTCGGGAAGCTATTCTGCTCAGCTCAGTAGGCAGTCACACATACAGCCTGATGAGGAACTTTGTCAGCCCGGCTAAACCAGGAGACCAGACTTTTAATAAGCTCATGAGACTGTTAAGTCTTTAACAGTCTCATGAGCTTATTCATGAGCTTATTAGTCATTTCAGCACCAAACCCAGTGAAATTCTCAAGGGCTACAAATTTGCCTCAGAGTGAGAAGACCTGGAGAATCAGTCATGGATTATGTTGCAGTGTTAAGAAAATTAGCATGATTGTGACTGTGGTGACAAGCTGTCTGAGATGCTGCATGACAGGCTGGATTGTGGAATTGCAGATGACTGCATACAGAGACGATTGTTGTCAGAGCCAGACTTGACTTTAAACAAAGCTCTGAAATTGCCTCAGGCCATTGAGACAGCCAGCAAGGACAGAAAAGAATTGTAGTCTTTTCTGTACTTTGGAGCCCCTACAGAGCCAGGTGAGGGTGCCACTGTCAGTGCACAAAAGGTCTACAAGTCACATTCCTAGCAAACACCCTGAAAAGGGGTGTTATGAACATGTCAAACATCCTGAGTGGGCAGCACCAGTGGTTCTGGTCCAGATTGTGCAGCGATTACAAACTGACAGTAAATCAAGTGTTCTCACTGGAACAATATGGAGGTGGACAGAAGTGTAAAAAGCTGGATTTAAGTCATGCATATCATCAGATTCCCTTGGTTGATGAAGCAAAGAAGTATCTGACCATTAACACACTCAAAGGCTTGTTCACTAACATAATGCTACCATTTGAAGTGTCATCTAGTCCAGCGATTTTCCAACAAACCATGGAAGGATGACTGCAGGGCATCCTTCGTGTGCCCATATTCCTAGATGACATCCTACTCACAAGGAAATGTGATAAGGAGCACCTTCAGATACTGGACTCAGTGCTGCAGTGACTTCAAGATGCTGGTCTCAGGCTAAAAAGGACCAAGTGTTCTCTCGTGTGTGCCAAAGTAATACTTTTAGGTCATAGGATGACTATAGCTGGTTTGCAGCCAGTACATGAGAAGGTGCAAGTGATTGAAGACACACCCACACCTTCCAATGTGACAGAGCTCAAGGCTTATCTTGGACTGTTAAACAATTAGCAAGTTTTTGCCTGGTCTGTCAACCGTTCTTGCTCCAGTGCACAAACTGCTACAAAAAGAGACAGTAGCAGTGGGGAGAAGCACAAAGAGCTGCATTTGACAAGTCAAAAGAAATGTTGCAGTCAGCAAATGTGCTAATGCACTATGATCCAGAGAAAGACCTTGTGTTGTCATGTGATGCATCAACATATGGAGTTGGGGCAGTGTTGTCAAATCGCATGCCTGATGGATCTGAACGCCCCATTGGATTTACGTCATGAACACTCAATGCAGCTGAAAAGAACTACTCACAACTGCATAGGGAAGGATTAGTTGTGATGTTTGGGATTGAACATTTCCACAAGTACATTTATGAGCTTAAGTTTACAATAGTGACTGATCACAAGCTATTGTTGTCACTTTTCAGTGAGATGCATGCCGTGCCACAAATGGCATCTCGTATTCAAAGATGGACTGTAGCATTGAGAGCTTACAATTGAACAATTGTCTGCAAGGCAGGAACGTTTCACTGTAACTCAGATGCGTAATCTGCTTGCCCATAACAGAGAAACCAAATGAGGTTTTGTCAGAGGAGTGAGGAGTTCTTATGCTGGAGAGTTCAGACACTACATTAATGACTGCAGACCAAGGGAAAACATGGTCAGATAAAGACCCCATGATCTCTCATGTGAGAGAAATGGTGCAAAAAGGCTGGTCATCAGCATTGGAAGGAAGTGAGCGAGGAAACATGAACTCTGCATCCAGGATGGGTGTGTGTTGTGGTGTGCAATAGTAATTGTGCCAAACCCAATCCAAAATTAAATTTTTAGAGAGTTACATTGATGTCACTCTGGAATCTCCAAAATGAAAGCACTGGCCAAAGTTTATGTTTGGTGGCCAATGATATCGAGGAGAAGGCCTGTGCAGTATGCCAAGAAAACAGGAATGCCCCTGCACCTGTGCCATCACACCCCTGGGATTGGCCAGACAAACCATGGATTAGAACTCACATTGACTATGCCGGATCATTCATGAGAAAAAATTTTTTGGTTCTCATTGATGCACATTCCAAGTGGATGGATGTTTATACAGTAAATAGTGCAACTTCAACTGCAGCAACAGAGTACCTGCGCACCAGTTTCAGTAATCATGAACTGCCGGAGTTATTGGAGTCTGATAATTGAACTTGTTTTTGAAGCATGGAGTTCTAACATTTCCTAGAGGGAATGGTATTTATTTTATCATGTCTCTTCAGCACTCTATCCTGCTTCTATCAATGGGTTAGCAGAGAGAAGAGTTAAAAAAATTCAAGAGAATAATGAAAAAAATGCCCCAAACGGTCACTGTCAACTAAAGTAGCTGGAGTGTTGTTTAGCTACAGAGTGACACCTCAGACCACAACAGGACTATTACCAGCAGATCTGCTTCTAGGGAGGAAGTTGCAGTCCACACTAGACAAAATGCACCCTGATCTCAACCAAAACGGGTAGATGAAACAATAAAGACAAATGCAAGATCACAACAAAAAAGCAAAAGAACATGAATTTACAGAGGGAAATTCTGTGTGGACTCAGAACTGTCCTAAATGAATCCCTGGAACCACTGAGTCTGTTACTGGACCTGTATAATACAATGTGATGCTCGGAGATGGGAGAGTACTCACAAGACATGAGGACCAAATTCACATTCACCACCAGAAGAAATATGATTTTTTTTTATTTAGAGGCAATAGACAAATGAAAGTATTTCCAATTTCCTTTGAATTTTCCCCCTTAATCTTACAGCATTAGTCTCCAAAAGGATGCAGTGTTGAACAACTGTTAGCATGGAGCCGTGAGTATATGAGCACTGAGGTTATACATGATGAAAAGCAGATGTGAAGTGTAGCTTTCCAAAAATTTATCCTAGAAAAGACTGGTACTCATTTGTGCACATTTGACACAAAAGTCTTGTTGTTTTGTTATTTTCGTTCACTTAACCATCAGTGCACCACTGCAAACATCTTTCCAGCTTCACAGACTTCCTTATGCCGTTCATTTCAAGCCTTACATGTCGATTAATGTTTTATTTCCCAGATCTGCCACATCTGACTCCAGATGATTCCCAGGCGGATCAGATCTTGACTGGTTGATCAACACACTGACACTTTCAGTTACAGGCCAGGCTGCCTCCGCCGTGTGATCTACGACACTGTGAAGCCAGGAAGTCACAGTCAGATTAAAGTATCATAAATGAAGCCCTACATTCTCAGAGCTTGAACACAACTGCTGTAAATGGAAATTTTTAAATAGATCGTAGGGTCTAAAAATACGTGCCATATCTGCTCCATTTTGACATTTGCGTAACTCCTCTTGCTTTGACTCACAGACACCATTCTTTAACATGTGCTCTTGTTTATTTTTAGATGCTTTGAGGATGATCTCTCTCATGAGCTCAGATTCTGAGCCCCACAGTGATCAAATGGATTTCTGTTCTCAGCTCTCAAGGACATGAAAACTGTTAAGTTCAAGTACTAATACAACACTGTAAAAATGTTGTATTACTACTAGAAAGACCTGTTATATGACTGACCAGTTAGGATAATCAGGAAAATGTATTTATCAAAGTGTTGAATAAAGTCGATTTACTGCTTTTATTATTAGATTCTTACAGGCAGGAAACAAATTAAAAGAGTGCAAAAAAATCCCTAAACATAGACTGACAAAACAAAAAAAAGTAGAGCAACCAGAGTGTTTAAAAGGTCATGTGACTGTATTGCAATGATTACAAAATCAGATCATATTGATAATGAAGTTGGAAGTATAGACACACTGCTGGTTACAAGTCAGTAGGATGTGGGCCCACCTCAGGCCTGGATACAAGCGATGATTTGGTGCGAAAAAGACTCATACAGCCATTGTACCCCTTCTTAAAGCAAGTCAACCCACATCTGTTGTAACCGACCCTCAAGATCCAGCAAGTCAGCACTGGGTTGGAGTTGATGTCTGACCTGATCCCCCACATGTTCAATTGGAGAAAGATCAGGGGCCGTGACTGGAAAAAGCTCCACAAGCAATGTCTTGTTGAAAGACTGTACTAGGGTGTCTCAGGAGGGGGAAAACACGAGGATGCAGGCAGGATGTCACTGATGTAGCTCTGTGCCATCAGGGTTGCTCAGATCACAACCAGAGGTGACCTGAAGTTGGACCCTATGGCTCCCTGCACCAGAATGTCAGGAGTAATGCTGGTGTGTCCCTCCAAAACATTGGCAGGATTGATCCTCTCCCCTTAGCACTGCCATATGTGCACACAATGGTCATTTGTGGTAAACCAGAACTAAAATGTAGCACTGAACATGTTACAACTCCAATTGTCATCGGTCCACGCCTCCTAGATACAGTACCACTTCGAATGCAGTCGTCTCTTCTTCTGTGTCAGTAGCATGTAAATAACTTCAAGGTGCTGGGAAATCCAAAGCTGTTGGACGCTACAACTGGAAATTGACAATTGAGAGGAAAGGAACAAATTTGGGAAATTATAAGTTTTAAATGAAATTTAAAAGAAAACCATGAGTACTTTGCTCCTAAGGGGATGATGGAAAAAGAAAATTCAGTCAGTTTCTTGTGCACACCCCTTCCATATATTATAATACTGTCTCTGCCTTCCCTCGCTGTGAAGCCAGCAGAACCTGGTTCCCAGGAGCTGCCACGTTGTGTTTTTGGAACCAAAGTGTGTGCAGTAGTGATGTGATCCTCTCCCCCAAAACAATCATGGCGTTACATGATCTTTCTTTTAAGCATGAAATAAGTCACTACAGCTAAATGTATCAGAAAAATGATTATTTGAACATACAGCAGCAAGATAAAAACTGTGAATTAACAAGAATCTATGCCTTAAAAATTATCTGAGGTGTATTTTTTAAATTTTAATAAGGCCATTATCCTATTTGGAACTTCAAACTTGTACTGGGACCCTCCTGTACACACTCTGGCTCCACCTTTAATGTGGTGTCCAGTTTTTCTTTATATGTTGCTGGTGTGCACAAGACACCAATATTAAGTACTTTCTTTTTTTCTCCAAAGTCGTACATGAGATATTGTCAACCTAACTACTACTATTGCCCCTCTGAACTTGTTATAAAAATATCTTTTATGGTCATAATTTACTTAATAGATTTTTAACACTTCTAAAAAAAAGTGTAAGGTTTATTATTCAGTTGCTAAAAACTGTCATATTAAAAGTCTGATAAAATGTGACAAAATTAGCATGTAAATTGTTAAAGTGTTCCCTCAGTGAAGCTAGCCACATGAGCATTTAGATGGTTAACTCGTGAGTGTGTTTTCCAGTAAGACAAAGCGTCACATAAATATCTGAATAACATTTAACCTGAAGCGTGGCCTTTTAAGGAGATCCCTCATCTCCGTAAAGACTTTGTGAATGTTGTGTGTCACAGTCGACCTTAAAAAGTTAGCTGAGGACCACTTTTGGATTTGCCTTGCAACCAGAAAATTACACATCACTCCTGGAGACCAAACATCTGGACAACAAAGGGCTTAGAGAAGTTTAAACAGAGGCAGCTGTGAGGGAGCGCAGCAGACGAACGGATCTCTTCAACATGAATCCTGCTCTGGTGGTGCTGGTCTTGTCTTTGTTTGCTTCAGCAGCAGCTCAGGATCACGACCACTATGACATGGGCTGGGTGAACGGCTACCGCCAGGGCTTAAACTTCCAGTGTCCCCACGGAGAGGTTCTTGTTGCCATCAGGAGCTACTTCAGTGAGAAGGAAGGCTCGGACCGCCTGTGGTCGTTTGAATGCCAACCCACACCTGAGGGACTGGGCGAGCCCAGTGACTGCTGGTGGGACGACATCAATCGTGCTGGGTTGGAGTGGTGGGTACTCTGTTCTTGGATCACTCTTTTACAAGCTTGTTACCACCTTCAGTGTGATTTATTCCTCTTCACCAGCTACATGGGTGAAATAAATGTAAACAATTTGAATATATTGAAAAAGCACCGAAAGAAGAAACTTGTAATACAAGTCAAACGTTTAGACAGATTTCTGTTAACCAGTTGCTAATAACGCTTGTAAATTAGGAATGTTTTTTTACGCATCTCAAGAGGACTTTTATTACAGAAAAATTCTGAGGAAAAGCTACATGAAGGGTGTTGTTCTAACATCATCTATTGAGTAGATGACTATACACCTACTTGGTGTATAGTCATCTACTCTCACCTAAAATATGCCCGAAGTTTGAGTAAATAAAATTTCAGTTAATAAATAACAAAGCCTATTTTAAATAAAAAAAAACAAACAAACTGTTAATTATGTAAATTGTGGTAGCAGTGGAAATTTATACTAAAAGTGATTAGGAACGTTTGACTGCACTTTATTTATTTTGATATATTTACCACACCCAGAGATTTGAGAAAAAGACAGCGACCTCTCAGGCCTCGTTCACACTACTTCAAATGTGTTTTAAAACGTACACTTTACGTTGTTTTTGCACCTCCCATTGACACACAAACAGGGCTTTTGTGAGAATAAAAAACCCCCACAAAAAACACTTTTCAAAGCGATGGTTTTTAAAACCTTTGTTTTTGGTGTATCTGTGTGGACTCAAAATACATAGGGTTTCAAAAATGAGGGCATAGCTGCCTGTTTTTCGAATGCTCAGTATCACTGAATTGTTATATAACTGAGTAGAAATTGTAAACTGTATATAAAAAGAGGCTTGAATAGTTTTAAGAAAGTCTTTAGTCACTCTTCTTTCTCCCGTATTTTGATATGTCATGGATGTGGATGTTCTTACCACCTAGTGGTGTGGCATGAGTATTTCAACATTTTTTGTTAGAAGGTGTGAAGAAAATAGTGCAGACAGGGTCCCAGTTGAATGAAAAATTTTATGACTTTGAAAAAAACAAACTATTTTTTTCTTATGAAAGGCTAAATAAACCAAAATATTGCTGTTAATTTTTGACTGTGTAACTTTACAAATGGCACCCCATACCATTTCACCTCCACGCTGTAGTTTGCATCGTGGTGATATAACAAAAAGGAACTTTTACTGCCACTGTGAAGCGAGGCGTTCTGCTAGATCTTTCTTCCTGTTTAAAGGGAGTCATTCCTCTCCACTGTCTCCCGTCGGCCCGTGCTTGCTCAGAATGGGGGACTGCATTGTAGTGAAGATTCTAGGCAATGTGCTTTTCTTAAGCCAGTCTTTTACTGGGCTGTGTTGGTGACAAACTGTAACTCATGTGAGTTAAAGGGCCTCACTCTTGTGTCTCTAGAATTTTGAACATGCTTAAAGAATTTGCCCAACAAATTTACTTTCACAGAGTGACAGAGTTGTTGCAGGCACCTGGAGCCCTTCTTTATTTAGTTTCCACGAGTCAGAAAGTCCTTTGGGAGGGTTTGGGAACCTTTGAAACCAAGTAGTGACAATAAATTGCGATCAGATTGAGACATTCATTAATTAAGACACTTTGCAAGAAAAATAAAAGCACATCATTTGCAGGAAACTGGCAATATATTTGTAGTTACGTACATACGCAAACGTGTTTCAAGTACCAATTCAGTGCAGTTTTAGGTGAAAATGTGCATATTTTCTTGCAGTTTTGTGTCTCCAACTAGTCACAGCTCTGTGAGACACAAGCTTTAGCTAGATATTTAAATAATGGGTACTTTGTTATGTATTAAAGCTGATGGTATTGTAGAATAATTTGATTGAATTGGCTCTGAAATGACTGATGTGACTTGCCGCTATAGAAATAAACTGAATGGATCTAAATTGGATCACTTGTGTCAATTTACTATTACAAAACTGGCACCAAGGCTTATATTGGCTCACTGAGAAAATAAAGTTTTACTGTGATTGTTGGGCGGGAGCCGTATTTCAGTGTCGAAGTTTAAAACAGTATTTTGAATCAGTAACTAATGTACGTTAACCTTGAATTTAAGTTACAAAGACTGGTATAGATTTCACAGTCAGACTGAGAAACAGGTTTATGAATAGCTGCCTGGTAATGATGATCTAAAACTTGTAATTAGTCTCTGCTGAATAAAGACTCCACCTAAAACTTTTCGCATATGCCTTTTGTTTTTGTTGTTGTTCAAACAATCTGAATACTGTCCACTGTTTTTTTTTGGTCGGAGAGATAAAGCAGATCCATAGTGGCCTGAATGAATCACCGTCCCACTCCAGAACAGCCGTATATGTCTTCAGCTGACAGTTCCTGGGAACACAGCTTCACCCGAAGAATTCCAGCAAGTTTCATCCAACAGCCAGTGGTCCTTCAGAGATGTCACACTTTAATTTATAGGCCACATATGTGAGCTTTTTCCTGAACCTTTGCAACATGCCCTTCATGAAAACAGGATAGTCAACACAGACTGTGCAAGAACGATCCACAATAGGCTCAGTCAGAATGTAAATATCACTCAATAAATCTTGTGTCAGCCTTTAATTCCATGTATCTAAGACTTTCAATTTTCACCATATCAAATGCCACAAGTTCCCATAAATACTTCTAACTAGCAGTTTCACTGAAAGGTTTATCTAAATAAAGGCTTTGAACCAACTTTTAGAAGAAAAAGACAGCTTCAATCATACACCTAAACATGCCTGTGTGTGGTTTGGAGTGGAGAACTCATTTGAACTATTTATATAGATTTATTTTGAGTATAGTTTGATGCACCCTGCACACAGTGAATTCTTTGTTGTTGTTTTTGTTTGTTTTACCATAGATGTTAGTTTGAATTGAACTGGGTAGCAGATTGCTCTGCAGGGAACTACTCCCATTAGATAAATGTCTAAAAACTGTTGCCAGGACAAATGTTTCCTCGAGTGGCATTCCCTGCTGTTTAGACCTGGTATTCCTGTATGTGTTTGGGTGCCAGCTACTGTACTGGCCATAAATAAGTTACATCACTGACCAACTACAGTGGATATAAAAGTCTATACACCCTTGTTCAAATGCCAGGTTTTTGTAAATATTAAACTATGATCACCCATTTGAAAACTTCTCCATCTTTCTTGTAACTTATAGCCTGTACAATTCATCTGAAAAAAAAATCTTTTGAAAGGAAAAGTATTACAAATAAAAAAGATGCAATAAGCTAGTTGAACTAATATTTTACTGATGCACCTTCTGGTCATTACAGCCTTCAGAAATCTAGCAACAGGCCACACCTTGAATCAGTAATATTTGCCCGCTTTTCCTTGCTAAAATGCTCCAAATATGTGAGATTGCGAGGTGATGTCTAATGCACAGCCCTCAGATCAGATTTAGTCCAACCATCCACCAACCACCGAACCCGACAGTTTGGGGGACTGAACGCTATGCTGATCTTTTGTTCTCAACATTTAGCAAGGTCTGGATGTTTTTCTCTGTAAGAAAAGGCTCATCTGCCCAATAGTCCAGACATATGGCGTCTGATTTAAGATGACTCTGAGGGAAATTCTACCAGGACACCTGAACCTCATTACAGGTTGATCCGAGTCACTTTACCTGATGACAGGTGTGTTCCCAAGAAGAAACGAGGCTGGAATTAAATCAAAAAGAGTTCCAGAGAAGTTTGAGGCTTTAAGTGTGAACATATTTAAGCAACAAGCTAATGGCATTTTTATATACATATTTCACCAAAACAGATTGTTTTTCTATTGAGTTGTAAAAAAATGATTTGACTTGATTTTCATACGCCACAAAAACTTGCCATTTTAACAGGGGTGTGTGGACTTCTTTTATGAAAATAAATGATTAAATTGTATGTAATTGTGTAAATTCTGACTCTTTTTCTTGGCAGGACATCTACATGCACCCGCAATGGCTTGGTGGCAGGTGTTCAAAGCAAATACTTTGAATCTGTTCTGGACCGTGAATGGCAGTTCTACTGCTGCTACTTCAAACGCCGCTGCCCGTACTCCTGCATGTATGTTCTTCCCATGCTATAGGCATATTTAGGAACTGTCTGTCATTTTGGACAACTTTTCTTTTGAGAGCAACATGATGAAATACAGCTCAACCTTAAATCTACAGAACATGGACAGGAGAAAAAGCACATATGTTCATTTGTATACTCTACTGTAAGTTTTTTTTTTGTTTTGTTTTGTTTTACAGTACCAGTAGTTTTTTTGTTGTACATTTTAACAATGTACAATATGTCACAGTGGAGTTTTCTATGTGGTTTTACTGTAAAATAACTATTCTCAGCAGTTCTGTACTGTATATTGTTTACTGTGTTACTGTAGATTTTCAATGTATTCTAGAAAAATACACTCACTGACAAAGCACAGGTCTGCACCCAGAAGAAATGGTTTGATTAGAATGTAGTTTGATGCACATGCAAACCAGCAATAGGTTAGGGTTAGTATGTAGGTGATTTGATTTGCAAGGAGCTGGCACACCTAGAACAGGCACCTTACCCCTCCTAAGACACCTTGCTACAGTCTTACACCAACACAACACCTGTCCACACATGGGACATGGGTTTATGGACTGCCTGCATCATGTGGAGTTCTTCCTGTGGCCAGCCAAGTCTACAATCTTTCCCCAATCAAATGTGTGGGATTGGCTTGGAGGTCAACTCTGACTCAGTGCTGATCTGATGAATCTCAAGGGCCAGTTCAACAGCTGTGGGCCGATTTGCTGCAGGAAAGGATTCAACATCTGTTTGCACTAAATCACCACTTGTATCCAAGGTCTAGGGGGTGTCACACCCTCCTGACATGGGACCTGTTGAGTGCCCTTAACTGCATTATCCTTTTGATTTGGAATTGTAATCACTAAAGTTCACTCGCATAACTTTTAAACAGGTGCATTTCATTTTCACCACTCTGTCTGGGTGCTTAACTTATTTTGTCAGTGGGTGCATTAGGCTGCTGTAAGGCATTATACAACAACACAAACTGATCATAAAAAACAGCAGATCTCCATCTTAAAATTAAGTAGTCTCCTTGATTTGAGAGGACTATTTCATATTAGGGGTTTTTATTTCACCTCTAGAT
>JAOXNZ010000117.1:20096766-20112460 GCA_028566095.1 Kryptolebias brasiliensis | reverse complement strand
AGAAGTCTCCTGACCGTGTAGGCTGGACCTCCGTCGATGAGTCGGGCGGGTGGCGGGGGTCTGGAGGCAGGGCAAAGTCCAGACGTTACCTGAGGTTTGATCCTGGAGACATGGAATGTGGGATGGATTCTGGTACTTCTCGGGAGCTGGAGACGAACTGCGACAGGATTAATGATCTTGGAAATAGGGAACGGGCCGATGAATCTGGGAGCGAGTTTGCGACTCTCCACTTTAATGGGTAAGGTCCTTGGTGGACAGCCACACCTTCTGACCAACCTGGTAATCTGGTTGCATCGATCATCTGCGGTTGGCCATCCGAGAGTACGTGGCTGATGTCTTGAGAAGGGTCCTTCTGGCTCGGAACCACGCCCTCTGGCTCGGAACCACACCCTCTGGCACCTGAGGGCAGCTGCGTAGGCGGACGGAACCTTGGCTGGTCTCTCCTGGATGGAGAACATGGGAGGCTGGAAACCACAGACAATGTAGAAAGGGGACAGACCTGTAGCAGAGGAAGGAAGAGAGTTGATGGCGTGTTCCACCCAAGGCAGACTGCTGGACCACTTGGCTGGTTTGCTGCTGCAGAGCAACCGGAGTTTGGTCTCGACCTCCTGGTTGGCCCTCTCAGTTTGACCATCGGTCTGAGGATGGAAACCAGACGACAGACTTACGGTGACCCCAATGAGGGCGCAGAACTCACGCCAGAATCTAGAGATGAACTGGGGCCCTCGATCCGACACGATGTCCTTAGGGATGCTGTGGAGTCTGAAGACCTACTTCACCAACACCTCTCCTAGTTCCTTGGCTGTTGGGAGCTTCTTAAGTGGCACCAGATGCACCATCTTGGAGAATCTGTCAACAATGGTGAGGATTACCGTGTGACCTGCAGATGGAGGCAAACCGGTGATGAAGTCCATGGCGATGTGTGACCATGGACGCGGTGGGATGGGGAGTGAACGAAGCAACCCTGCGGGATGATGGGAGGCCTTGGCCTGGGAACACTGTGGGCAGGCGGCGACAAACTCTTTGACGTCTTTGGACAGTTCCTCCCACCAGAATTGAGAACGGACTATGGACGTGGTCTTGTTGATACCTGGGAGACAGAATAGTTTGGAGCCGTGACAAAAGGTGAGTACCTTACTCGTCAACTGCTGAGGAACGAAGAGAAGGTCCGGAGGACACCGTGGCGGAGGAGGATGGTGCTGATGGGCCTCTTTGACCTCCTGCTCCAACTGGGTCACCGACAGCCGAACAGATTACAGCAGAATATAATCAGACTTGAAGGTAAGGACATTCTTATCCTCCTCGTGAATCTGGGACAGAGCATCCGCCTTGACATTCTTCTCTCCAGGTCTATAGGTCAGAGAGAACGAAAACCGTGAGAAGAACAGAGCCCACCTGGCTTGCCGAGAATTGAGCCTCTTGGCGGTCTTGAGGTACTCCAAAACGATGAAGGGTTCCTTGGCTCCCTCGAGCCAATGCCTCCACTCCTCCAGGGCCAACTTGACTGCCAACAGCTCCCGTTCCCCGACGTCGTAGTTCCTTTCTGCCACGGAGAGACTGCTAGAAAAGAAGGCACAAGGATGAGTGTTATTGTCCCCACAAACCTGGCTGAGGACGGCTCCAACGCCAGTGTTGGAAGCATCCACCTCCACGATGAACTGGCGGTTATTGTCGGGAGAATGGAGAATGGGTGCTAGAGTGAACCGTTTCTTGAGGTGGTTGAAGGCAGCCTCCGCTTGTTCATTCCACAGGAACTTCACCTTGACCGATGTGAGAGCATGGAGGGGTGCCGCAACCTGACTGAAACCTTTAATGAACTTGCGATAAAAGTTGGCGAAGCCCAGGAACCTTTGGAGCTGACTTCTGTCCTTAGGGGTTGGCCAATCCCTCACGGCAGCAACCTTAGACTAGTCCATGGCAACTTGATTAGGCGACACCCTGAATCCTAGAAAGGAAATTGACTCCTGATGGAACTCGCACTTTTCAGCTTTCACAAAAAGGTTGTTCTGGAGAAGCCTTAGTAGAACTGCTCTGACATGACTTCTGTGAGTTTTGAGGTCCTTGGAAAAAATGAGAATGTCGTCTAAATACACAAAAACACACTGGTTTATCATGTCTCGTAGTACATCGTTGACCATAGCTTGGAAAACTGCAGGTGCATTGGTGAGTCCAAAAGGCATTACCAAATACTCATAGTGTCCTGTGGGAGTGTTGAAAGCCGTCGTCCAGTCATCTCCCTCCCTGATGCGGACGAGGTGGTAGGCATTGCGGAGATCCAGCTTGGTGAAAATCTTGGCTCCTTGAATGAGATCAAAAGCTGACGACATTAGTGGTAGTGGATATTTGTTCTTGACCGTTATATTATTGAGACCTCGATAGTCGATACAGGGCCTCAACGAGCAATCCTTCTTGCCGACGAAAAAACCCCCGCCCCCGCAGGGGATGCTGAAGGCCGGATGATGCCAGCCTGTAAACTCTCCTCTATGTATTTATTCATGGCTTTGTTTCTCAGGACGTGATAACGAAAAAAGTCTCCCTCTAGGTGGCGTTGAACCAGGAAGAAGGTCAATGGGGCAATCGTACGGTCTGTGGGGAGGTAGGGAAGTAGCCCTGGCCTTATTAAACACCTCCTTGAGGTCTTGGTATTCTTCGGGGACTTTGGAGAGGTCAGGGTAAATTTCCTTGCTAACATTACACGGGTGAGATCCCGTCATGGCGTCCAACAGACAGGAAGAGGAACATTGCTCCGCCCAGCCAGTAATCTCTCGCTTGACCCAGTCCATGCGTGGGTTATGTTTACTCAACCACGAGGATCCCAGGATAACAGGTAACTGGATGACCAGAAACTTGAGGGTTTCCTGATGATTATGATCTTGGTTTAACACGTGACCATCGATGGCCGTAACTCTGTGCTTGCTAGCCGTGGAACGAGTCCTGATGCCTAGGGACTCGGCCAGA
Organism: Kryptolebias brasiliensis; assembly: GCA_028566095.1. NCBI lineage: Eukaryota > Metazoa > Chordata > Actinopteri > Cyprinodontiformes > Rivulidae > Kryptolebias > Kryptolebias brasiliensis. Next base: position 20,109,502 of record JAOXNZ010000117.1, on the reverse strand, counting down.
GTTTGGTCAATGAATTCGGTGTCTGCGCCGGAGTCAATGACCACTTGGATCTTATGTTTATTACCATCAACACACAGTTCCGCGGGTAGAGTGAGCACGGAGGAGAATTCAGTCTTTCTTACAGGACTCAGTAGGACTCTTCTGGATCCTACTGAGCCTGGCCTTTTAAAGGACAGTCTCTGACGGGATGACCCTTAGCTTCACAATAGAAACATAGATTTCCTGACCTTCAACGATTTCGTTCCTCCAGGGTGAGCTTGGTTCGGCCAATCTGCATGGGCTCCTCAGACGGGGGTGCGTCGTGAACCTCAGGAATCGGAAGCTGCTTCTCGCTCAGACAATGTGATCTGATCTGAACATTTCCTCGCTTCTCCAGCCTGCGTTCCGTTAGACGATTGTCAATGCGAGTAGCCAACTCCTCCAATCCTCTTAAGCTCCCGGGCCGATCCCTGGTAGCGAGCTCGTCCTTGATCTCCTCCTTGAGTCCTTGAAAAAACACATCCATTAATGCAGGTTCGTTCCACTGGCTATCTGCCGCTAACGTGTGGAAATCGATAATGTACTCCGTCACCCTCTTGCTGCCTTGCTTGGAAATGGCGCCCTCTACGCCTGTTTGCCAGTGCTTCTGTTCTGAATCCATCTTCAGTTTGGCCAGATTATTCTGACAAGTATCGGTTATAGGATTCAGGGCAGACAGAAAGTGAGCAAAGTTTAAGGTCTTTATTGGGTGAACCAGTACCAGAGAGAATGGAGCACTTCCGGGGTTGCACAATTCTCGTGCGGTCGGTGGTATCAGCAAACAGGAGACGTCACTGTTGGCTGGCAGGAAGGCAGTCAGGTTACTGGTCACAGTGACAGACTTGTAGGTAGAATCCAGGAACAAAGCTGTGGTCAGAGCCGGGAGATCAGAGAGCAGAAAACAAATCCAAAGTACAAACCCAGGGGCGTAGTCCGGTGGGCAGAAGCGAGGTCGGGAGCCAGGAGTCAGAGTCCGCAGAAGTACCAGGCGTGGGTCAGGCAAGCATCTAGGGTAAGGCAAGAGGTCATGGACGAGAGATCAGACAAGAGCTTGGAGAATATGCTGGACATCTACTAGGCGAACCGTTCAATAATCTGGCACTTGAGCTTGGCAACAGGAGGCTTTAAGAAGGGCTGACAACAGGTGAGTCAGATCAGGAAGATCGCAGAGGTGGAGACTGAGGAGGCGTGGCTAGAGCAGGCAGACTGTGACAATTACACTCTTTGCACTTCACCAAAACTTTACAGTCTTTGGCCAAGTGCTTAGTGGATGCGCAACAACAAAAACAGATAAAGTTCTCTTTTAGATAAGCTTTTCTCTCATCTAAGTTCTTGACTCTAAACCCATGGCACTTTGCTAATGGGTGTGGTTAACTGTGTATAGGGCACCGCTCAGCCGGCTCCTCTACTTTCTGTTCTGATGCATCACTAATGGCCTGCACATACTCACTCGTGTGTTGGGTGCGATCCTCAGGATAGATCTGGGTTATTTCTTCAAGTGGATCCAACTCCGTTGCTGCTGCGGCTTCATAGACTGCGGCTTCTGCTGAGGCTGCTTTAGCACTCCTGTTAACTTTTAGGACGTACACATTTGCTCTAACTCTGCTTTGTGCTGTTCTGCTTCAGCTAACATTTTTTGATTTTCAGCTTCAATGCGAGCTTTTTCTTTTATCATCGCCGCTTCTTCAGCTGCAAACTTGGCTTCTACCAGGGCTGCCTCTGCTTTAGCTTTAGCCTTGGTAGCTGCTGCGCTGACTGAGGACCTACTTGATCTCCCAGATGACTTGTACCCCGCAACTTGTGACATGACCTCAAAATCTCCTGTTCGGTCTGCTTGCCTTTGTTGGTCCATGATGTCCTTATCTTGATTGCAGTGTGTGGTTGACAGTGAATCTGGTCTAGCCTGCTGTGTAAATGTCCTTTTACTATTCTGTCCTCACACAGACATGCTGGACTATGCTAGACAGATAGCGAACAAAAAAGACTTCAGCCGTTGATGGAGTTCTGATCTTTATATATATATACACATGTGTGGTAAAACTGAAAAATAAGCATAAAAAAGATATACATCAGTATTTGCACATCTTACATAAATATTTGGTTTTAAAATAAACATATCAATCAAACAAAAAGGTGTGAAGCTTATCAATTAAACGTGTTGCAATTTTAAGCCATTTTTGTTCACACAATCACGTATAGAGGCATATTAGCAATCTACATGTATTGCTGTAAAGGCTGCTTGAACACATTTAATACGGTTAAAGCTAACACAGAAAAAAGCAGACATAAACCTAATTATTTTTCACCAAACCACATTCTAATACAATAACATAAGCCAACTTACGGACAAAGGTAACGCCAAGGCTCAAAAACGGTGGAAACACTGACCCTCTGCAACGTTTTAGGCAACCATGCTGGACTTACTGACTTTTTAACTAAAACAAAACCTAACTTAAATCCGGCCACAAGGGGGTAGTAAATGAACAGAAGACAAATACAGACTTTTCTATAACACATCTCAGCATCACAATACAGTCACCACCTCTAAAGCTTTTTCACATGTGTGTATTGGTGAACTGATGAAGGTGAATCCAGAAACAAATGGCATTATAAAATGTGATGCCTGCTGAGCATCCAGTAGGGATTACAGAGAGGGTAAGAGATGTAGGTAGAAGTCTAACGGGACATTAAACTGCACGCTGTGATTTAAGGACTGAGAGCTAATAGTATGTCCAAAATCCAGTGTGGATAATGTAACGTATGTAATGTAAATGCATAACAAATACACATTAGTAGATTTTGTCTACTGTGTATTTCATAACAATATTGTGGATAAAAGAACCCTCAAAGCTTTTATTTATTAAATAAACTCTGTTTTTTTTTGCAGGGGAAATTCCATATGACAAAGTAGCGCAACAACAAAAAGACTCTATTCCTTTTTCTAGCTGCATACAGCCTGGAATAAATACAGGTTTTATTATTCTGACAACCCCACTACAGTGTGAAAATTAAGCCAGAAGGTGGACGGTCTTTGTAAGGTCTTCAGGGGGTGACAGAGTATGATAGAGCCACAATGGATTTGAACACGCACAAAACCTTCGTAGTGAGGTCATGGTGGTTCATCATTTTGGAAGCAGTGTAATGGGGTCCTGGGTGGAGGATGGTGGCAGCATAGCCATGATGAAGTGCTTGCCTTCACACTGAAGGAAGTTTTCCAAATTTGTTGCGATCCAGCCATCTTCTAATAGGCCATGAAGGTCGTGGAGAGTGTAGTGGGGTTGTCATTCAGTGTGACCAGTGTCTTATAGGCTATAAACATTATTTTTTTAATTTTGTATATACAATTTTACAAATTAGACCAAGGGACAAGTGTGTGCACACAAATCTGAGATATACAGTCCTTGACCAAAGACAAATCTGATTTTCTTTGAGAAAACACCACAAAACAACAGTAACTCAACAAAAGTGTGTCTGTTTGAAGATTAGCTTTTTTGTGTTTTTAATACCCAGTTTGATGGTAAATCGAGGGATTGTTTTTTAAATTAAATAAAACCACTTACTTGGTGACTGGATAACAGCTTCCACTCCTTGTAATAAACTACAAGCTGCTACATCAACTTTTTTGTCTCTAGTTCTTCCGTAAAGGCAAGTAATGTGTCTTATCATCTAATTCAGTAAGAGAACGTGGGAAATCATTTTTCCCAAAGCTTGTTTGCTTCAGTTTGCTGCTTTTATTTTAGCTGAACTCAATGCTGCCTGCCTCTCGCACAAATGGTCTTTTGTCTCACCAATGTATATTTCTAGACTTGCATGATGTTTACCAAGCAGAAACACACCTCACTATTTTGAGTTACAGGCATTTCAATAATTGGAACGAATAAAGTATTCATTCATTCATAATTTTACTGCAAACCAGTACAAGACAGAGAAAAATGAGTGGAAAGAAAATTTCTATTGGAGGAAACACAGAACCAAAAAAGTGGCGGGTTGTACAGAGCTGTTATCAGACTGTGATGTGATGAGTGGGTTAAACCAAGAAACCTAAGAAAAACTACTCTGCTGTGTGTGTATGTGTGTGTTAAGCCATCACATATTATGTTTAATATTTAGGCAACTCATCCTGGGAACCAGACGAATCCGAAAGCTTGTGTTTCATTTGCTCTGGCAGACTTTAGCTGGCCTCCCTCCAGTTCAAACAGGTTTCCAGCTTTTCACAGGTCAGCCAATCACAACGTTCTGCGAGCACAGAAATGGTTTGATACGGTAAGACGGTACAAAGTAGCATCACTGAGGGACAGGACTCGGTGGAAGCTTCGATTGGTTGTATGTCCATCCAGTTGTGTCCAGAGGCTTTTATAATAATTATAATTTTTGTCTGTTTGCTACAGCTTTTCTCTGACAAACCCAGGCTACCTGTGATGTGCTATGCTGACCAGTTATGTCTGTTCCAGTCCTAAGGCCCCCTTCACACTGGATGATGACAGAAAGAGGATGGTCTTTCATACATAAAACTTCACAAACAAGTTGTTTACGTCATGGTGGTGGATAATCAGGGTCCTAGATGGAGTGTGGTATAAGTGGTGGGAGTGTATCCATGACGTATAGCCGAGTGCACAGGGTTGCTTGGTCATTGTGAATTTGAAGCTGGACTGTCCACACTGGCCTCAAGCCCATGCTGCAACAGTGATTATGACAAGGTCAGGGGAACAACCCAGCACAGATGTGATACCTGTAAAGGTAGCATCGTGCTAGAGATGTCTTTTACATAAAGCACTGCAGAAACAAAAAATTTGATGTGTGGCACTTATCAGTCAAAACATTTTCAGGACGACTTATAGTTTTTGCACAGACGCTATTGTCTGAGGCTTACCTTCTAGACTTTGTTTCTGTAGTTTTTTTTTAATATGTCATAGAGTGGGGTGGTGCAGTTGTTAGAGCTGTTGACTCCCAGCAAGAAGGTAGCAGGATCGCTTTCCAACCTGGGTCCTGTCTGGGTGAAGTTTATATGTTCTCCCTGTGCTCACATGGGTTTACTCCAGTTTCCTCCCACAGACCAAAACCATACATGTTAGGTTAACTGGTAACACTAAAAGTGTCCCTAGGTGTGAGTGAGAGCGTGATTGTTGTGTGTCTCTATGTGGCCCTTTGATGGATTTGCGACCTGTCCAGGGTGTCCCCCACACCTTGCACAGTGAGGATGGATGGATGTCATGGAGTGACAGACACAGACGTGTAGTTACCATGGTGACCCTAATGAGCCACTGGCAGCAGCTTTAACATTTCTTTTGAAGTTGGTTCTTTTCTAATGCAGTTTATACATGAAAACAGCATTTTGTCAACTTAGATTATTACAAAGCTAAGTCCTAAATAAACCTATAAAAAAGTGGATTGATGTTGGATTTTCTGTTAGCACCTGCAATGACACCCTTCAGCATTTCTTCAGAAATTTGCTAGTGAGTGCACATTTATTATTATCGTCCGCCTCCAAAGGCGGTAATGTTTTTGCCCATGTGTGTTTGGGAGTACCACTGGCAAAATATCTCATGAACCAGTGCACAGATTTTTATAAAAAAGATAAGAAATCGCTGGTTGAACATCTAGAACAAAGTCACAATCCCATTGAAGATGGCTTCCACAGCTAACACCTTAGCAAACACAAAAATGGCTATAACTCACAGATACTGAGCTAAAATTTGGTGTGGTGGTAGCTGAGCATCATTCCCTACACATTGTGCAGTATTTTTGCTTACAACTTTGGCAATAAATGTTGGCGTCAACCATGTCTGTCTATTAGCCAAAATATCTCATGTACCACCAGGTGGATCTTAGTGAAACTCTCAGAAAGTAATCGCTGCCTGTGTATTTACAACTCATTACCGTTTGGAGTCAACTCAATTTAAGATGTCAGCCAACACAAAATGATATTGATCTCCATTTTTTTGTAGTAGTACCTGGTAGTCATCCCCGTAATATACTCTGAGTGATAACACATGACACAAGATCTCATAATATCATGAGAGCGTGCATGATGTCATTTACAAGGTTTGACCAAAATAACTATAACTCTGTTCCTTCTCAGCATAAGAAGATCTTAGTTTAAAACTCTGGCCTGAAAGGCAACAGGCGACAAGCATTTCTCCAAGGAATGCTAGACCTTTAATTAAGAGCAGTAAATTGAGTTAGTCCTTTCGTTCAGTCAGTGTGGAAAGCAGTGGTGAAACACATTGCTGACGAGTGTTTTATGTCAGCTTTGGTATGTAACACATGAGCATCAGATTATGTGTCACCCTTCCCTTCAGAGTGAGTGTAGTTCTGTGAAAATGTGACACGGTGTTGCTAAAATGAATAATTCCTTCGAACAGATCACTTTGCTGCTCTCGTGCCCTGTTAGACCAACATTAGATACAGGATTTATGCAAGTTTACAAGCTGGTATTTTTTCACTTTCATACAAACAAACAGTTAAGCTAGACCTCAGTACAGCATGTGCTTTCTGTGCTGGAACAGAGCGCTGACATGCATCTTTTTCTGTTTATCAGTTCATAAAAAGAAAAAAAGACAAATTACTCCCACTGACTCAGGATGAGAAGTTGATGCTTTTGAATAGAAGGAAAACAGGAGAATCACTCAGGCTGAATGGCTGGCTTCAAAACAACAAATTAAGTCAATCACAATCAACCTAACCTTTAACTAATAAACAGTTAATACCCTTAGGAACAACACACAGGGTTGTAGGCCTGACTCCTGTTTGCTACTTTTCTCACTTTTACGCAAAATTTTTAATTTTCTTTTTAACACGCGGCCATCTTAGGACAAGCATGCAAGTTATTTCAAAGTATTCATCAGTGGGTTAAAATACCCTGTGTTTTGTCCACTTTCTCTTACAGTATGTTTATTGTCAGTAGGTTAATTTGTAAAAACTTAAGTAACTTTTGACACATAAATTATAACTAAAGTAATAGCTTGTGTAGTTGACTACACAGCTCAGAAACTCAGAGAAGTAACAAAAGTAAAATGATGGAAAGATTAATTACACGTTTTGGCCCGAACATAAATATGTGCCAGGGCTGCTTCTAAATTAATTAAATTAATTTACCATTATATTTAAAATTGTATTCAGAAGAAAGAAAGCTAAAATAAGTACACTGCGCCCTCTTGTGGTGGTTACTGTTTATTACATACTTCCGCTCTGGAGACGTAAGTTCCGGTTGTGCAGCAGCCATTTTGTCTGTTCGGATAAACCCCGACCGTTGCGAACTGCAGTTCCACCTTAAAAAACAAATTGAAATATTGCTTTGGCTTTTCTGTTTCGCCTTAGTTAGTATTTAAACGCATTATAAAATTCACAGTTTTCTTTCGAGAGACGGAGAGGGCTCTCCTCTTCGAGACAGCCCATATTTCAGCATAAAAAGTGCGCGGGTAGGGCAGAAACATGTCGTGCGAAGAAAGCTACTTGGCCATCATACGATATCTGACGGATGAACGGGAGCCGTACGCGCCGGGGACGCCCGGTAACACCAAGAGGAAGATACGCAAAGCCGCTGCGTGCTACGTGGTCAGGAACGGGACGCTGTTATACCAGCGTCGGCAGAAGGGCCAGAATGAGTTCACGGAGCTGGAGGTGGTGCTGCAGGACAGCAAGAGGAAGGAACTTATCAACCAGGCGCACGTTATGGAAACAGGGGAGCACCTCAACCAGCAACTCACCTGGGAGGACATCTCTAAGAAGTACTGGTGGAGAGGTAAGACCTCGGGTCTAAGTCACACCAGCTATGTGATTCTAGGTACAGGAAAGTGGCGTGTTCAGTCAACACTTAAACACTTTAATTAATATAAAACGTGCGTCACTGATCAGTGACCGCCTTAAACACAGATACTTCCTGCTGCCATCTAGTGGTTCGAATAAGGAAATGACATTTTGTTGCATCTAATAACTTTATTTTTTAGCAAATGAATTATACAAACTTCAGTTTTATGGAATAAATGCAAATAAAATAATCATAAATATGCCAATGAAATAATATAAAATCACAATTATTATTGTACACACGTAACATTGATACACGTGTTTTATTGACAATCAATAGATAAATAAATATAGATGCATTGGTTCTGGTTCCAACAATAGAACATTGCAGTGCCCATAAACTCATCCCTGCTGGCTTCAACTCCCAATAATGTGAGAATGCAGAGACACTTGGTCTCTTAGTGTAATGTGAGGATGGCCCAGGTCTTTAAGCTTCTGTGTGTTTTTCTGAACCAGTCATTCATGCTTGGTTTGGTGTAGAGTTTTTTAAATAGTATGTTTTTCTGCTTTTTTTCTGTCATGGCTGTTAGATGGGAGCAGTGATTACCTGTGACTAACATATTTATCATGTACTTCAGCATGCCCATGTCAAAAGTCTGTACCGTAATGGTTTGGTACAAATACATATTTACCGTGACACCCCTACTGCAGGTACTGAGGTTGAACCTTACTGATGTAATTTGGTGGACACAATAGTACAATCATTTATCAGGAACAGGATGTGTGCAGAGTCACTGTTATTTTACTGTGAGTGATCGGTGATGTGGGTGTTTTTGTTTTTGACACCTGGAGGTATCCTGAAGAACGTCAAAGACCACATCAGAGAGTGTGTGATCTGTCAGAGCAGACGGATCGCCGACGATGGCTCCGGACCTCGACCGTTGTCCCGGCAAGGACGGCGCAGGGCTGGGGTCAGCATGATTGATGAGGAGTATGACGAGGAGGAGGAGGATGAAGGAGATGACAGTTTATTCGGCACAGATTTGTCTCCCCTGCAGAGGTCTAAATTCACCAAGGCCATGACTAAGCATGAAGTGGTGTTCGTGAGTACCAGAGCTGTTCAGTTCAGGAATAAACAAAGATAAATGTAAAGCTGAGTGTTTGAAAAAGGCACAAAGGTGTGGAGGTAAGCTGAAGTGTTTGCTTTGTGCTGATTCCAGGTTGACAGTAAAGGTGAGGTGAATCAGTTTCTACCCAAACACAGCCAAACAATGTTGGACAAACTCAACCAGCAGCGTCTCAGCAACCAGTTCTGTGACATCACGTTGCTCATCGAAGGAGAGGAGTACCGCGCTCACAAAGCTGTCTTGGCTGCCTGCAGTGAATACTTCAATGAGCTTTTCTTTGAGAAGGGAGCAGCTACCACCCATGAAGCTGTGGTTGACCTTTCTGGTAAGCCTCATGCTTTTTAAGGTCCATTCTGAGAATTTTCCACCAGCGTCTAATCTTTATTGGTCTCTCTGCAGGTTTTGCCAAAGCCACCTTCCTCCCACTGCTTGAATTTTCATACACCTCTACACTTACATTTAACTTCTGCGTAATGGCCGATATCGCCAATTTGGCCCGACACCTGCTGATGACAGAAGTGCTACAAATATGTGAGTCTGTTCACAAACAGGTGGAGGAGCAAAAGCTGATGGTGTATCAGAGAAGCGAGCCCCAAATTGTAGTGTCGGCCCAATCGGCTGACCAGGAGGAGCCTGAGGGCTCGATGGAGGAGCCTGAGGCCTACATGGTGACCATACAAGAAGACGACGGGTCGGTGGTCACACACAGCGCTGTTGCTGTTTCAGGCAAGCCTTTAGCTTTTGTTGCTCAAACCAAAGAAGGCTACATCCAGCAACCGGTGGCCGTTGTCACCCAGGCTGTGAAGGGAGAAGCAGTGCATACTGGGGAGGCTGGGCAGAACGAGACCGTGGCGCTGATCGCTCACAGCGGGCAGGTTGAGGCTGGAGAAACTGTCACTCTTATCTCGGGTTGTGCTGAGGGGATGGAGGGCACGACGATGACTGTTGTCACCCACAGCGGGCAGGCCGGGGCCAGCGAGTCCCTCGCTGTGGTCTCGGCCTGCTTGGCGATGGAGCAGCCGCAGGTCGCTGAGGCTGAAGCTTTTGTTATTAATACAGCTTCAGACAAAGTGAGCCCCGCAGAGATGAAGCTAGAGTCCAGAGAGACGGTGCCCCAGGATGGAGACACAGAGGTCCCAACTGAAGAGCCAGCGCTTGCACCCCCAAAACGTAAACGAGGCCGTCCAGCCAAGCTAAAAAAGGAGGTGAAGGAGCTTATACCGCTGGAGGAGCAACCCTCTGCAGATGAGGACAACACTGACAAGCAGGAGGCGGCGTCAGATGACCTGAGCAAAAGGCGCCTACGGCAGCGCTCCATGGCTGAGGGCGGCTACGCTCGCCTGCATATGGGGCTAGAAGAAGAAGAGGAGGGGAAAAGTACAACTCCACCACATCCCTCCACCCCCAAAGTACAAAATCAGGTACCGACAATTTAGGTTTTATTCAGTTTTTCCATTGTGTTTGAAGAGTGACAAGTTGTTATTGCCCGCTAGCAAAGGCAATAATGTTTTTGACTGTGTGTGTGTTTGTTTGTTTGTATTGTTAGCAAAATTTCTCGTGAAACACTGGACAACGTTTAATGAAACTCAGAAAGCAATCCCTGAATGTACGTGTACAACTGATTAACTTTTGGAGTCAACTCAATTCAACATGGCTGCCACAGCTAATCAACCTTAGCAAACACTAAAATGGCTACAACTCAGTCAATTTTACAGATATTGAGGTAAAACGTGCTGTGGCAGTAGCTGAGTCATCCCAACACATATTCTGAGTGTGACATCTTGTGATATTGCATGAGATCGCGCATAATTTTAGTTTTTAAGGTTTGACCAAAACTGGTACAACTTTGTCATTTCTAAACATAAGATGATCTTAGTCTAGAACCCTGAAAGGTGGTGGGCGGTATGCATTATTCAAGAAATGCTTGGCCTTTCATTGATAAATATATTGATGTTTTAGGTGGGCCTGAAGCCCGGAAGGAGGGGAAGACCACCTAAGAGACCAGTAGAGTCTAAAGAGGAGGAACAGTCGTTGTCTGAACCTGTAGCAGAGGCCAACATTGTGGAGAACTCAACGACAGAAGAGCTTAGCACAGAGGAGGCTGCGACAAAACAAACCCCACCAGAGAGCGCTGTGGATGGAGAACACACGTGTTCTGAGTGTGGCATGTCCTTCGAAAGACGCTACTCTCTCATCATGCACACACTAAAACATGAGAAAGCTCGTGGATACAAGTGCAGTGTGAGTGTTGGTTAGTATTAAACTAGGAAATAATTGTGATCCTTGTGGTCTCACTGTTATGTTTTTGTGTTGTTTTAGCTCTGCAGTAAGGAGTTCCAATACGCCGCCTCGCTTCAAGCCCACCTGGCTCGACATAAGCAGAAGAGCAGCCGGAGAGTGTCCATCTCGAAAGTCTCCGCTGAGCGCGCCTCAGAGAGCAAAGCAGAATACGATCCAGATGCGGCTTTGTCGCAGATCAAAAGAGAGTTTGTGTGCGACATCTGCGGGAAGATTTTGCCAAAGTTGTACTCGCTGAGGATCCACATGCTGAACCACACCGGTGTGCGGCCTCACTCCTGCAAGGTGTGCGGCAAAACATTCGCCCACAAACACAGCCTGAAGATGCACCGAGCGCTGCACGACGTCACCAAGCAGTTCCAGTGCGAGTTCTGTAAGAAGTCATTTGTGAGCAAGAGGAGCATGGAGGAGCACACCAGCCTCCACACAGGTCAGTGCACATTCAGGACAGGGTGAACTTTTTTTCCCTACCGCTTTACTTTATTTCCTGTTATTTTAAAGTAAATTATCTGCTGCAGGTAACTACATTTTCTTTCAAATATATCCTCAGGTGAATCAAAGTATCTCTGCAACACGTGTGGCGCCACCTTCCATCGAGCCTCAGCTTTGAGCAAACACCTGAAGAAGCACCAACCCAAACCTGAAGTCCGTCCGTTCACCTGCTCTCAGTGAGTAACTCCTCATCCTTAAAATCTGTGTGATGAGTGGGCTCAAACTCAGCTCCATCTGAGTCACCCCCCCTGCCTCCTGTTTCCTACAGCTGTGATAAGAGTTTTTATGAGGCAAAGGATCTCCAGCAGCACATGAACAAACACATGGGCCTGAAACCCTTCCAGTGCCAGGTGTGTGGGAAGTGCTACAGCTGGAAGAAGGACTGGTACTCCCACGTCAAGTCCCACAGTGTGGCCGAGCCCTTCAAGTAAGTCAAAGAAATCATTTGGAAGGAAACGATCTTCGTTAGTCTCATAAATAATGTTTTTTTTTTTTTATAGCATTCAGGCCTGTTAGTTTGGGACAGCCGAGCTAACTGCAGAACTGCCTCAAATCTGAGCTGTTTGTTTGATAATAAAATTGGGCGTAGGTTGTTGTAGTGTAAAACAGGCTTTAGTTATTTGATGGGAATTCCAATAATTCAGAATCCCTTTGGAGATCTCCAGCAGTCATTAGGTGACATCTAGGGTTAATTTAGAGTCACCAATTACCCTAACATGGGTGGTTTTTGGACTGTGGGAGGAAAACTTGAGTACCTAGAGAAAAACCACACAGAAAGGCCCCAGCTTGACCCAAAACCTTCTTGTTTTAAATAATGGTCTTTCTACAAGACCATTATTTAAAATAAAATGCAGCTGCATTCAAGGTAATATTTGTGTCAAAGAACACCCTCTCATTTAATGTTAAATTGTTTTTTACTTTTCTTCTAACTGTACACTGTAGTTTAACAGCCTTCCTAGCTTGAAGCTCTACAGAAATATAAATATATGGGCATGGGTTTGTATATTAATAATTACTATTTCTATTCCTTTGCTTTCTAGAAAAGTCTGTGACAT
>JAOXNZ010000117.1:20083004-20094921 GCA_028566095.1 Kryptolebias brasiliensis | reverse complement strand
TCAACAGAGAAGGAAATATTATTGGGCAAAGGGCTTAAAGGATGGACTTTTTTGGTTGGAGGGTCAGACCACCTTATTTTCTTAAAATGTGCTTAATCTAAGTGAACTTGTCTTTTCAGCTGTGGATTTCCCCACAATTTTATTTGTGTTTTGTAAATAAACTGGAGCAAGAAGGCCTGGTTAATATTAATGTGTATAAAATTTGTGGCTCAGGAACAATAAAGATAGAAAGAAGACTCTTGCCTTGGCTAAGTTTATTTCTTTTCCTCCAGTTAGTCACTATTTTTTGTCAGAAATAATTTTCCGTATTAATCATTTCCACCCCTTCTACAGTTGTCCTGAGGAACCCGCAGAAAGAAAAGGCCCTTGGCTTCCCTTCACACATACAGCTTTCATAGGAATATTTTTTTTCCCACTAAAGTTTGTAAACTTTGAAATCATTAAGATAGTTCAAGAAATAAATAAACTGACAACAAACCAAGTATTTTACATGCAATACAGAAGTATTTATTTCAGATTTATATCAAAATACCCTTGATAAATTGCAACATATTTACAAAACGTACAAAAATATGAAACTGTGTTTGACTGCTGCTCTCTAACAGTGATTGCTACTCAGAACAAAGCTTGTAGTGAAACTTGAACTGTATTTACTCAGTTATTTAACACGATGACAGTATGCTTGAATCCTTTAGGGATACTATACAAATATATATATATATATATATACATACATGTGTGGTGTTTTGGCCAGTTATCAAATGAAATAATATCAAAACAGTCGAACATAAACTCAACAACTACTGCAAGAGCAAAACAACAACAACCAACTCTTAAAAATGAAGGCTTGTGCAGCAGTAAACAAAAATAAAGACATCAGTCATAGTATGTAACTGTAAAACACTGGGCATTAGGCCTATATGTGGCTACATCAAAAGAATGACCATCTTTCACTTAATCACACACACTTCCAAAGCAAACTTTATAATGCCGGTCTCACCACACACACAAACACGCAAAACAAAACGTTAAAGCTACAGCAGGAAACAGGTTTGCCCGTCCAGTGATTTAATACTTCTGAGAGAAAATGAAATGTTTACAATCGATTCAGACTTCTGCCACAAATGAAGACCAGTGTACTTAACTAACACAATCAGAACGGTAAAAACTTAAGAAACACAAGCACACTTGCTAAGGTCTGCAGCAGAAGCAGAAACCCAGACAAGCCCTCTGATGCGTGTTTCATTCTCTTTTTGGGAATGAAACATAAACACTCAGCAACAAAGTTTCAAAGCAACATTGAAATACTCATCATTTCTTAAGTGCTCCCAAGAAATTAAAAAGATAATAAAATGCATCTCCTCTGCAATTACAAAAACCAGTACAAAAAAAGAAAAGAAAAAGAAAATAAGTGCATTTCGGCAATAAGTAGTACGTTTGTTTTATCCTCAGGAGCCTTTGCACCAAAATCAGGGTTTTAAATGAAATGTTCCGTCAGCAGGCGTGAAATGAGAATTGGGAACATCGGGAACGGGGCCGAGGTCTTCTTACTCGCCCTCCTCCTTAATGCGCTGCTGTTTGTTGCGGCGAGAATCCAGGTCGAAGGAGAAGTCGGACCACTCGTCACGCGGCGGGAAGGAGATGGTCTGGCGGAGGGTGAAGCGCACGGCGTCTATGACGCGCTCGCCTCGGGCCTCGGAGGAGCCCACGCTGACGGTGGAGGCTCCGCTGGTGGTGCGCACTATGTGTGGAGGAGGGGAAAAATCCATGGCCTGTCGGTGCTCCATGATGCCCTTCCAGATGATGTGCTGGAACTCCACAGGGATCTTCAGCCTGGACAGGTCCTAATGGTCATTACACAGGGGAGCGTTAGTATTCGCAGGGGGAGCCACTCTTCTCTCTAACCCATCATATGACTCGTGTTGGATAGGCAAGGGCTCACCTCCAAGTTATAGTTCTCAATCTGGTACATGTTGGTTAGACCTTGAGCTGTGAAGTAATCCAGGCAGCCTGCGCAGCCCAGCCGAAGGAGGAAGCTGCAGGAGGAGGAGGAGGAAGAGGAGGAGAAGAGCAGTTAACAAATCTGAAAGACTTCTCACAGTACAGTCTTTCAATATATTTCATGTACTGTATTCTACTTTTCTTTTGATTTAAAAAGCTGATCAGGCTTGATTTACAGCCGGTGATCAGAATTCAAGTTTCTTCCGAGCTCTGAGTTCCCATAAATAAACTGTTTTTACAGGTTTGTTTGTTTTTTTAATTCACTTCAAGTCAAGTTAAGAGTCCCAATTTTGTTCAATTTCTTCCAATGATTAAACACTTAGTTTACTGAATTCACAAGAACAAGCAGTGCATTTTATATCTTTAGGCACAGAAGTTTAAAAACCAAAAATGGCAAACTTGTAAACTACTCATACATCTGGGGTGGTGCAACAGAAAAAAAAAAAAACCACTTGAAAATGGAAAGCTCAAAAAGAAATGTATTCTCCAGTTAAAAGTAATAATTGAACCACTGTTACAGATGTGTTCTGAATAAAACCCTGAAGACTGTGAGGCTAAAGCCAAGGCGGTACGCGTTGCTGAGGTACCTGGAGATGCTGCTGTCCATGGGGTATGGAGGAGGGGGGGTACAGTGGGAGGAGGGCACCAGGGGTAGCTGTTGCTGCAGTGCGTGTGTGGGGCTCAGTGAACTCATGTCAGCGTTCATGGGGAGGTGGGAGCCCATCATGGGAGTCACTGCAGAGACAAAGGGAGCTAAAGTGAGCCTCGACTCACCGTTTTGGGGTTTAAAGGTTACGTCAGCTGAAATGTGGGAGGGGGGTTGGGGGTGGGGGTCCTGCCGGGGTTACTTTCAACATGACACATGATGCATCATACCAAGTCCTGTGGGACAATTTGAAGCTCTGTCACTCTGCTGTGTTTTAGGGGATGGGGTGGGGATAGGCGCAGACATGCTGTCTTATAGAAAAAGCCCAGAAGGGACGGGACGACTGGTGTGGGTTTTGAGACGTTCAGCTTTCGACAGACAGGAGGGGAAACAACAGAGCTCACTTACTGTCAGTGAGGCCTCCGGACATGCTGGACGGGGTGAGCGTGTTGCGCTGCTGGGGGTTCATGAGGTGGCTCACCGACGGCAGCTTGTTGACCTTTCCGTGAGTCGGGGAGCAGGAGCCGAAGGAGGGCTGAGACGGCATCGAAGTTCTGAGGTTAGGAGAGAGGAGGTGACAAGATGTTACGGAAATCCTTCAAGACTCAGGAGGGAATAATTCATGTCTCTGAACAGCAGGAAAACCTATAATATATCACATTACAGAACATTAATGCTCTTTTGTTCCACAACTTGCACATCTGTTGCAAACTTCTTAGACTTTTGAATTTATCTGCACTTTTTTTATTATTATTTTCTGTTTTAACTACCAGTGTAAAGCCTGATTTTTCTTTGAGGGTCAATTAAGGTTAACTTTTAAACTCTAAAAACTCGACCTCAAGGAAAAGAGACGAATTTTAAAGCAAAGAAAAAAAGCCATTTATTATTTGATGATTATTACTGTGAAGATGCCAGGAGCCAGCAAAACAAAACGATCTGTTTCAAACAGAGTGGTGACATCTGCACATTACAAAGCTCACATTTCAATCTTTAAAGACATTTGATTGAGGAACGGTAAACACACAAACTGTCCTGCAGTCACTTTAAAAAACATGTCCATCACTGACACCCAGGTCTCTAATTTAAAATGTCTCTAACCCCCCCCAAAAATCCTCAAAAGTTTGAGTCCAGCTCTTAACAATGTAAAGGCTCAACATGTTTGCTTCAATAATCTCTATCATCTTAAAAAACAAAACAAAATCCAGCTTGGTTCCTGTCCAAACGTCAAACGTCAAATGTTTGAACAGACAGCATATTGCTCAGTCAGATAACTCTGTCCAGCATGAAGGACTTCAGCCTCCTGACTACTGAAGAAAATAATCTCAATAAGATGAGGAAGTGATCTCCCAGGGATTGTTCAGCAGCAGCAGACAGTTCAGCTCCTCAGAGCAGAATCCCAGGACAGGCAGAGGGAAGCAGATCAGAAAAATGATGACAGAAAGTAGACAGGAAGTTCCTTGGAGGAGGAGAAGGAATGTGGAGCAGAGTTTCAGGAGGAGCTGCAGTGCCGCCTCTGCTCTCCTGCAGGCTCCAGGAGCTGGCTGGCCAGACGGGTTTTTATCAGGCTGCAGGGAGGAACCAGAAACAAGAGACAGAGAGCAGAAATAAGGAGAGAGGAGGCAGAGACCCTGGAGAGGTCTTACAGGGCACAAAAAACACTGACGGTGACAGATAGACAGAAAGAATCAGATAATCCAAATCAACATGGTGTGTTAAAGCCCCCGACCAGGAGAGGGCAGTAGACAATCACAGATCACAGCTTTTCACCACTGTGACACACTGAGCGCTGTTAGTTCAGTATGAATGCAGAAAGAGAAGGTCTGAAACACTTACTGCTGACAAAACCATTTATTTAAAGGCTCTGAGGGAGACAGTGGGGTAAAAGGCTGGGAGAGGACACAAAACTAGGCATGTGTATTAAACTAAACAAGACAACGCCCAAAACCCTGAGGAAAAATCCTCCTTTCTAGTCTTCCCGCCTTAAAAGGTGTGAACTTTGAGTTTTGCAAATATTCAACAAAGCATCTTAGGAGCATGCTGTTTACTGAATGTGCTGCAGGTAGCAAACGCAAAGCGAAAGCAGCAGGAGCTGACAGCAAGGCTCTTAATGGGAAGCTGTAACACAAGCAGTGATTATCGTCAACCTGGTTTCCATAGGTTTATGTGAAATGGGCGGGAGGAGGAAAAGTGTGTAAACATGACACACTTTTAATTATGCTGAGGCCAACAAATGAAGCTAAGGCACAGATTTTTTATTTTTTTTGTTGGTGCTGTTGTGCAAACCTGGCAAAGCACCCAAAAGCGTTACCGTGAACCTCTGCAAGCTTCTCCTTTAACAAAGCTCAGCCAGGTACACTTGTCACGATTCATCAACGTTGGCTCCCATCCCGTGAGAGAACAAGAGCAGAGGGAAGAAAAACAGCTCGCCCTCTAAAGCTGCCAGCATTGAGCAAATTCTGGGTAATTTCTCAGAAGTTGCTAAACACCAAATTACGCTCAATCCAGAGCCCTTCCTGTCAGCTTTTCTTGATAGCTGCAATGCTTCAGTAGTAGCATTAAATACAGTCAAGAAGTGTCATGCAGGGACTTTATCAGTGCAGCTCACTCTTGTGTGAAGTCAGTTAGTCATTATTTCACCGTAATCAAAACAGTTTGCAGTTTAGCAACACTGGCCCACAAGGAAATGTTCAAATTAAAGGGCGAACCCTGCAGGTAACAGGTGTGACTTCAGAACAAGGCAGGAAAACAAACTCGAGCACAGCTTCGTTTTATTACTAATCTGCTACTCACTGTTTCTGAAGGAGGTTCTGCTGCTGCTGTCTGTAGGACTCTATTGTGTGCTGCGGCAGAAACTGCATTAGCTCCAGAGATTCTTTGATTTTTACCAGGATCTCATAAATCTCACGACCTTTGATCTACAAGAGGCAAAGAGAGACAACAGTTTTCAGGATGCAGCTCAGAAGTCAGAGCAATGTTTTCACACAGGGGTGTCAAACTCAGTTACCCAGGGGACCAAATAAAAAAAAACTGGTACTCATAAAGGGCCAATCTTAGTCAACATTTACTGAAAAAAAAAAATAATATGTTCTTTTCTTGTCAAATTATTCATATAGAAATATAAATTATCTTAAGACATATGCAGAATTTAGAACAAACTGAACTTATTGGTAAAAAAAAAAGTAAATTAAAAAGCCATCATTATCATTTATTTCTTATACTTGGTGCTATGAGAAGTCTGCTCTTTAAGCAAAATGAGACACTTAAAAATCCTCAATTTGTCACAGATTGGCAGGCCAGTTCTAATACAATTAAAATATTATCGTGTGGGCCACAAAAGGTGGTAACAGGGGCCATATCTGGCCTGAGGGCCTTGAGTTTGACACATGTGTTTTAATGTAATAAAAGAAAGACTTACAGGTAAACAAAAAACTTCCTCGTCTGTAGATCTTCTCTTCTTGACAGCGGACACCTGGATGCCGTGGGAGACTTGGCGGAAGGCTGAAAAGAGGAGAAGGAGAGTGAGTCGGATTGACTATGTGTTGAAGAGTTAGCCTGAGCCAGAGCGTGGGGGGGGAAGCAAGGGAGCAGGCAGGGGGGGAAGTTTGGGGCATTCACCGTCTGTTAGTGCTGGTTGAGGCTCCTCTAGACTGGCAGCATGTCAGGTGAAGTCAAAGCTCATCAGCCCGCCACCAACCCCAGCGCTACTTACGGCGTTTCGTACCCTCATTGTTCTTTGTGGCGTCCGTTCCGTGCTGCTTGCGGATGCTGTCCTCGTCTGCCTTGCGGTCGCGGCCTGGGCAGGCGCAGATCCTGGCCTCGAAGCAGCGGCGGCCTAGCACCTGTCCACTGGGAGAGAGACGAGGACACAGAGCGGAAAGAGCCTCCGTCAGAAACATTCTACCACCCAACTTGGAGAGCTGACAGGTGAGCAAAGAGGGCGATGAAGTGGATGACAGTGTCTCTTACTCTCTGGTTTCCAGAGTGACGATGATTAGAATTGGGCGTCTGTTCATTCCACCCACGCAGCTCGAGTTGCACATAAAGTTATATAAAATAGTTGTGAATTCTGTCCCCACCTGAGGAGAAGAACAACACAAATGATGAGTAACTACTCTGACTGACACCACAAATAAATTTCAGCCTTCCTACACTCTGGATGAATTAATTTTCTATTTCTTTTTACTGATTAGAGGTGGCAAAGCTATAACTGTCAGGAGGGATGTGAGAGTGATCCCACTGAGTGTGTTTAGGGGTCAGCAGCTGCTGGGTCAGAGCTGAGCAGTTGGGAATAAGAGGCCATGTTCTCAGAGGCTGAGGTGGTGAGGTGTCGCTTGTTTCAGGACGCTGATGGACAACTCACCTGGGGGGGCTCGTATGGAACTAACACGCTCTGTCTTCCAGTGATGGAGTCCTCCACATACTGGGCGTGGCTGTTCCCCTCCACGCGGATCAGATGGCTCGGCGGTGCAATCTGACCTGGAAGTGAAACGAGTTTCATTATTAAACGCCAACAGCAAACAAAGAATTGACGAAGTGAGACATGAGTGAGGATTTAGGACTGACCGTCGTTGAACTCGCGGCTAAGCTCATGGTTCGGGCAGCGCTTCACCACTTCAGTCACATGCTCGGCTTTCTTGTAAACAGGCATGGCCCTGATAACAGCTCCCTGCGGAGGGGGGGTCAGCACTTTGATCTGAATGGGACAAGTCTTGGCAATCTGGCAGTAGAGCTTCTTCAGATCTGTGGAGTACTGAAAAATGAAAAAAAAAAAAAAAAGTGGAGAAAACAGATTGTTAAAAACATTTTAAGTAGGGGATTATCCTGTGCTACAAGGTGATTCAGGAAACATTATTTGATTGGAAATGAATTTCTCAATGCAACCCTTTAAGGCTTTTTTGTAATTTTTGGTTTAAAAATTTAAACAGATGGATCTGGGAAACACCAGTTCCAGAAACCTGTGATTTCCCTGAAGCAAAAAGGGTTAAATGCAACACTGTGATTATGACCTACATAAATAAACACACACACACACACACAGAGTTGGTGCCACAAGTGTGTATTGGAAACCTCAAAGATGTCTCGCAGAGAGCCTCTGGGACTTCCGAGGTGCGCCATAAAAATGGACCCCTCCAGGAGCAATTAAAGCAGGGCTGGCTTTCATCTTTGAGAGAGGAGTACTCTGCTAAAACATCTGATGGCCACTCATCACACAGAGCAGGGCCTCTGAAGTGGCTGGCAAGCTGGAGCTCCACGGCGCAGATTTGACTTGTGCGCTTGGAAGAAAATGACTCACTTTTAGGCCTGAGTGCAGGACTAATCGCAGGATCTATCCATGACAGATACCAGAATGTGATGATTGCTCACACAGACTGGCTCCCGTTCAAGTTTGCGAGCCAGGAATCATAAATAATGGATGTGCCTTGATCCCTGGCACTGTTGGAATTGATAAGCAGTAAGCCATCAGAAAAACTGAATTGTTACTAATAGGCACGACCCAACTGTGTAAACAAACCATTCAAATCACTGCTGTGTAAGCAGAGCTTTAAATCCTCAGTGTGCAGAAGACACAGGCTGGGGGGTGGAGGGAAATATTTTCCTGTCAGCTTCATTTCTTGGATAAAAACAGTGAGCATTGTAAAAAAACGAAAAAAACGCTGGGGGCTGTGTTTGATAATAATGCAACATAAAATTCCACCTCTATTAAGAGTGTTTCCAGCGAATAGGGGAGCTCTTCCCAGTACATGTTGATTTGAAGTTACGCAATCCTGGCACGGACGTTCTCAGCTCTGCTCCTGAAGCACAACCTTTGTTTTTTTCGGGACAAGCCCAAAAACAGCAGTTCCTCATTTCTCTACTTCCCATCCTGGCTCATAACACAAATGCAACTCTTCTACAATTAAAAGCAGGTCAACAACATCTCAACTGTACGGTGCTGTCAAAAGTTTCTCCATATAAGTTCGGATCAAATGAGATTATTAAATTATAAAAAGAGACGAGTACTTGAGCACAGTTGAAGCTCTGAGACATGTACGTCGACACAATCATTGAACTGATTCTTCCTTAAAATCAAAGCAGCTTTTCCACAAGTTCTTAAAAAAAAAAAAAAGCTTAAGATAAATGGTGGTGCTTGTCCCCTCGCTCCTAACCTGATACTCCCCGTACGCCTCTGTCAATCAGCTAAATGAGGTGGAAAAGCCAAGCAAAGACGAAGGGCAAGAGCAAAGGAGAAAAAAAAGAGCGGAGGATTAGGAGTCGAACAGAAAGAGAGAGGTGGTCGTTCGAAAGGGTCACTTTGTAGAGTTTTGAATAATCACAGAGAGCTGGATTTGTCAAGCTAAAGGCAAAAAAACAACACAACTCAGTCTGCAAAGATCTAATCAGAGATGTTTGAGCTGAAAAACCAAAGTTTGTTTAGATGATAGCCTACTGTCTTAAAGCCACACACACAAACACCCCCCCCACACACACACACACACAGAGCAGAGAACCATCCCAGCCCTCGAGCTACAAACTTTGAGTGCACAGCTATGTGCTGCTGGTGCTGTTTGCTGAGCAGTGAGAGCAGGAGCTGCTGCTGATTGCTAAAAGCGGCACGCAGTTAAACCCCACAGTGTTCAGGGTGGAGGACAGCCGGTTGACTGATGGGATTCAGTGGCTCACACAGGGCGCGGCGCTCAGGTGTTAACATGTAATTATGGGCCTTTCATTGGTCACAATGTGAATTACACAGCCGAGGAACACACCGAGCACAATGCAGAGCTGCTTAATCACGACTGTTTGAAAGAAAACTTGTGTTTGCAGAAAACACACACGATGCACTGTTCAACTGGCACACGTGGCAGCGAGCCACAAGGAATAATGAATGTTCTTTAAGTGGAAGAATATTACACTGAGAAGGTGCTGCAGCTCACCTGCACACAAAGATGGAAGCAACAATTGTGCAGTTTGTGGAAATTTGTCCATATCATAATCTGACGACATACAACCCTTTGGACAGATGAATAAACCTTGGCAAATGTGTAACATTACTTTCTAAATCTTGAAGCACTTTGGGAGGAAAAAAAAGGAGAGAGAGATACTTCCTTTTCAGTGCAGGTTGAGGCAGGCCCACAGCTGTAGCGTTCTTTTCTCGCTGACAGGCGCTGCGGGCGCATGCAGAAATCAAGTCCTGACAAACATCAGGCCATAAACAAGCGCTGTTTGGCGCCTCTGGTCTTGTCTTTTTCATACCTGACATGTCATGTCATGCCTGTAGCGTCTCCCAAACCTGTTTAATTCAACAAAAATCCAAAAGGGCCTTTTTTTTTCTTACCCTGTCTTTTTCTTTTTTTTAACAGAAGCAAAAAACCTGCTTTTGAGAACAAAATTAAACCAACATTTAACATTTGGGAGGACAGTCACCTAATTTATCCCCTCATTTAGAAAACTGTTTGGCTATTTTTGTCAGCACTTATCTTGACCACCCAATCTCAGTGATGACACCTGTCCTGAGGCTAACCTGGATGCTGTCCCATGGCCCCATGTAGTCTGAACAGAAAAAAAATCCAATACACATCATGCTCTCCTGTGGAACACACTAATCAAATGCCTTCCCCCTCCCCCAAAAAAACAACAACAAAACTTCTAACACAGAATTACTATGGTAACTGCATTTAAAACAAGAAAAAATACATATGAGTCTGTAGTTTGTAGGGGCAGCAAAAGATACTAAATAGGTCTAAAGTAATATATAAAATGTCATTGTTTTACTCTGAGTATAAAAAAATAGCATAAAGAATCAAACATGTTCACTGATACAGCAAAACAGGGTTGTATCTTAAAGCAAAACAGGAATCTTGTAATCAAAACTGTAGGAGGATGTGCTTTTCCATAACGATCATGGAGACATCCCAAAGACGCCATAAAAACCTCCCTAACTCTGCCTTTAAAATTTTCCCCTCTACCTGTTCCCATCTGTAGCTCTCAGGGCTCGTCACCCTGTGATGGGCGAGTCATGACAAGTTTCTTAACACAAACAAGTCTCAGCCCCATCTCGTGAGGCGTGGGACGGGCCCGCAGATGTTCCAGGGGCAAGCTGCGTCTTGCTGCCTTTCGCTGGAACACTCTTCTCTTTGAGCATTCACAGGCTCTCCTCCTCCTCCGGCGCAATGTGAGATGCAGCCATCAAGCTTAACTCTCTCGAAAAGACAGAGCCCTCTCCAAGAGCACAGGGTTCAGAAAAGAGGTGCACATTATTTACACAAGTATTATCTACAGGCCCTCAATCCATTACTGTAATCCCCCTGAGCTCTACAGCGTCCCAATGATAGACCAGACCATGACATTCCTCTCCTTTGACTATGTGTGGTGGCAACTAATACACATGGCAAACACAACCAATCTTCAGCCTCACAATAGTTGCATCAGAAGCCAACAATGGCTGCCTCGTTTGCAACACTCCATTAATTTAGAACACAAGATAAAACATCCTGAGCTTGTGTATTCACTTGACCCAGTGTTTTTCTCCTGCTGAAGGATGAAGACGGGAACATCGTGAAGACTGCAGGAGTGCTAACAATGAAACTGTGTGGGAGATATTCTGGGAAAAAGGTTGACGCGTTGCACTCATCTCTCAGTGAGTGTGTGTGTCACAGTCATCCTAGACAGGAAGAGGTTAAGGTGTGGGTTGGGGATTAGGTGTGTCTCCAGAAGAACAGTCATCAAAACGTACAGTACACAGTCCGCTAAGTCCTGTGGAAGATCCCAGAGGCCTTCAAAAAGGGCGCATTAGCAGATCTATACACAGAGCAAAGCTGTGCTGGTGACATCTTCAGTGGCCCTCTGCCATCTGTCCATCAGTCCACTGGTTCAGCTATTGGGCTGAGATTATGGGAGCTTTACCAAAGATCTCTTGAGATCAGGTGAGGAAGCCTCCTTTGAGATGAGAACCGACACTATAATCACTCCTCTTTTGAATGAGGCAAACTGCTGCAGCGGGGCAGGGGAAAAGGTCTGTTTCTGTGAGCCAAACATGGAAACATCAGCAGAACAAACAATAATGTTTGAGTGGAACAAGTTGTGATGGTGGATGACATTTAACAGGATCTGTTAGTGGTGGAGTTTAAGGTATGAATAAACTGCTGCTTGAATTATATATAAAAAAGAAGAAAAATCCATCTTTAGAAAAAGCACCTCCTGTGTTGTTCAACCCCTAACATTGTGAACAAACTTTATAATAAACATGTTTTTTATACAAAAAACTGCCTAATGACCTTCAATTAACTTTCTCTT
>JAOXNZ010000117.1:20059603-20082904 GCA_028566095.1 Kryptolebias brasiliensis | reverse complement strand
TCAATTAACTTTCTCTTTTTAAAAAACTTTAGCTTCAGAATAGTCAAAAAACAGCAAAAATAAAAAGATTTCAGCCCAAAAGATCTAATATAACAACAGATTTAATTTAATAAACAATACAAATTAGCAGCTTTTTAAATTTGTAAAAACAAACTTAAGTCTCAGTAGCGATCCACTGCTTTTCCATGTTAAAGCAGACCATTCCAATCAGTCTTACATCATGTGTTGTGACTGTGGGACACAGTCTGTTTCACTACTTGTGTCTATGATGGGATGTGCAGTAAAGCAGGCTCTGGGGCGTGCCGCTCACAAACCACCCTCTCAGCCACCTCACAGTTGCACATCAGACAAACACTTTTGTTTCTGGCCTGTGAAAATGAGAGGGATGAGCAAGGCAGTGTGGGAAATGGGTGAATGTCACAATCCCACAGTTGGCGTGGTTAATGAATAAGGCGAGCACTCCCTGAGTTTATGTGGAAGGCACAGTGCATTAAATTCAGTGTGACTGGGGGGTGGGGGGTGGTAATGACTTAGGATGTCTCATTCATGTTGACATTTGTACATCAGTTATGGTGATGCAGGTCCATTATGCAATTATCAGCGTCTAGCTGGAAGCCCCGTGATGCAATTTCAAGTTTTGACATCCTAATTTGAATGCTGTCAGTGGCAGCTGTTCCCCCTCTCCTCCCATCTTTAATGCTGCTCTCTTAAAACTGTGTCTGTTGTGTTGTCCACTGGAGTGCGTTAATCAGCCAAACTTGGGCTGCTGCAGTGTCTGCACAGAGGAGTGCGCATTACACACATAAACAACAAACAGGTGATGCAGCAGCTGTCCGTCAGTCCTGTCACATGTAACAGGAGAGCAGGAGGAGCTGGTTGTGTGGGTTTACTGGAAGTCACATGGTGACATCTGGCTGCACAGGACTTCACCCCATCTGGAGCAACGATTCAAGCTGTTTACTTCTTTCAGCAACACAACCCTGGTAAACCTTGCTCCACTTATGACTGAGCTCAGATTGGAACAACAAAAACATTATAACTGTGCGATACGGATCTGTGCAAAAGTCTAAAGCCAGCTCTTGATTCTTTCTGTTTTACTTTGAAGGAGCCAGATTTTCCTGTAAACTTTAAAAGTAAGAGTCTTCCAGGCTTCCTGGAAGCCCTTCAAAGTTTATTGTCATTATTTTTTTCTTAAGCAACAAAACACAGAATCATTCAAGCATGAAAAATAAAAGCATCTGAACTTAAATAATGAAACGGTGATATTTGATCAAAGAACCAAACTGAAGTTTTATCTTAAGACACTTTGTTACTAGAAGTTTGTGATGATGTGTTTTTAACCTCCTGACTACCAGTAATTCAAATTTGTCCTCTGTGGAGGACATTTGTAAACCTGAATATCTCCCACCCACTCCATACTACTGAATTAACTCCTTTTGCTATCGACAGAGGACATTTAGGCCTTTTTGCAATAATACCAAATGTGATGGGGTGGGGCTTTGGCCCCTTACAAAGACTGGGGAATTAAAAATTGTGATTGGCCAATATTTTTTTTTCCTGGTAGTCAGGAGGATATTGTCTCATTTTTTAGCTGCATTTGTGAAAAACGCCAACAATAACACAATTAAACGGACAAAAAGTGTTTTTGAACAATCAAAAGTTATTAGCTGAAAACTTGACACATAGCAGCTGATTAACTGAAGGACGATGCACCTCTCAGGTCCAGTGTCAGGTCTGTACTGGATTTTCTCCTGTTTTAGAGGAATATCTGTCTTTTTTTGTAATTGCAACTAAAGAAATTGGGTAAAACTGTCATTTCAACAGACTGTTTAAAAGTATTTTAATTATTATTCTTTAAATATTAGATGCCTTTAGATACTTTAATGATTGATAAATCAGACTTTAGTGTGTTAACTAACAACTGAAGATGGTACAGAACAAAAACTGAAAAGAAAGTAAGTAAAGAAGCAGCCAATGGTGAAATAAATGATAATTTTAAAAAAGCCAGAAAGCCTGAAAAACTATCGCTTAAATGTTTGAGCAAAATATGAAACATATGAAAAATTGTGAATGGCTTGAGATTTTTGCAAACAACTGTAAAACAACTGTAAAAAAGAGGTATAGCTTACCAAATAGCAAAGAGGCTAATTTCATTTTAATTTGGTAACTTTAATTCCCTAGGGCTACTTTTGAGGACAAGGTAGTGAATGTCTTCTGTAGATATGGTGCATGTAGTGAGTGATGCTCCCCCCCAGCTCCCCCTCTGTCAGCATGTTAAGGAGAAACGCCTGGGGTTTAGTGATGATTTGAGGCCATACATCTCAGGTGACATTCCTCCTTGCCAGATGTAATTGTGCAACGCAGGACTTTAACGTACACCTGAACCTGCCTAGAGCATCACCAGTCAGATAAGGACTTCAAACGTAAAGGAGTCCCTTTAACCTCTAATCTGACAAATAACTGCCTCATTTTATGACAGGCAGCACAGTAAATAAATCTAATAGCATGGCACTTGTGACCATTAAATTATATATATATAAGTTAATTAACCAGATCAACACAATACATTAAACATGGATCGAAGACGTTCAGGACAAAAATATTAGCAGATGTAGTTTTGATAATCCAATCACAACAGATTGTGATCAACAACTTACCTGTTTTTTTGACACTATAACATGTTTTGCCAATAGATCAAAAATGTAAAAGCACCGTTTCTTTAAAATCAAGTACAGAGATGACACAATATTTCTTCTGATTTCAGTTTTTAAACAAAGTTAAACTAACCGTCTGTCAGCTGTAGGTTAGAGTTGGTTTTCATACCCAACAACAGCAAGAACAAAAAAGCTGATCAGTTTTGTTGCTTTAGTTTGTACCACGCCAACACTGTGTAAGACATCATGCAGAAACACCTGAAGAATCCTGAAAAAATCCTATCACTAAGAGTCTTACCGTCCAGGTGGCAGATTTTGCAGTACTGGACTGCTGGAAAGACACGTCAAAGGTGTGGGGTCCGGCATAATCTGTGTTGGATGGGATGGCTGGTGACGGGGACAGGGCGTCGAAGGTGGAGCTGGGCTGGGCGTAGGGTGAAGGAGCCGTCACGTTGTTCTGAGCATGATCGTTGTTATAGGGGCTGGTGGAAGTCGAGCCAGTGTTTTGTTCTATGCTGTTCAGGAGCCCCAGGTTTGTATACTGAGACTGAAGACCAAAGAGAGGTAAAGAAAGAGAGACAAAGAAGACAACAGAGATGAGTTCGTAGATTATAGTTGGAGTTTCATATTCCCTTGGTTTGACACACAGAACAGTATTAATTGAAAGGCATGAATGATTACTGCTCACGACACAATCAGGAAACTTAGTGATGGTAAGCGTTTAGGCAACAGTACGGGTTTGTTATCTTTGTGATTGTTAAATCTGATAAAAACAGAACTATAAAAAGCTTTCAGAGACATGAAAATACAACAGGTTAACTACTACATGAGAAATAAAAAAACAAAACAAAAAAACAAGCTAATTCTATGAGTTCTGAATCACATTTTCAATTAAATAAAAAACAAACTAAACAAAATGCTACATTTTTGCAGCATTCCTCCATCCGTCATCAAAACTACTCAGACAAGGGGACTGGAATTCAATCATCTCCTTTAAACAGGATGGAGACTATGTCTGGGTCAGAGCCAGGCCCTTCCTGTTCACTCTGCTTGCCATTCACCCCATTCCTTTCCATTTATAAATGGCACATTCCTGGACGAGGTGCCATGTCTCTCACTCTCTGGACGGTCATTAATCTCTCCGGGGCCTCTTGTTTATTTCAAGCACGGCTGACCACAGCTGTCCAACTCACACCCAGCGACCTGCTGCCAGGTGTTGTACCAGGTGACCCACTGGGAGCAGAACGTGGTTTATATAACTACTAGTCAAGATGGTGACTTATAAACAAATAATGTGGCAATATTAGTCATTGATCCACACAAACAGAGCCAGACAGACTCATGCAGTCAGACAGACACACCTGAGAGAGGTCATCTGAGTCAGCATCAACATACTCATACAACGCCACAGGGTGGCTCGCTGTTTGGATGGGGGTCACTGTGTGTAGCTATTTGGAAACAATGACACAAAAGATTACAGAAGCTTTTCTAGAAGACAATGATGCTGGGCATGCAGGTGTTAGGAGACAAGCGTTTTGTGAATGAAGCACATACACTCCAAAGGACAAAAAAGCCCTCCTTTCTGTTGGAGATCCTTCTAGTTTTGGTGGGGGAGGCTTCCCCAAACACAAACTTTCTCACAAAAGACAAACTGCACACATGCATTAGAAAGGTTTAAACTCAATGAGCCCTGTTCATGTGATCTCACAGAAGAAAAACAAGCAACTACGATTTAAAATGGTGCTCTTAAAAGGTAATACAACTTTATTACTCACTATACGTTTTGCAGGCAGAAGAAATGTTGAAAATTAAAACAGGAGTTTCCAGGGTGCCTTAATTTCCTGGTTGGAAAGAGTGTTCCCGTATGTGAGAGTGACTGATCAGAGCGCTTCCTTTGAACTATGGAGCAATTCTACTGAGGCACTCAGGCAGTGAGATGACACAACCATCCCCAGTATCTGATGCAGGCGGCTGCCACGGTAGATGTGACAGGCACCAATTATCAATGCCAAATTATTATTCTAAAGAAAAGGTTGATGCTAGCCAGAGACGAAACATAGATAAAAGCAGAATGCCTGGCATTGCTCCCAAATAATGCTTGTCATGGTCCAACTGAATATAAGGATCAAAGATAGGAATTTGAGAAGAAAACTATAATTGACCAGTTAGTAAAGCCCAATTTGTCATGTTTTAATGTTTAATTGACTGGAACTGGGATATCAGCTTTTCCAAATGGGTTGTAAAGGAGTTTCTTGCTTTTCTTCACTTCCTTCAATCAGCTCTTATTCCACTATAATACAGTAACTATTTAATTACCACTTTTGTAGCTCTTAAAAATTCTTTCTGTTTATAGCTGGTGCTGGGTTTTGGCCCTTGGGATGTTGCACTGCTAAACAGCAGAGCAGTAAATCAGCAGCCTTGACATCCTCAGAAGCCTTTAATAAAGTTTTTTGAAAAGTTGTGCTGCCCGTTTGAGGCCCGTTAGCTCTTGTCCTTTTTTGTTTTCGGTTTGTGATTAATGCTGATCAAACCCTTTCAGACCACCATGAAAAAGACTCTGTTGACCTTTACACTGATCAGCCGTTCACACCAATGTTGGAATCTGAATTATCCACAACACATATCAGAAATATTTTAAATACACTACAGCACTAATTTAGAAGTCATTGATACAGCCAACACTTGGGCATTTGGCACGGTGTACTGACATATTAAATTATTCCATGAATAGTTTTGTATTCATCAATAAGTTAATGACTGAATTTTATTTAAAAGAAGATAAATAACTCTGCCCTATGATGGCCTGCTGACCTGTCCAGAGTGTACCCCGCCTCTCACCCAATGACTGCTGGAGATGGGCACCAGCTCCTCGTGACCCTGGACAGGAACAAGCGAGTAAAGAAAATGATTGGATGGATAAATGACTCTTTAAGTAAAACTGTACAATTCTGAGAAACCATTATGACTGATGTTCTATGTTTTAACAGCATTAACAGAACAGCAGAGATTTTGTTGTGATTGTGAGCACTGTTCAGAAACAAAACATCTACCAGGACACGGTCCCTCAGCAGCTTCTATTAGCAACACAAACTTTTGTTTCATGCAAACACTGCAGTGGCTAAAACTCCATGAAATACACCTACACCTTAACATATTCTCCTCCTCCTGCTATGTTTACTGAGCCAGCACAAATAATATGACATATTGAATAATTAAAGCCTAAAGGAGCTGGAGCAGACCTGGCCTGAGGGGGGGGATAGCTCCCATTCCTGACTCTCTGATGCTCTGCTCCATGTTCCTTGGGCCAAAGAGCATCTAGGGGACTGTGATGAGTGACCACAGGGGTGGGAGGCATTAAAGGCTCAACAGGGCTGTGGGAGGGGTGACATGGGGCTGGGTCTACACCTTATACCTGCTGGGGTGGGCAGAGCAGGTGATTGTATCTACATCAACATACCATTAAAGCAATTAGGACCCTGGACTAAACAGCAACGCCTGGCCAGCCCCATTCTTATGGCTGCAGCGGCTCCCTGGAGACTGGGGTCGGGGCAACCTGATACCTTACACACTGAAGGTATTGAGCTGGACACCACTTAAAGCCCACCCCCACTTCACAACTTAAAAGAC
This sequence comes from Kryptolebias brasiliensis, assembly GCA_028566095.1. Taxonomy (NCBI): domain Eukaryota; kingdom Metazoa; phylum Chordata; class Actinopteri; order Cyprinodontiformes; family Rivulidae; genus Kryptolebias; species Kryptolebias brasiliensis. Next base: position 20,076,623 of record JAOXNZ010000117.1, on the reverse strand, counting down.
AGAGACCTGACACACCTGTTATCTGCAACCTGCAATCTGAAAATCTATCAGTCGCTCGACATCAATGCAGGACAGAGAATTAAATAAATAATAAATCAGAAGCACAACACAGTCGGGAGCCTAAGAACAGAACAGGCTGAAAATCTGGAAACTAAAAACTACATTTCTTATAGATTCATTTTTTTCTTAACCTAAACAATTAGAAAAAAGTGATTGAGAAACATTAACTCAATCAGTAAAACCTAATAGAACCTAAAACCCTGATAAAAAGCAATCTTGAAAACATTTTTTTAACCGTTTTTACTTTCCCAAAAAACGTTTTGCCATAATGTTGTACAACAATTTCAAACTAAATTTTTTTAGGTTGTTTGATCCGTAATGTATTCTCAGCAAACACTGATATCTTGTGGGAAAACAGTTCACAAGAACGAAATAAAAATCACAACATTCTTGGCGGCATTTTTCTTTCTGACGTGTCGTTGTGTTTTTTCACATACAGAAGAAAAGTTTTTCAACGCAGAAAATCAAATTCCCACAAAGCTTTTTACAAGCCTTTTTTTTAAATCGGGGAACAATCAACTAAACACAAACCAGATATAAAATAGATCACATGAACTAACTCCAAACCCAGCCAGACAGCAGCCATTTCACAGCAGGAAAACATTCAGATTTCCAGGTGTTTACATTCCCTGCTCTGTTGACTGTTACACACACACACACAGCTGTACACAAAAACACACACACTGTCACGGCTTTAAAGAAAACACAACTGAACAATTCCCTGTCATCAATCTTGCTTTGATTATTGTTACTTGATATTTAAACCATCAGTCAATTTGTCATAGATATATATTCATATATAAATATTCAAAAACACTTTGGTTAAACCAAGAAGTACCCAGAAAAACGAAGGCCGTAACAATTCTTCAGAATGACTATTAAAACAACAGGTAAAAGTAAAAGGCCTTTTACTTCGATGTGTCTTTTGATGCCACAAAGTTCTGCGGAACCAACTGATGAATCGGGGGTGAAGTCTGAGGCCCCATTAGCAGTTTTCTTCGTTGATCTTACCTCGTTGTAAGTAGTCGTGGTTCCTGTCTCCAGGTACAACATGTTGGCGCTTAGATTGAGCAGAGCTGCTGCTGTTTGCTCCACTGGCTCCAGGATTCCACAAATCTCTTTTTCTCACTCTAAAAGGAGTGATGTGGACTAAAGATGCAAAGTGGACAAGCAGAAGCTTCTATAGGAATCTAAGGGAAGTTCATATATACCTGGAGGAAAGGGGAGGATCTACCTGGAGCTGCCTAACTCCACACCCATCATCCCCCCAAAAAGCCTTCCTTAGAAACTCTGCAGAGTAGCTCGAAGGTAAAAGAGAGAGGACAAATCACTTTATCCATTTGATAGCTTCAACCACAACAAAAATAATGAGTCTTGCACTCGAACGTAGGGATTTGTTTTTACTTTCACTGTTATATTTTTAATGTAACAAGATGGATAATGATCATCTGAGTAAAACCTTGAAAAATAAATAAGAAAAACTAAGAGTTATGAAGTGCAAGCTACGATTTTTGTTCCTATCTTTATGATGCAGCTCACAAATCAAATACCACCATAAGATTTGAACTATTTATTACCTATAGATGTTTTTAAAAAGCTGCCTTAAAAGAGTTGACTACAGTGAAAGGTTAGGATTAGATTTATACTCCTAAAATTAGTGTAATGGATTATGGTAAATACAAAAACATAATCAAGGAGAAAGTCAGTCAGTGGTCCAGCAGGCTGCAGAGTGACAGTCGTAATCTGCAGCTGGGAGAGGACAACTAGTTTGCATAAGAATCGTTCTCCTCTGCATCCCATACTCAATGGAAAAAGGGCGGCCCACAGAAGAACAACGTGACTCCTGCAGATTGCTTGTATCTACCTGAGATGACTGCTGTAGATCTGTTTTGGAAACACGTGTTGTAAGCAGCCCTGAAAAGCTCTGTGACAATAAAACTGACTTTCACCAAACTGACATATTTGGTTCTATAATCCTTATGCACATCAGATTAATTGTTCATACAAGACAAAAAAGCCAAAAATAAAAAAATTGACTTATTTTTTTAGCAAATGTGCAAATTTGCAATTTTCTTATTTTTTGCTTTTTTGTCTTGTATGAACAATTAATATGATGTGCATGAGGATTATAGAACCAAATATGTCAGTTTGGTTTGCACATTTGCTAATAAAAGAAGTCAATCAAAAACTTTTAACTGAGTACTTAGCAATAAAGTCACACTGCAGATGGAAATGTCAGTTAACAAATTTCACTGCACTGCTCCTCAAAAGGAGAAAACGAAGCAGAGCAGTCAGTAAGACACAGAAAGCTGAACAATCTGAAGCTGTCTGAAAACTTAAGCACAGCTATGATGTGCATTCAGCGTCTTCTATCACCAGCCACACCCTGTTCAGGGCTGGGGGGTACAAGGCCTGCAGGTCAGCCTGCTACAAAAGGGAAATCAACACTTGGAAGAGTTCAATCCAGTGGCCTCCCAAGATCTGCAGCCTTACAGAGGGTCAAGGCAAACCTTTTAAAGGTGATAACTAGTTTAGCTAAACAAACTTCTAATTATGTTAAAACAGCACTGACTTTGAAAAAGAGTTAGAGTGCTCAGTGTTAGACTAATGTTGTAATAAAAAGGAAAGTGCAGCTATAAAAATGTGTAGAAGACTGTTTATTTTAGCTAAAACACACAACAAAGTGCACAACTCAGTGATCCAAAACTAATCTGAAATGTTCAATACCACTGGATTTCTGCTTGATGTGCCACAAGACAAAAGTTAAAACAAAAATTACTTTTAATCATCACGTATTAACTATATTTTCAATGAAAGTAGAAGCAGCTTCATGAACAACTTAAATCTTACAGTGAAAAACTCTGTAAGACCGGACAGCAGCTGAAGATCTGCAAATCCAGGGGCTCAGACAAAAGAAGCTTTTCTAAAGATTTTTTCCTTTTTAAGAGCTTGTTCCTAAAGTCAGCCAGATTAGTTTAGTATCAGGTGTCGGGCCTCAGTGGCTGGGGAGGCACAGACACCTGACCTGAAAACACAACAAGCTCCTGACCACAATGACAGACGCATGGAGCGACAGCGAGCGTCACCTGGGTGGCAAGTCCTAAGATCCAAACAGTCAATAGTTTATTTGCTGTCATTCATTTAAATATCAACAGTTCAGTCTGAGCCTTTACACTGCACTGTTCTGCAAAGAAAAAATGTCTTTTTGAGCTAATCTATGTGCCCTTGTTTAATTTGATCTGAGTGTGAGACGACTGAGTTGGACAGCTGTTAATCTAAACCTCTTAAAAACTGACCACATTATCAACAGGTTGATGAAAAACAAGGATGCACTTTGTTCTTAAATGTCTAAAGAAGCAGGACACAAAATTTGCTGATAACATTAAAGACGACACAGAAAAGCCTGGCTGTTGGCATGCGGAGGGGGGAAATGGAGAGTTTGATCAGACGAAGAACTTATTGTCCAAAAGATTACAAAAAAGTAGGAAAAAATAAATCTTAAATGAGGTCATAATAAATTAAAAGTAGGCTCATCTAAATGGTGCTAAAAAGTTTAAGAAAAAAATATCTTGTAACTTTTCTTTGTTCTATTTGAACGTTTTAAAACAGTTCCCTCAGAATGTTGGTGTATAGAAAATAGGACAAACGTGAAAAATTGGACGCCTTAAATTTCTTTCCACCATTTCATTTTATGTCTCTTCTGATGTTCAGACAAAATTTACGCCCATGGACTCGCTGACATGACAACCGCTCCTCAGCTGGACCAGAACAAACATTCACTCCATGGAGCTACGCCTTAAAAACACTTCTTCACATGCTGGAAGCAAACTGGTGGAGCTTTAAGATGTTTTTAATAGTCTAAGTAGAACCTAAAGTTGTGCTTCTTGTTGCTTTGAAAATAGTGTGATAATTATAGTTAAGTAGAAAGATAAAGGGAAAGATGGTTGTGGAGCTAAAATGTTTGTTTTCAGGTAAAACAGACTTAATGATGTTTAAACGGCAGCGAAAATGAGAAAGTGACAATGTAAATAACTGCACTGTATTTGTCAGACTCTTTTCAGATGGCAGTTTTCAGATTAGATTCTGGCTCGGTTTGGTTTAGTAAACAGTACAGAAAAGCTGCTCATGTGCACAAAAACTGAGCAAGAAGGAAGTCGCATATTAGAGGAGTGGTGAAAAAAACAGTGTGAAACCTAACACAAACATGTAATTAGATCTCAGAGACGCCGTGTGTGGATTGAGCCACTCCACGGTGAAGCTGTTTAAACTGTGACCTGTGACAGAACGAGACCTCAGTCCATCAGCTTTACTCCTGCACCAGCTGATCAGAGCTTTATCTCTGTTAAATCAGCTGTTTGGGGTAGGATATAGCGTTTCTCCAGCTACATTCCTTCATGTTATTCTACCTTCTGTTTGCTCTGCTCCTCCCCCCTTGCTTCAACCCCCACCTTTACCATTAGAAGACACATACTGATAGATGAGAGCGGGGACCTCTGTGAGACAGGCAGGTGCTGTGTTAAATTGTTGCCCTGCAGCTATAAAAAAAGAAAAAAAAGTCCAGAATAAAAAGGAATTTTAGATTAAACATAAACCTTACACAATGCAAATAAGTCCCTGGGGGCACTAAACAGCGAGCTACATTTTAATGAGTCGAGAACGAGGCACACCTCAACATGGGTGGAAGAGGAAGGGGGGTAAGGTGAAGGTGGGCTTGTCCACCGCAGCTTTTAATCAGAGCAGAGTCTTGACTTGGTAATAACAACTGAGGGTTGGTGACTGGCAAGTCGCCATGGCAGCAGGCTCTTAGCTCTTAGTTCTGAGTTGATGGCGTGCCAATCATGTAACCCCGCCCCTCTTTGGAGAGGAGGAAAGTGGGTGGTGGTGGGGCCATTAATCACCAGTTCAGGAAAGCACATGCCCCTTTGGGGGGGATGTGCCGAGTAACATTACTCAGCTCCTTAAACAAATTTTCTATTAGCCGTTCTTTTCTTTCCTCCCTGGATGGAAACCAACATCCCACCATCATCGTCATCGTTAGTAGCAGAGCTAACAGGAACACATTCCTCATCACAGCACACTACAGCCTATGGGGTGCCGTTTGTAAAGTTGCACAGTCAAAAATTAACAGCAATATTTTGGTTTATTTAGCCTTTCATAAGAAAAAAATTATTATTATTTTTTTTCAAAGTCATATTTTCACCATGTTAGTCATACATTTATAAATATCATAGTTCCAAACTAAGTATTTAGCTCCGTACTAAATATTTAGTTTACAAACTAAATGTTTATGTCTGAGCGAAATATTTAATTTGCAAACTAAATATTTAGCTCGGACCTAAATATTTAGCTAATATGCAAATTCCTTGCCGAAAAGCGGAAGTGGACTATCAAAATAAAAGATGAACTTGTATAGTTGCTAGAACAGCTCGTCTGACGTCCTCAGAGGAAAAGAATGATGATAAAATACGGTACTTAAGAGAAAACTGAAGCAATTCACTATGGCCAGCAGCAGCTCTTCTTCTACTACTTCTGGTGTTTTTTGGCAGTTTGCCAACAGGTGTATATAAACATTGGGCTTTTATTTTGATCTGAAATTAAGACCTAAAGAAAATTGTTCCACCAATTAAAAATGCGTGTTTCACTAAAAATAACAAATTAAGGCTTAAGGTGTACAACCAACCATAAAAGCTGCATTAACGAGTTTCACAAAAAATGTAAACATTAAAAAGTAAATCTTTAATCAGCAGCTGCCTTCCATTGTTTCACCCTCTGACGATGTTTTAAGTTGTCACAAAACACAAGCTCTCCATCAATGCTTCTGGCAATTTTAGGACCAAAATTGGCAGTGTCACAATCTAAAGACACAACTCTTAAATAAGCAGCCTCCATGAGTGGCTGTTCTCAGGAGCTGGGGCCCACCCAGGTTAGGTACAGCTCAATCTAAATAAGATAATATCCTTACAGACAACATCTCAGACAACAGCAGATAAGCCAGTCTTGTTCACTGCTGTGTCGAACTGCTCTGCACCTCATTTACACAACTATACAACAGAAATCCCATTGTTAATATGAAAACGAAAACCAGTTTGAGAGTCATCAAAAAAAATGACCCAACAACTCAGAATGAAAGGGTCCAAGAGAATGTCTTTGACATTAATAAGTGCTAAGAATAACAAACATCCTGTAGACGTTTAAGCTACTATTTGTTGTATTGAGAAAGTGAAAGAAAAGCTTTCAGACCTGATAATCACATCGATTGTGTGTCTTTCTGATTCGGGAGTTAGAACCCTTAAAAACTGAAAGATTGGTAAAACCATTTTAAGTTTGTGTTGTTTTGTGACCTACTGACTCTACGCTAAATTAGCAGAAAATGCAGACAACGCACCAGAGAAAAGTAGCTTTCTCGTACAGAATATTTACTGTTGAAATGAGCAGTGTGATCATTGCTATGTAACATGTCAGGCAGCAGGTATTGTAAGTTAATTTGGAGTTTTATTTTTTTTCTTGCAAAACCTACATACTTACAGAAACAAGCTGATCTTGCTCATGCATGGTTATGTAGTCCATACTGATCTGAATGGTGTTTCCTGCAGACCCATCAGTTGAACTGTCTGTGAAGTTTAGCTCGATGGGCTGGACTGAATGAAAGGCAGATCTGACAGAAGACAAACAATACTGAAAAAATACTTGACGTGCACTTTTTTTAGTCACTTAAAGTGACAAAGGCTTGTGTACATTTTGATCTATTATCGTATGCACTTACTGGTCCAGCATATCAAAGAGCTGGTTAAATACATCTTGACTGAAGAAGTCAGAAGTCTGTGCTGCCTGATTCTGGGTCATGGTGGTGAGGATTGAGCTCTCTCTCCAGGACAAACAAGCTGAAGGATCCCTGAGTCTGCAAAGAGACATCAGTCAGTCAGCCGTAATCATTTCATACACCAAATACTCATTTCACTGTTGGCCTTTTTGGAAAAAGGCATAACTTTGTATATGGTAGCTTTACAAGTTTTATTGTCAGCAAACATTCAGCATAAAAGCTGGATGTGCAGGGCTGAGGTTTACGGCCACCCAGCCTGTAGAAGAAAGGAGGAGGAGTCCTGCTGGCAGCCATTCATGAAGAGCACATCTATTGTGAAGAAGTCAGCCTGCATAATACGGAATATTTGTACTACACATAATGATGATTATGCACCATTCAGACAGAGGCACTTTGACCTGCTCCCTTGAAACGTTACACCTGCTTCGGAGCTCAGCCTGCCATTGTCCCTGCTGAAGTGGCGCACGCTGCCTCCCGAGACAAGCGGAATTCCCCCCATGGTCTATATGATAGCACCAACAACCTCTGGTATGTGTTCAGCTGGACGAGCAAGGGGGGGGTGGCCTGATGGGGCTGCCATAATCTGAAGCTGGCACTATTTTAGGTGTTGGAATTCCCCGGTGCTGTGCGATGAATGATATTAATACCTAACTTACAAACACAGGCATATCTAATGAAGCAAAAAATTTGACTTATGCAGGAGACACACACAAGGGACTGCAGAGTTTCAACCAAAGGAATAATATTTAGTTTGCGATGTGCACAAAATACTGTGGGTGGGCCATCTTGGGTTAGGCCAGTGTTTAATTAATTCTGGTCCTCATGGCCCACTGCCCTGCATGTTTTACACATATTCAGTCATTCAAATGACTGAATTACTAAACAAGCGAATCAGAGAAGAAACTTGTTATAGTCATTAAAATCAGGTGTGCTGAAGCAAGGACAGTTCTAAAACATGCAGTCAGGGGTATTTTTTTTTTTTAAATTACAGCTAGCCTAATAAATTTTATATCCTAAATATAGTGTTACTAAAAGCTACAACTCTACTGCTCTAATTTAACTGAGCCAGTAAACACAGTTACTTCAGACTGCTTGCTTAGCAAAATGCCTCTTTTGGACTATTTATAACAAGACCTTTCATATTTTTAAGGTAGCATTGCTTTAATGTTTTGGATACACACTATTTTATCTTGCTTTTACACCTTACCTGCACTAATTGCTGCCTTCCACAGTTTTTGCTACCGTTGAATGAAACTCTCAGAAACTTCCAGTGTTAAAGCGTCTCTGCTAAAACTTACACTGGTAGTTGTCTTAACCCTTGTTAATTGTCGTGGCAACCAAAATATCAGCGCACGTGAAGATAGAAATAAAAAGATTAAAAACAGGGTCGCATTTAAAGCTTACACTATGTTCATTTCCTTTAACTTTCAGTTGTCTTTGTTTACAATGAGTAATTTTTTAGTATTAAAATATTTAATTCTGAGAACAACTACAAGCTTGCCAACTGGGGTTTAGCATATAAACCCATCAGAAATTTAAAGCAGAATTTAGAAAAAATTATTCCATTCCAATGCAAATGCTGTGCAGAGTGCTGGTAAAGAGCATGATATTTAATAAGGGAAGAACGAGGTGCCTTAACCTCCCGAGACCCAAGTTTTTGTGTGGTGTGCATTTTTTCAATGCAATGACCTCGTATGAGGACGCAGGGTCTCAGGAGGTTAATTACAGCCCAGCTTCATTTGTTTGTAGCTTTTATTCCCAAGCGTTTCTATTAGAACTAGTTTAACTGACTTTTCATTCACTGGTCTAAAATACTTTTGAATTAGTTAACCAGTCAGAGCCCAGAATAAAAGAAGTTGTTCATCAGGTTAGGCAGTTGTAGTCTTTTAATAAGCCTATGAATACATTTTGAAATATTTTAGTAATGAAACTGTAGTCTGACCTTAATGACCTTTGACTCTCTTGCATTTTTTGCATCCAAAACATACCTGTGGAAAGTTTTTGTTAGGTAATATCAGTAAGGAAAATTTTCCCCACTTTCACCTGCTCCTAAACTCTATTTTTAGGCCCAGTTAAATATATAAAAGGATATTTTGTCCATTTTGAAGTGAGATTCAACCATTATTGGTTATGACTAATAATATCTTACCTGTTTAAGATTTTTTGAACAACCTCACTTTAGAGAAGTAGAGTTTAGATCTGACTTGGATCGAATTGACAGCCTAATGATGACTCGTCCGAGTGGACCCACTTCCAAAACAAATCGCAGACGCCTTAAAAAACTTCAGTCTTCAAAAATGTTGCAGTGGTGGGTGCAAATGCCGTTGTTCAAACCTTCACATCGCTGTCAGTTCTGCATTTCACAGTTATTTGGACAAAATATTCTGAAATTCCAGCCAGAACTGACCCCAGGCTGCACTGGCTGTGTTACAACTTTCAAACAAACATTAAAGAAATGACAGCGGTGTAAAGGTTTAGAAAATAATGTTTGCATGAACTGCTATACATCTTTGAGAGTGGAGCTGTTTTAAGACAGCAGCGATCCACTTTGGTCTCAGTTGTATTCGGACTAGCCATTTGCTCATCAGTCCTGTCAGACTTAAACTCTATTTCTCCAAAGAAAAGTCATGCACAAAGCTACTTAAAACAGCTACAATACTAATTGTTCATAACTTTTCCACAAAACCTCCCATTCAAAACATTCCTTTGAATCTCTAAAACTTTCGATAATTACAAACAACAACCAGCAATGTGAGGAAATTATAAATTTGTCACATAATCTTGTTACTAAAGCATAACTGTATGACTTTACACATGCAATTTAAGCCCCTCTTTTCGAGGTTAATAAAAAAAAAAAAGTCAAAGTTGAATCGTTTTTCTTTCATCTAGTTGTTTTGTAGTGACTCCACTTGGTTGGCTGCTTTGTCCCTTTTCTTGCTGCTGTTTTACTGCTGCTGGGTGTCTGGTTACTCAGAGACTTTTTCAGGTAGCCAGAGGCAAAGGCTGTTCAGCATCCACTTAAACACAGTGCAGCGCCTCCAGACGAGACGGGAGCAGAGGTCAGCACTAAACAGGGACGGCCATTGTCTCTTGGCAGGTTGGGCACACCGACCGATGAAAATGCAATCAAAACAAACAGCCCAGGCAATCGGGGCCCTTCTCCAGTGTCATTATTAATCACTTTTCAAAGCCTTAAGACCCTCTCCCCCTCATCTGTCAGTCCCGGCTGGAAGGGGGACATGACTGCAAAACAACAGAAAGCCTCTGTGTCCCTCCTCTTAGCCCCTCACGTTTATAGAAGTGAATAAGTTGCGGAGGGTGTAGAAACTGCGATTTGTACATTTGTGGGCCAAAAAATAGTTAAAAGCCAGATAAAATGATCAAGAAATGAGAGCTATTAAGCTGTTTGTGAGCAAAAAAACAGATCTAAGCCTCACAGGTCGCATGCCATATGTTCATAACACGTTATGATAATATCCTAATCTTGAGGCACAGATACAGATTATGAACCTTTTCTTCTTGCAATGCAAAACCAAAGAAATAAAAATTGGTCTGTTGAATTCCCCTAAAAGACTATTAAGTTAAAACTGTCAAAAACAACACAAATACTCTGCATTTACAAAGAAAAGAAAAAAAAGAACAAAATGGGTTTGAATGAGTTATTAAGAAAGTTAATAGTTTACTATATCATCAGCTCAGAAACATTCTTTGAATGAAGAAGACTTGAATAACTAAACTTTTAACTATTTTAGCTATTATTATCTATCCCTTTTGTTAAATATAATTTAGATTGTATATATTTTATATATGCTTTCACAAGTACATTAGAGTTTACTTTTGTTTTTTGTCTTCTTTCACCCAGTGTGTCTCAGTGCTGTATGGTTTTCTCTTAAATTCCCTCAAAGTGCAGAGTGCACACACCCAAACTCTTATTGACTCCCATTGTATCTGAACTCAGAATTTTCCCTTTTACTCTCCTGTGGCCTTCGAGTACAAGGTCTTCTCTACCTCTCTCTCTGTGTCTGTCTCTCTCTGTCTGTCTGTCTCTATCGCTCTCTCTCTCTCTCTCTGTCTCTCTCTCTGTCTCTGTCTGTCTGTCTCTCGCTGTCTGTCTCTGTCTCGCTCTGTCTGTCTCGCTCTGTCTGTCTCTCTCTCTCTGTCTGTCTGTCTGTCTCTCTCTCTCTCTCTGTCTCTCTCTCTCTCTGTCTCTCTCTCTCTCTTTCTCTCTCTGTTTCTCTCTCTCTCTCTCTGTCTCTCTCTCTTTCTCTCTCTGTTTCTCTCTCTCTCTCTCTGTCTCTCTCTCTCTCTCTCTCTGTCTCTCTCTCTCTCTCTCTCTCTCTTTCTCTCTCTGTTTCTCTCTCTCTCTCTCTCTGTCTCTATGTCTCTCTCTCTCTCTCTGTCTCTCTCTCTCTCTCTTTCTCTCTCTGTTTCTCTCTCTCTGTCTCTGTCTCTCTCTCTCTCTCTCTCTCTCTTTCTCTCTCCGTTTCTCTCTCTCTCTCTGTCTGTCTCTCTCTCTCTCTGTGTCTTTCTCTCTTAGAGGGTTAAAATTGGAAATTAAGTTTTTTTTTCTTGTTTTCTGTATTTTAGCTTTTCATATTTTCAACATAAAACACTGCAGACACATAATAATTGACATCTATAGTGACTAGAGGCTTCTGGATCAAGATACTTTTTTAAGTATAACTTATAGTTTTAAAATAGTGGCTTTGTTTGAGGCTTTCTTTCTAGTAAGTTTTCATGTCTGTCTGTCTTATTTTAGTGCTACCAAGGATGAGCCACAGGCAGCAGCTTTAACATTTTTTGGTTCTCTTTAGACTTCCTCTACAGTTTATGCATCATAATGTCGGCATTTGGACAGCTAGGGTTATTACAAAAGTAAAAAATATTGACATAAGTTTGAAAGTAAATGATATAATAATAGGGTATATAACAATAAATTTCTGTGTTACAGTAGATAAAAAAAACACATATAAAATATATACAATCTAAATTATCCAGAAGTATTTCAGTCTTAAGCAAAGCAAAGCAATTTTTGAATTATAAATCACTCCAAATCCTGTCTTCCTCACTTATTGTACCATATCTGGAATACTGTGTGAAGGTGTGGGGCAACATGTACAAAACTGCCCTGGATGGAGATACAGAAAAGAACTATAAGAATAATTAATAACACTGGCTTTCTGGAACAAGTTATTTTACAAATAAAGAGTAAAGTTTCCTGATCTGGTTCAATACAAACTTGCACAAATGATGTAAGACACTGACTTTAACTTGTAAATATACAAAAAATGATTTTAGATGGAAATGAAAGATAAATAATAAAAAAAAAACTGATCTAACTATGGATACACAAACGTGATAAAATAATTTATATTCTTCCTGCTGCATTTCAAACACAACATTGAATTGTTCAAGTGTAAAAAGTGTTATTTCTATTATTTATTTTTTAGTAATATTATTATAATTTTGTTTTTTTTGTTTCACCATGTTCAAACTAAATAAATACAACTAAACTAAACTATTAAAGTAAGCTCTGAATTAGGCTTTAGACAAGAAAGTTGATGTTAGATTTTTGTGCTGTAGCCGTTTCATCCTTCAAAATGTCTTTAAGTTTTATGTTGTGTTTTATTGTAATAAATTTGATACAAGCAAATTATATTAAACTGAATTTAATTTATGGGTCATACACAGGATCTGTCACTGAATGAAAGGCCTCTCCTCAAATTCTCAGATTTTAAACTGGAAGGTGGATCAATATTGTCCAATTCTCTACGTTAACGACACGTAATTATAACTTTATGTGTCTGCCATGAGCAATGAAAACACCCTGTGCACATGAATTGTTGCCATCATACTGCCTGCCACTTGTATAAATATATCGGGACCAAAGAGCAGCTGAGGATCCGGGCAGACGCAACTGTCCTCAGGTCACTTTGAACCTCCAGAGGCAGAGCGAGTCAAACAAGAACAAGATCCCCGGCAGATAACTTCTCAGTTACACTAAATGTAAGGATGGTGTTAAAGCCATGCAGTTGTTAGGCTGAGTTTCCTCCAAAAGAAGAGTTAGAGCACAGATCTGCTCTGAAATAAAGGAAAACTATTTAAATCATCAGTTTAAGCAATATACTGGTACTTACCGATGGAAGGGGAACTCTGGGTAATACTGCACAGCTGTGAAAGGTGAATTCATGTTGTCATGCCAAAATTCACTTTAAAACAACCGGCTTGTCATAAAGGCACATGTATCAGTCACTGTGCTTGAGCTACAAGACTAAATACATTCAACAATAAAAACAAACAAAAAAAAATTCAAAAAATGAACAAACAGGCTTGGATTAAAGTGCCGGAGGGGGGGTTACAGTGCAGAGTGAAGGAAGTTTGAGAGATGTTTTCAATTTAGGTATTTTTTCTTAGGCTGCCCTACAAATAGGAGGGGTCTGAGCCAGCTCCAGGACCAATCCCCAGCTACGGTGGTACAAGATATCACTCACTCTCTGTTGCCAGGATATAGATATCAAGCAACTTCATTTGACCCCTGTGGCCCCTCCAACACACACCCACACACACACACACAGAGGGACGCAGCTAGTCACTGTCTTGAAAAGCTCCCATCGCCCTCTCACTCCCCCATGTGTTTCTCTGGCCTTGTTCTGATATTTCCACCCAGATTCCAAAGCATTTTCTTTAGACAGCTGAGAAGGAGTGTGTTGCGTCACGCTCCTCACATTGGTCCGGTGGTGTTCGAGCCCACTAAAAATCCCCATAACTACAAGCTAAATTAAGGGCCCAGCATTTCTTGAAGGAATGCATATTACCCACAACCTTCCATGAGATTTACACTAAGATCATCTTATGTAGGGAAATGACAGAGTTGTAGCTGTTTTGGTCAAACCTTGAAAACAACGTTATCTCTTTCGCCATTGTGAGATGTCGCACTGACACTATGTGCTGTGAATCACTCTCAGCTACTACCACTTTAAATTCTGGCTCAATATCAGTAAAACTGATTGAATTATAGCTATTTTGTGTTGGCTAATGTTAACTAACTGCGGTGACCATCTTGCATTGGGTGGCTCCAAGAATGAATCAGTTGTAGATGTACACCCAATATTTATTTCCTAAAAGTTTTATTGAAATCCCTCCAGTGGGTCATGGGATATTTTGCTAACAGACAAACAGGGTTGACTCGAGTATGTATTGTGAATGACTCTCAGCTACAACCACACCCAGTCTTAGCACAGTATCTGTAAAACTGACTGAATTATAGCCATTTTTATGTTTTCAAAGGTCAGTCTGCTGTGGCAGTCATCTTGAATGGGGTTGACTCCAAGAATTAATCTGTTGAAGATATAAATTCAATGCTTTTTTCCTGAAAGTTTTATTAAAATCCATCCAGTGGTTTGTGACATATTTTGCTAACAGACAGGCAGTGTTGACTCCAAATAGGTTATAGCAAAATTCAAACAAAGATTTTTTGCAACCTGTTAGCACTCAGGATATGTGTTGGGGATGGGTTTCAATATATGTAATATATGCAATATATGTAAAATGGACTAAGTTATAGTCATTTTGTGTTTGCTAATGTCAGGTAACTGTGGCGGCCATCTTGAATTGGGTTGTCTCTAACAGGTAATCAGTTGGAAACGTGCAGTGAATGATTACTTTCTTTAAAATTCATCCTGTCTATTCTGTCTATTGGTAATAGACAGAGACACTCACAGACATGGACCTTACGGCACCAATTAATTCAAGAGGGAAACACACTCTTCAGCTAAGACTTCACGTGTGCAGGTCGAGGGTAGCGGACGGAACGACAAAGCCAACAAAGGAAAACACAAATTCTCTTTAAGTGTGAGCAGATGCAAACAGACACCATGAAGAATTGCCGAACTTTTACAGTAGCTTCTGTGAACTCTGATTCGGGCACGTACAGATATCGTGCCGCTTTCATCCAGTTCACCCGAGCAGTATGGCAATGTAAACCTAGAGGTGTTGTGTGGTTTTCAGAGACGAACAGCAGATGAATCAACATGCTAAAATAAAAAGATGGGGTCATGGTGAGGGAATGATAATAAATAGATGTGGTGTATCCAGGCAACACAAACCTCTAAGCTGCTCTCTTGTACTTTTAATAAAGATGCAACACTTCCTTCTTCTCACTTGAAGGCTGCCTGAGAAAACCCAGAAACGACAAACTACTTCAGTTCTGTGTGTCAGCCTATTGTTGAAATATACAGTATGTTTAATATCAATTTAAGGGCTTAGCCCTTTATGAAGGAATGCATATCACCCCCCACCTTTCATACCAGAGTTGTTAACCTTATTTTTTTCATAAATGACAAAGGTGTAACTGTTTTGCTCTGACACAGAAAATAAAAGTATGTGCAATCTCATGCAATATTGCAAAGTATGGATGGTGAATGACTCTCAGCTACTACCACATCAAATTTTACCTGAATATGTAAGTATGTATGTATGTAAGTGACTGAGTTATAGCCATTTTACTGTTAGGTCAGTCAGCTGTGGCAGCCATCTTGAATTGAGTTGACTCCAAAAGTTATTCAGCTGTAGATGTACATCCAATGATTACTTCCTTTAGGGTTTATTAAAATCCATCCAGTGGGACATAAGATATTTTGCTAACAAACAGACAGAGTAGTCAGTCACCAATAGTCAATGACAAAGTTTTAAACAAAGCTCTTCTGTGATTGGTTTGTACTCAGAGCATGTGTTCAGGATCAGTCTGAGCTACTAACAAAATTTTTTTTTAGCTCATTATCTGTAAAACTGACTCAGTCAAAAAACATTTTTGTGTTTGCTAAGTCCAGTTAGCTGTGGCGACCATCTTGGATTGAGCTGACTCCAAAAGTTAATCAGTTGTAGATGTTTATCCAATGATTACTTCCTGAGAGTCTCATTAAAGTTTGTCTTGCAGGTAATGAGATGTTTTGCTAACAGACAGACACAGGCCAACAACATTAGCATTTGCCTTTTGCCAGCGGCCAATAAGAAGTGTTCAAGGTTTCATAGTAACATCATCAGGCATGTATTCAGTTTTTAGCTCTGTGAAGGAACCCTGGGCTGTTTTTAAAAGTGTGCATACTGTGAGCTTTGCAGACCACAAATAAACTGAAACTAGACTTTGGGGAAATGTAAAAATGACTCTTAAGTTTCTGTGATGCATAATCATCAGGCAAAACTTCTTAATGAACAATGTAACAACCACATTTTCATCTTAAACCTTTAAATCTGTTGCTGCCAAACAGGTTCCTTAGATTATAGTTAAGTACTTGTCATTTTAGTATTTTCTGTGTGTTTAAAAAAAACTTCAGTTTAAAATTTTTTTTTATATAGCTTTTAGGATTATTTTTGCCTTTTCCGAAAGAGTTCATTTGCAGAAGAAAATATGAGTGCACCTTTGACAAAATGAGTTCCGATGTGGGAATAATTAAACTAACGACTCATCCGCTGTGTTCGCGTTGACAGAACACACCTGCGCAATACGAGCTGACATGATCTAATTATTACAACTTGCTCAATTAAAAAAAAAAAAAAAATCCTCACAAGGGTAACGTTCGTGAAGATGCCTTAACCAATTGGCTGGAATCATGCACAGAAACATCTGTGCTCGGTAAGGGCTGGAAGTCCTACAGTATTTAGGAAACAGCTGTAAATGTACGTCCAATGATTACTGTCTGAGAGTTTTATATATCAGTTTATGAAATGTTTTGTTAAAAAACCAGACAACACAGGTGTGACCCCCCCCCCCCCAACTGGGAAAGTGGCTCCAGCAAATTTTAGAGATTTCTGTCTGTAAGACCACAGCCCTTGGAACAGCTACCCTAAGGCCTCTGAAGACCCGAGCTTGAAGTACAACATTTTGTATAAAGAGTTCATAGGTTTCTTTAATTTTTTTATTTGACATCATATTTTTCCATTACTGTGATTTTATCTCTATTATTTACAAGCTCAACAAACCTCAGGCTTGACAGTAATTTCATTTTTCCCCTTGTTTTCCTAAAAAAAAGTAGTCTAGATCTTTTGGAACAGAGTTCTCTGCAAAGTTTATGAATAATTATTATCTCACCTGTTGTAGATTGCTCTTTGAACAACCTCTGTTTGGAGAAACAGAGACAAATT
>JAOXNZ010000117.1:20020191-20031471 GCA_028566095.1 Kryptolebias brasiliensis | reverse complement strand
AATTACCCCCCCCCCCCCCGCCCCCCACACACAGATATTTTACAATTTAGTAAACTGGCAAACATAATCAAAAGTGACAAATACATGCTCAGTAGATTGAGAACATATTTTTGGTTTTGTCTTTGAAAACACCATTAAAATCCAGAAATGAAAAAATCGGCTGGACCAAACACATTCTTGCAACTTTACAAACTCAAATATACAGAGCGCAATGCTGTCGGTCTCATATTGAAACCCTTGTTCACAGTAGGTACAAGCACAACAACAAAAAAAGTGCAATTTGCAATATTTGTGCAAAATTGCCCATAAATAAAGCCTTTCAGATGATAGATGAGTGTAAAAAGCAGGTGTTTGTTTCCCATTGTGGGCAAGCAGTTAGATGTTAACTTTTATTCAAATGTCACCAACATGAAATTCAACAATATTTAAGCCTAATGATAAACTCAGTCACTGCAGATTGAACACTGTTTATCATGGCAGCAATAAATTTTTATCATAGGTGTCATGTTGCAGGCAGCTATGATGTGTATGTGTATAAGGACTTGAATGTGGGTTTGGTGTGTACATGTCTGAGGTTCGGGCCGGTCCCCATGCAGACTCCTCTCATTCTCCTCCACTGCACCCTTTCCAACAGCTTGTCATCGGCGCTTAGTCCCACCATTGCTGAGACCTGTGCCCAGCCTCTAATGTGGGCATCATAAAACAAGAGCCTGGCTGACTGACATGGCAACACAGATTTGCTCTCATATTCTGTCTGAAATGCAAAAGACAGTAGAGATTGTGGTCATCCCTTAACAGTGCTTGTCTGATGCTGAAAACATGTCAGTGTGGTGCTTTTCGGAAGCTGCGTGTACAGACTGGAAGAGCCACACTTTCATATGACATTTTATCATCTTTTGCAAAAGTCTTTGTCCAGCTAATGGATAGCTAAATGAGTGCTAGTTTAAAAAAAATAGTTTTACAGGTTTAACAGTTGACTAAACAGCGACAAACTAAATAAACAGTGTCACGCAAAAGTGTCGAGGTTTGATATTGGCTAATGTAGCTGTTCTTTCACACAGATTGTTTTATAAGCCTGAAAAGACTTATTTGGCTAGTCACTAGCCTAGCCTGGAGAAAGACTTGTGCCTCTTTCTTCATACTCTGTGCTCTTTTACTGATGTCATGGCTGATAGAGTAATATTTTATAACTACTAGACAGAACATCACTTCAAAGATGACTGGACTTAAAATAAAATAGAGTTGTGTTAATCTACCTCACTTGTTAGTGTGACAAAAATTTAAATATTGTTAAAAAAATGAAAGAAATTAGTTGAAATGAATGAATGCATGAAGGAATGCATATTGCCTGTTGCTTTTTATGCCAGAGTTTTGCTCTAATATCATCTTGTAATGAGACATGACAGCCTTATGGCTATTTTGATGAAACTTTGTAAATGCTGGATCTCATGCAACACACATGTGTTGCACTCAGAGTACGAGTTGAGGGTGACACTCAGCTACTATAAACAAATTTTAGCTCAATATTTGTAAATTGGAGTTATAGTCAGTTTTTCATTCAATTAGCTGTGGTGGCTATCCTGAATTGGGGTGAAATTTGTTAACCAAGAGATACACAGAATGTGTGCTACAAGGTTGTTCGAAATCATGCCAATTGACTAAAGAGAAAATTAAACCTAAAAATGCCAGATTGTATCAAACCTATAGAGTCAGATAAAGGTTGTAGAGTTTTTGAATGTCCTTCTCAGCTTTTGTTTCCCGATACCAAGAATCCAGGGTGTGTTCTGGGCTGTAACATTCTGCATAGTTGGGAGGGTTAGTGGATTTGACAGTTCTCCAAGTGTCCCATGGTCCTGAGTTCAGCAAACAGACTCCAGACACAACAGTGACAGCTGGGGGAGGGATAGATAAAAACAGTGTCTCCGGCTCCATTACGAGACAGCAGTTCAGACAACAACTCAGTAGTCAACGTGCAATAACACAAACATGCGCGGGCAAACACATGCTGGCTTTTCCTCACACGTTCACCCCTTCACACTTACTGTATTCACTGCTGCAAGGGCAGCAGATGGAAAAAAGAGTGAGGTGAGAAGACGGGGAAAGCACCGCAGAAAAGAGGAAATGCTTTTGGACTTGGCCCGTTAGCAACCGGCATTCATCTGACAGGTGTAGCATGTTTACCAAACAAACAAGCGGTGCAGATGTCAGAGAAATGAAAGCGGGGACTTGAGGTTGCGCGACCTGAGAAAAGAAGTCCGGTCTCCAAGCTGGCATATCTGCAAGGGCTTTAAAGGTATTTCAGGACAGACGAGAAGATTGCGTGCCACACCAAGATTGCAAGAATGTCTCGCAGAATTTGTCTTATGTTACTCGCCCCGAGCATCCCAGGCAGCTCTGGTTGTTAGCCGGGGCCATCCGGGGTCACTGGTACTGATGGGCAGTTTTTAAGCCTCTCACTTTCTCAGTTTCCACTTTGGGGCACGGGGAAACACATCTCGCGTCACAATCAAACAAAATAACCACTTGGACCTGTCGAGCCAGACATGAAGACTTCCGCTGGGAGATACGGTGGCCTTGACCTCCAAGGAAAACCACTTAGAAGCAGAGTTTTCCTCCAGCAGGCAACACATTAAGCAGCTAATTGGTTTATCACTGACTTAAAAGGATAGGCTGGTCATCTTTTAAGTTTTGTTCTGTCAAAAAGTTCTCAATAGTTAGAACCTCATCAGCTGTGACATCAATGGAGCATGGAGTTTGTCTTCATCCAGGCTAGGCTAATGGCTACCAAATGATTTTTTCAGGCTTATAAAACAACTCTTTCTAAAAAAACAAAAACAAAAACATACCAGTGTGAAAGAGTGCTATATGGGTTGATATTAAACCTCTACAGCTTTCCATGGAACTATTTGTTTAGCTTGTCGCTGTTTTCTTAACCAAACAACATTTGTGTTACTACAGGAATATACAATACTGACCAAAGACCATTCTGTGCTGATGGTGCCAAGACTGCTGAATGTATTAGTTCACCTGATCAGCGCATCTGGTCAGTCCAAAGGTTTACTCAACCCCACGCCAGACTGATAAACTTGCAGCCTCAGCACCATCGGCATATAACGGTTGATCTTTTTTCCGCAACATACTTTTGCATAATAAGTTCAGAAAACAGCGAGAAACTAATTAAATGGCGTCATTCAAAAGTGTAGAATTTTATTATTGTTAATGTAACATTTTTTTTTTCACACCATTATGTCGTTTTCCAAAGAGCTGTTTTATAATCCCTAAAAACGACAAAAACAGGTCCTCTTTTGGCTAGCCATCCATAGAGGTCGACTGATATGTTGTTTTCTATGGCTGACCTTTAGAAATCAGGACAGCCAATGGCTATATGCAATACCAATTTTATTTCTGGCCAATATGTATTTTTCATTCAACAAAACTATAACATAATTGCTTAACTTAAATACACATGTGTTCAACTACACTTAAACCTTGGACACCTAAAATATACATGGAGGAGCATTCTTGCCTAAAAAGCTTAACAGTGGGCTACAGAGAACTGGTTGTAACAGCTGCTGCTGCATCTTCATTTTCCTACTTGGTAATGGGTTAAGCGGACACAGGCATGGCTGATTGCAGATTTTCTTAAAAGTGACAAACATTGGCCGGTGAAAGTGTCTGATTATTCACTTTACCTTTAGCCATTAGTCTAGCCCAGGGGTGGGCAATCCTGGTCCTCTAGTGCCACTATCCTGCATGTTTTACTTGTTTCTCTGCTCCAACACACCTGATTTGAATCAATGAGTGATTAACAGGCTTCTGCAGAACATGAAGAGGTCATTTAAACACTGAATCAGGTGCTGGTGCAGGTGCAATATTTAACATAGTGGCACTCGAGGACCAGGATTTCCCACCTCTGGTCTAGCCTTCAGGAAGACTTCTGTCCTTTTCTCAATACTTTGTGCTCTTTGACTGATGTCACGACTGATAATGTTCTAGTGATTGATAACTATTTAAAAGAACACATCAGAAATCCCTAAACTATCCCATTAATGTTGTTTTCGACAAGTCACACATCTTTGAATTCCAGGTTAGGTCTAAAAACAATAATAAAAATTGATCGGATGAATGTTTTTAACAAAATTCACCATTTTTAGGAGCTGCCAAACCTAACACACACATCATTTCACATTAGTGTTCACTTGACACAAACTGTATGTTGATTACTTTGATGTTCTGCTGGTGGAGAATAATTGAAGCACAATTTTATCTAGCCAGAGGCAAAGCCTACCTCTGCAGAAAGGAATGCAGCTGTTAGCTTTCAGAGTAATTTATCTTGGCCATGTTGGCCAATGTGCACTTTATGTGAGTTGCTCTGTAAGTGGAATTTCATCAAAAACATTTGGATAAAAAGCAACAAACCCATTCAGTCATTTTCGGTTTTTTGTTTATTCAGTTTTGTGTTTTAGTGTGCTTCTATCTGTCTGAATTAACACTGTAAAATCTGTTTGTCTAACACTACATAGCTTCGTCTTGATATGCAGTGAAATCAAATGTGGTGGACAATCATAAAAATGGCATGTGTGTGTGTTGGTCTGTCAGCAAAATATCTGATGAACCACTGAACAGATTTTAACATACTTCTCAGAGAGTAATCATTGGATGTACATCTACAACTGATTCAATTTTCGGGTCAATCTGATTCAAGATGGCCACCACCTTAGCAAACACAAAAATTGTTATAACTCTGTCATTTTTACAAATATTGAGTTACAACTTGGTGTGGTTGTAGCTGAGAGTCATTCCCAACACATACACTGAGCACTAATAGAGGGCACAAGATCTTTGTTAAGAACTTTAGCATGCAAGATGGTGGATGATATGCATCCCTTCAAAAAAAAGCTAACTGTATTTCTCTCCATTTTATAGCCGTATAAATCACAGTAAATGAATAGGGGGAAAAAAAAGACACATTAATGACAAGCTTGCAATAATTTTAGGGACGGGGCCGATCCGATCCAGTATCGGTATCGGGTTCCTATACCAACGTAATTCACGAATTGGAAATTTCCAGTCCAACCTGCGGAAATTTCCGATCCATGAGCCATGTCTGTGCTTTAATGTTGTCTGCTGAAATGACTCCACAAGTGATTCCCTGCCGGCTGCTGTGCTAGCTGGCTGCAAAATGTGGAATGTGCATCTCATTAAGACGTGGACTAACACGCCTTTGTTCAGGAAATCCATTCTGCAGTTTGCAGCCAGCTAGCAGGTGAGCATTGAGCGGCCCTATGGCTAACCAACTTTTCATCACAACATGTCTGCTGTGTGGAAATATTTTACACTAGAAACACCGCAAAGCAAGACAGCAACATGCAGTGTTCACAAAGCCGTTGTATCGAGAGGCGGAAGCTCCGTTGCGACCTACAATACAATGAACCTAATCAAACATTTGAAAAAGCACCACATTAAAGAGCACAAGAATTTTTTAGCCAGGGGCAGAAAGACGAAAGTAGCCAACAGGAATCACTTCTGGAGTCATTCCAAATACAAGGCAACGTGAAATTTTGATTAGTGCTGTTCAGATGCACACTGTTTTATTGATAGTGCGTGTGTGTAAGACGTTTACATTTATTACTGCTACATGAACAAGAATATACTTAATTTATGCTGATCAGAGTCACATTGTTTTATTGATAGTGTGATTGTTTACACTTATTGCACTTTTCTTTTATATTTAACATTTGAAAACCTTGATTTGATGCTGCTACAAGAATCAGTATACTTAATTTGTGCTGATCAGGTCAAGCAGCCCTTTGTATTTTATTTGGAGAGGGGTATTGTTAGATAAGTTAACCCTTTATGGGTATCTGTCTTGGATTTAATAAATACTGACAGTCAATTTGAAACCCTTACTGTTGCATATTTGTTTTCAGGATGGGATTTTTCCTGATAACAGGATTTCCTGTTTTTCTGACCTTATACTTACCTCAAGTTGCCTTTTGGGACATACATGCATACATTATTACATATCATACTTGCCTGTAGAGAGGAGTTTATTACAGCCTCGTACAAAATCAACAATAATGATAATAATATTAAAGCAAACAGAGCTCTGGTATTGGAATAGTATTGATAATGGCAGATAACCAAATCCAGGTATCAGGATTGGATTGGAAGTGAAAAAATGTGGATCAGTTCATCCCTAAATGATTTATTAACTTCACTAAGCATGGATGGTTTTAAGCCATTTGAATATTTTTATTGGTTTTACAATCCATTTTTGGTTTACTTGTAGTTGTTGTTTGTGTTATGTAACTTTATAATAAGGTCTTTCTGTTTTGAATTTGTTTTTATTGTCTTTTTATTTCTTTCCCTGGTAATTTTGTGTTAATTTAGCCTTGTGTAGTAGTTTTGTCTCCTTGTAGTTTGTGTTTCTGGCTTGTTTGTTTCCAGCAATTTTATTTATATTTTTTTGCACCTATTTGTAGATAATTTCCATCACTTTACTATAGTTTTGTTTTTGTGGTCATTTTGCATCTCCTTGCGGTCACTCTGTGGTAGTTGGACATTATTTGTAGCACTTTAAGTTATGTCTCAGTTGAACGTTTGGGATCATCATGTCATCTTAAGAACAAAGCGGAGTGTTAACTCAGTTGTTCTACCTTCAGGGCTGAACATAATGATCTCTGATGGAAAAAAAGATCATGTGAGGACAAAGGTGAATCATCCTGAGGAACACACCCTCTTGTCTCCTGCACGCACATCTAAACTTATATTTATCTCAAATTGGGGCAATAAAAAAAAAAATCTAAGCAAACATATCTAAACAAATAGCCAAAGAGGACATTATTATCACCCGCTGCTGAAAGCTGGTTAATAATGTTTTTGCCTGTGTCTGTGTGCTCATGTGTCTGTAAGCTAGAAAAATATTTCATGAACCACTGGACAAACTTTAATGAAACTTTCTTGAAATAATCACCGAAAGTGCATCTCCAACTGATTAACTTTTGGAGGCAGTCCAATTTAAGATGGCTGCCACAGCCAACTGACCTTAGAAAACACAAAAATGGCTACAATTCAGTCAATTTTATAACAAGTGACCTAAAATTAGGTGTAGTTGTAGCTGAGAGTCATTCACAACACATACTTCACGTGCTACTTAATGTGTAAGATCTTTTCTTCAAACTTTAGCATTAGCTGTGAGAGTCCCCGTTTGTCTGTTAGCAAAATATCTCATGAACCACTGGATGGAGTTTATTGAAACTTTCAGAAAGTAATCACTGCATGCACATGTTTAACTAATTAACTTTTGGAGTCAGTCCAATTCAAGATGGTTACCACAGCTTCTTCAACATCAGCCCACATAAAAATGGTTGTAACTCAGCCAATTTTACAGATAGTGAGCTAAAATTTGATGTAGTCGTAGCTAAGAGTTATTCAAAACACATATTCTGAGCATGGCATCTCATATCACATCAACTTCAAAACAAGTAATCTACAATGGATAAGAAATTGATGTGATTAGTGACATCATATGCTTGATCTCACTTCTCCACCTGCAGCAAAGATAAACTCATCACAAGACTATAATGATCACAGGTAAAAATGAGTATATATAAACCAAAGACAGATGCACATTATCCAACCACCATCACTGCTGTGCAAGGCCAGGTGACTCCGTTGTAAATCTCCTCTGAGGCTGAGAAACTTTATGAATGTTCGTTTATCAGCTCGTTAATCCTGTTTTCTGAACATCTTTTACAACTTAAAGAGCAGAAATATGAATGGGGCGCTTCGCTCCAGGCCAGAGCAGTGCTTGATCCAGGGATAAGAGACACGTCCTCATTCCGGGAGGAAACGCGTTAACCCTTTCGAACCCTCAGGTCATGATACACGATACCAAAGGTGCCAAACTCAGCCTTATAATTTAAGAAGAGGAATTTCAGTTGTGTGTATTCCTGTATTCCTGAGTCACTCACTACCTAACCTTGTCTCCCGTTGGGTCATTTTTTCTGTATTCACTTCAGATTATACTACTTTCTACCATTCATCATTTTTGATAGAATGGTAGTGTGTTAGTTTAGCAAAGGCTAATCAGTGTATCAACATACCCTATGTTAATCTCTACAATTATTTTGTCATGGTTACTGATAAAAGTCCTTCATTTCCATGATGGAATCAAAGTGCCAAACTATTATAAATATATCCATTCCCCTTCAAAGCTCATTTTCACCTCATGCCTAAATTGTAACACACAATAGCCAGCAAATTAAAACCAATGACAGGGTTTATACAGGACATGCACAATTTGTAATGTTACATCACCAAAATGAAGGATTTGTTCTACTAAACAATAAGAAACAAACAAAAAGGAATAGTAGGTGGTCCACCAACTTAAGTTTGAGCCCTAGTCAACATCGTTCTACAGATATTTTGCTTTTTCTGACCAGTCACTCATGCTTGTATAGAAGTAAATATGAGAAACACATGGATGGGGTCTGAAGTCAGAGCCTTGCCTCCTGCAGCTTGAATTTGCAGAGAGATGATCATCTTGTTCGGTGAGGAGAACTCAAACACAGAGTTCACCTGGGGGTTTGTGAGTATTCACACACCCACCCAATGCCTCTCCCTCTGGGCAACTCTGACATAGGAGGGAGTCCAGCCAGGAGTCCAGGAGTTGGGTTCCAAAGCAAACACCGTGCGTAGGACATTGATGAATATCTAGTTAGTATTGCTTAACCTTACACACAAAATCATTTTTTTCACCAGGGAAGTGATGTTCTATGTTCTAAGAGGGAGTTTGTAATGCCGGAAATCGGCATGCCTAGGGCCCTGCCCTCACTTATCACCAAACTCACACATAATCTTGCCAACTTTTCTCCTCACTGTTAGTGGGTCCACATGGAGGTGCAAGCTTGTGGCATCTCTGGGCTGAGCCCAGCCGAGTTGAAGAAGCCAAAGCTTGGCCACCAGGCGCTCACTGGCGAGATCCCAGACAACACAGCCTCCAAGATCATGGGGAACTCAAACCCCTCCAGGTACGTTTTCTGGCTTTTGTACCGCTTCTCCAACCAAAACAAATATACTGACAGGTATAGACAAAATCCCCAATTTCCTCATTAATTTAATATATATATATAAAAAAACGCTTTAAAATGTTACAATTTCTTGGTCTAAAAACAAGGCAAAACAACAACAAAAAAAAGATTTAGTGAGATTTAGTGGAAGGATTTTGTAAATTAGATCCAGTATTTACTTCAGAACTCTTGTTTTTGTTTAGAATAAATAATCTGGAAATTTATCTTTAAACCAAAATGTTGAGTTATTGGACAAAACTCAAAACACACAAAGAAAACAACTCTTTCACTAGAGTGTCCCATTCCTGGAAACACTGACTGATATTAACTGTAACAGAACTAGTTTTACCATTTCTTACTACATTTATTTTATTGTTTTACAGGTGGAAATACACAGCAGGCACTTCTGAATAATGTCTATGGATATTTTCAAATGTGCACATCTGCACACATACATTTTAAAACACTTCTGTTCAAGTGGGTAATAGGAATAATGAAACACATGCTTTTGAAAAGTTATTTAAGTACATATATTACTAGTAATAGGTAAGCAATCACAGATTTTATGAAAACATTCGTCACACTTCTATCTTTACCAAATCATAACGTTCTCACAGTACTTCTACTGCCAATGTATTTTATCATTTAAGTTGAGTACAAACTATCAATAATACATGTACTAACCAAAATATTGGATTTTGTTTTTGATTACTGTTAAAGAGAGTAGCACCAAAATAACAGAGTAAAGTACAGTACAAATTTTATATTTTTATATTTGCTGACTGCTTAATTAAGAGTGCTTGGGTTTGTTTAGTTGGTTGCGCTGAAAAACAAATTTATTAGCTGTTCTTGGATGAACAATTGGTGTAGTTTGGAGTTAAACTTGCCATCAACCATTAGCAACCACAGAAGTAACAACTGACCAGAACTAAACAGTTTTTGTACATTCAATGGAATAAAAATACATTTCACAGAAATTTAAAGGAAACTCAAAAAAACTTGTAGAACATCGCTGAAAAATTAAAAAGAAGTAGGATACCATGTGTTTCCTGCCTGTTAGAGGCTTACGAGACCATGCAGGAAGCACACATCAAGGGGAAATTCCACCACTGTACACACTGCAAAAATTCACTGTGAAGAAAAAAAACTAAGCTGACAAATGTGCCCCATGCTCTAGTGAATCTCTAAGGGGCTGAATGGCATGAGGTTGAGCTTTTAACAGAAATACCAGGGGAGGAAGACAAGGAGTCTCATTGCACAAGAGTTGAATTACCATATTACTGAGGAGCAAAAAAAAAAAAGCTTCTTGGAACTGGGGAATCCATCTACCAGGGAAGAGCAGTGTTGAAATGTGGATATTACTGAGTCCACAGACACCACATTTTAGTAAGGAGGAGGGGGCACAAACACTTGTTTAAACTTCACACAAAACAAAGCAAAATTAAACCTGTACAAAAAACTGGTCAATGTTTAGAGCAGGGGTCCCCAATCCTGGTCCTGGAGGGCTACTAGCCTGCATGTTGTAGTTGTTTCCCTGCTTTGACTCACCTGATTTGCACAACTTGAAGACCTGCTGAAGAGTAGGGAAACAACTAAAACATGCAGGATAGTGGCCCTCCAGGACCAGGATTGGGGACTCCTGGTTTAGAAAATTTCTAAGAACTTTGCAAACAAACCTAAAGCAGGACTCAAGTTGGAAAAAATTGAACAAACACCAAGAACAACAGTATTAAGACCAGCAGTAAAGAGTTTAAAAGCCAACGCTTCCTCGAGCCATGCAGTATCCCAGTTTATTCTGGTTTCCAAGAAAAGACATGGCGCCCACGTATGCCTCGATGCAGATCGGCTGCTTAAGGACCAGGACCCCGTTGGCTTTCCCAGGAACTGGCTTTAGGGTGTGGGCTTTCAGCGCTGCATCCTTAAGCTGCATCGCAAAGTTCTGGATCTGTGGACAAAATGATCAGAAATGCCGGTGTTTGAGAATGTAATTAAAGCTGTTAGCTTTATGAACTACACCAGGATTGGGTGATGGGCTAAAATCTGGCCATGGTTCTTCATCCCACTGATGATTGGCGTTCTATTCCCACAGCTGCCTTTAAGTGCTTCAAAAAAGTACTTTTTTATTAATGTTTTTATTTTTATTTTTTTTTACAAATTCTTAATGCAAGAACAATGTGAATAAACACAGATTAAGAAAATGAGGGAG
>JAOXNZ010000117.1:19926923-19938729 GCA_028566095.1 Kryptolebias brasiliensis | reverse complement strand
GGTTAAATTGTTAGCAGCTGTTAAATTGTTAGCAGCTGTTTTATGTCAGCTTGAAAATCCTCATTAAACTCAGTCAGAAACATCTATAAGGTCTCAGAGTTGGACAAGTTTATTCTTCACAAGAACTAAGTCAAAGTTCTGCTCACACAGTTTTAAACTGATCAAAAATCATTTGAAACTTTAACTAGTCCCAAAATGAACTAGTTCACATATATTTACTGTGTTTTTCATGAGTTAAAGTGAACAAAAACAGCTGTTAAACACTGGTAGATGTTGCATCTTGTTATACTTTCATTCTGCTTTCTGCCAGCTCTTCACACGTTTCTTGTGATGCTTCATAGAGATATGAGCTCATTCAGTTTCTTGACAAGAAAATGTTTGAATTGTGAAGGGATGTGGCACACAGGCTACGTTCTTTTCGTGTCGTCACTTTCAAAGAACTAAAAGTTGATGTCTTGCTCTTCTTGATGTCAGGTGTTTTCTAATAAATCTAGCTTAGTTTCTGTTATGAATTCAAGCCAAAATCTGGATGAACTTTATGGCTCATACATTATTGTGGTTTGTGTAAAACTTATGAGCAATAACTACCATACCTGTTATAGGTGGTTCTTTTGAACAGCGTATCTATTTGTAAGCATAGTGGCAGTAGCTAGTGAGCTGTAGCTGTATTTCTGGCAGGAATTTCATAATATTTCTGCCGAAGTAACTATATAATGCAAAACTGACAATGAAGAAAAGGTTTTAAAAACACGATTTGCATGAAGAGATATGAAATTGTTGAGACTGAAGTTGTTTTAAGATGCAGGAATCCACGTTTGACTAAATGCATCACTGGTTGGTTGCATTTAGACTAGCAGTTAGCTTGTCAGTCCTATCAGATGTAAACTCGAATTCTCCAAACTGAGGTTGTTAAAAAGAGTCATCTATAACAGGTAAGATATTTACTGCTCATAACTTTTAGTTAAGTTTAAAGTTCACAAAGAAATATGTATTTGATCAAAAACAGGTCCCCACAAAGACCAAAGTACACAAATGTGCAACAGCCCTGCCACATGGTGCACACGCAGCAGACAACTAGAGCCTTGAAGAGAAACTTTCTCCTGCAGGAGATAACTCAGATTCTCTCAGTTCACAGCAGACCGTCACTCTCAAAATGAATGTTGTTTAATGTTGCAAGAATGAGTGGCACTTAGTTCGAGCTCCTCAATTAAAAACAGTTTTGTTTCATTCAGAGTTCAAAGAAAATCTGAACAATGCAAAATACTGGAAAACAGATTTTTCCTTTTTTAAAATCTTAACAGGTGATAAAATGACATTTTCAATTCTATTAATTCAAAACTATACATCAAAGTAAAAACCAGACTCATAATGATGAGTCACTGGTACTAATTTTATTGAATCCATTTTAGAAATTGTCAAATGCAGGGCTACAAAATCACCCAACAGAAGCTGCACTTTATTATAGTTATAGTGGATGGCATCTTCAGGTAAATGAACTTCCTTTTTCAAAAGAAAGAAATATGTTCAGTCCCAAATGGTAAAATGGGCTGCACTTGTATAGCGCTTTATCTAGTCCAAGGACCCCAAAGCACTATACACTACAGTCAGTCATTCACCCATTCATCCACACATTCACACACTGATGGCAGTAAGCTATATTGTAGCCACAGCTGCCCTGGGGCAGGCTGACAGAAGTGAGGCTGCCATCACACTGACGCCACCGAAACCTCTGACCACCACCAGTACAAGAACCTCCAGCGTAAAGAAGTTTAGGTTCACTTTAGTTTTTAGCTCTGCCAACATGAAGTGCCTCCTGGTTTGTAAAAAAAAAACCCTCATCATAATAGATAGACATACCTAAGATTTTTTTTCTACTGTTTTTTCCACAAGTAAACTCCCACCCGTCAGCGCCAGCAGAAAGGTGAGTCAGCTAACAGCTGATTGGTCCAAACATAAACGTCAGAGCATGAAGAGGATTTCTTTGTAACAGAAATCTTGTGCGAATGCAAATTACAAAATGTCTCCAGTTCTGCATGTTTAATGTACTTTTTAACTTGTTAGTTTGACTTTTAATATTTTGAGAGGTGTTAAAAAAAAAAAGGGGTTATTGGATTTATTGGAAAATTTGGGTTAAACTGGGACTGAAGCTGGAAACAACAGAAACAGTAAACATCCTGGATGTGAATCAAAGGTGAAGAATCTCTGTTTAATCCCAGCAGAGATACCGTTTTCATTTATGTGAAATCATAAAAATGTAGGTGTTTATCAGAGCAGCTTTAAATGAGGTGTCTAGTTTGGTTCCGTACTTGTGGAAGTCCTCGATGCAGTGGATGTGGTTGGAGGCGTCCACGGTGAAGGGGATCCCATCCAGGCTGCGGTGACACACCACGCAGGTGAAGCAGTGAGGGTGGTAAGCCTTTCCTGTCGCCCGCAGGATGCGCTCCATGATGGGCTTGCTGCAGACATTGCAGGTCTCAAGGGTGTTCTGTGGACACAAACAAATAGACACACACAGTTACCCAACAAACCTAATGAGGACCGGAGCGATTCAGAGCACCCATCTCCAGCTGGTCTTTAAAAACTCAGCAAGCAAACTGAAATCATGTTTTCTGGTGTTTCCTTCAGATTGGAGCTTCTGATTTGAAACTAATCACAGCCTGCGTTTCACTCTGCTCCCATTTTAGGCTTTGAAACAAACTAAATACCTTTAGCTGAGGAGTTGTCCTCAAATGCCTCTGAAGCTGAAGGAATCTGATTAGCCCCCCCCCCTCCCTCCCCCCTCAAAACCCAAACAGAGTCATTTTTCAGCTGCCCTCTCCAACACTCCATTCTGCCTTATCCAAGAGTGTGTGCAGTAAATAGTTCCACTTTGTGATGACTGCAGGTTTTCTGCAGCCAGGCGACTGGGCAAACAGCCCGTGTGGGGGGGGGGTGAATGTGGTTGTTTCACCCCCCTCTGACTTATCTGTGGCATCTCTCTTCTTAATATCAGCACTGAGATGCCATTTGTTATTTCAATATTTCATAAATAACCGGTGCCTCTCCAAACGGCGACGCTATTACAGCAGGATGAATATATCTTGTGAGGGTGATCAATGTTTCGGCCTGAAGAGGCTGTGTGTGCGAGCTGATGAGCTCCGCTGTTGCCATTTCTCGTTCAGGCATTTCCTGGATCTCTGCTGCCCCCCCTACCCCCTCCCTCTCATTCTGCGCTTGGCTGGGCTAAAGAGTGCACGGTTCAGTTGTTCCCATTGGCCCCCGCTGTAGTAGCAAGCTGCCTCAGTGTTTCCAAACACGGCTCGGGGTGTGTAGCAACACTGCGCTGTGTCATCCGCTGCCTCCCAGTTGTGCCGGCGGGCCCTGCCGCTTAAAATGACACTTATGTGACCGCTCGGCCGAGGTAAAACTCCCAGCATTCCCTTGTCTGGGCTGCAGCGCAAACGCACTGACAGTTATAGTTGATATGCTAATGAGAGGGGAATAATTTTTTTTTATTAAAATTTTTAACCAGGATGAGGCTCATTGAGATTAAGGCTGCGCTGTAAAACAGCCCCTGATATGATTCAGAGGGTGAGAGGGCAGCAGAGGAGAGCAGCTGATGTATGACTCCGGGCTGGAAAAGAAAGTGGTTTGAAAAACGGCCGTTTCTTCAAAGCACTCCTGGAGAGGCAGTATTTCATGAAAAGCAATGTGTGCAGACAAGCTCTGCTCCCCGCCCCTCCACCCCCCACCTCTCTCCTCCAAGACGGTAATAGAAATAAACATTATTCCCAGGGCAACATTTGTGTATAAACAATGTCCATATTGCAATCCTGCACGATCCTGGAAGTGGAATAAAGCCTTTAATGAGCTCGCTGCTCCAAACCCTTGAGGTTTGCCTCTTGCACACATACACGCAGAGAGGCAGAGCGATTGGAGGGGGTGAGGGGGGTGTTGCATATTTGCAACTTGAGAATCAGAGTAAGATACCAGGGCCAAACAGCATTAAACCAACGACTCATCTGTCTGCATTTCTACTTACTTATTCTCATCTGGCCTTCACGTGGGAATACCTTGCCCTTGTTTAGCTTAACTAGAGCATATGATTTCACAGCACACAGTTCCTCCGGGCCACTGTAATGAGTTCGCTACTCAAAAGACAAAAAATTTCTCTCTTTCTCTCTCTGATGGTGAGATTCCATGACCTCAATTCATTCATTCTGCTCACTTCCTGTTAGTTTGGCTTTAGCTCGTGACTCCTTTTGTTTGGGATTAGGTAACATTTATTTGCTCTGTTACACAAACCCCAAGTCTGATGTCAAACAGAGTCCGTACATGTGCTCTGGTCTTTGGTTTGGGGAACGCTCCATAAATCAGTTCATGTCTTCTCTGGCACACATTGAGGTCCTCTGCAGTTTGCCACTAGAGGGCTGTATATGTCTGCACATTTCCGCATGTTGCTCTTCCCTCCTTTAGATGTGATGTATTCAAGCATATGTATTCCCTTTTTACCCCTCTCCTCCTCCCCCATCTCTCTCCTTCATACATTTGTGTAAGTGTTTGCCCAGAAGGCTAAACAAATGTCTAGGCAGATGAGGTAAAGTGAATTTAGGTCAGACAGCCTCCTGCTGAACCGAAGGGTGAGTGAAGTGCATTAAAGTCAATTGTAGCTCTCTTTTCTTGCTTTAAACTGTTTCCTTTTTGCAATAAAGTGCTTTCAAAAATGCGAGCATGCCAGCACGGTCCGGCTTGGCTTCTCACTGTTTACGAACGGGTTCCATGACAGCGTTCGACGCAGCTGGCTGTGAAAATGAGGAGCGTGATGGCAAACAAAGCATGTAACAAAGCCGAGAAGTCCCATGTGCTTTGAATGAACATAAGACAAAAATATATACATCACACAGTCATACGGTTCAAGGATGAACTGTTTATAAAAAGCTGACAGTGAAATTATTTTACTCATTTCAGCTTCAGATCGGCCTGTACTTTGTAGCCTTATTAGACCAAATTACAATCAAGCAGCTAAAGTAGTTTTTAAAACAAGCCAGATATTAAACTGAGACTATTTCAGGCCCTGCCTACACTAGCCCTCACTACTTCAAATATGTTTAAAAACAAAACTTTTCTGATGCTTTTGCAGCTTTCTTTCCACAAGCAAAGGGAGTTTTTTGTGAAAAATATGGAGCTTTTTTGATTAAAGCCTTTCCAAAGTAAAGAATTTTAAAATTATCTTGTTTTGGTGGATCTATGTGGACTTGAAATACAAAACTTTTCAGGAACAATAAGGCAGCAACGTTTTGCACCTAAAACAACAATAGAGCTGCATCAAAGAAAAAACATACAAACCAAGAAATAAAAAACAGTTAAAAAAATATAGGTACTAACTTACAATAAAGGGACACCTATAAATGACTAATAAATAGCACTTATTGTGTTATAAATACTTAAACCAAAAATAAGCAGAGTGCATTACATAAAAAGGACAATACTGACTTATTTCTTACCAAATAGTGAGACAACATTTATCTGTACTTCCTATTCTCGCTGTTTACATATATTCTTCATGGTATCGATTTTAAATATAGTAAGTTTAGTAAGTTACTGTCCCAGAATGTAAGTATTATGAGTTTGTAAATAAGTGTATTTGGGCATATAAAGTTGTAATAACATTTAGAAATGTTTTATAATGCTCTATAACAGTGTTTATAAACTACTTTTAAAGCATTAATAAAGCCTTTATAAATGTACCTTTACTGTGAAGTGGTACCAATCAGAAACACAAAAAAAAAAAAAAAAATCTAATCTTTCCAAAGAAACTTTAAAGTTTATCAAACAGACTCAAACACTTCAGAAATAAAACTGCTCTCTTCGTCTTCTCTCCCTCTCAAAATGCAACAGATAAATCAGTCTACAGTCCTGAACATTCAGTGCTGCTTAAACCCAAAGATGTTTGATGCATGTTTGCAGATGAAAAGGTAAACACACAGGAATCTGACGAAGCATGTATCACTAAGACAAAGCTGCTTGCCGTCCCCGCCAGCACTATCAACACAGATTTTACACCTATCTGTTGTCTTCTCTTGCACACAGCCAAGCTGAACTGACATGAGGCAGGCTGGAGTTCAGCGAGACCGCACGCAATTTATGTCCTGGCACGCTGAACTCAGAGTGGGCCAAATTTACAGATGATCTGATTCTGAGAGTGTGTGTGCATTGAGTGTGTCTAATCCTCACAGAATGTGCCGGTCAGAGTCAGGCAGTGCTGTGTGAATTAACTACACCACACTTGTGAAGACAGCTAAGCAGCATCTAACCAGGGCCTGATGAACAACAGAGCTGCTGCTGATGTTTGATTTCCTTTGGATTGAATAAGAGATACTGACTTGTTGGTGAACTATGAGTCAAAACACTGACCCTCTTACTTCCTGAGGGATGGTGTCTGTTGATTTAATGGACCCTGACAAGCACAGTCTCTTTCCTTTTTATTGCTCAGTATGAGACAATGAAGCAGGACAAAAATAAATGTTTTAGATAAAATGCACAAAGTGTTAATTACAGTATGTGCTGAAGTAGTCTGTAACATGAAAAATGAAAGGAGCAAAAACGAGAATTAAAAAAAAGAAAGAAAAACTCCAAAACTAAAAAACACCAGCTAAAAAGTATTAGTTTCATTAGATTAGTAATTATGATAAGCCTAAATAGTTAACATTTTTTCACTGCCATATTTTGATGGCAATCACCAAGTTGTTTAATTTTTCCAAAGGTGGTAAACTATGTTCTACTTATTTCTTTTTGATTAAAAAAGTTTTGGTTGTGACTTTAGAAGTTCATAAACTGCAAATACTGTATGTAACAAATGTTGGAAATAAATGCTAAATAACACAATGAGATAAATTTATTTAAAATAACAACATTAACGTCTTAAGAGAAGCACCAATAGAAGTGTGTTGGTAAAAAACATGGTTAATTTTACTTTCACTGGGGAGGAGCTACATTGGGCAAGAAACAACCAACCAAATGCAAAACAACCTTACAAAAAACCTAACCAAAGTAGTAAGTCTAGATCAGTGAGAAAAGACGTACTAGATTCTACTCCTATTACTTGCTTAATAGGTTTTCCCTGTCATTTTCTGCATGCTTGAGATGTTCTCCTGCACCCTCACATACACATGGCCTGGCTAGACTCTTTTGAACAGTGTCAAGAAGAAATGATGTGTTTGAAGCTCAGTACAGTGCTACCACCACCTAAGTTCTGTATACCTGTGCTAAGTTGTTTTTACAGCCTTGTCACAATTAAGGTAGAAGTCAAGGAATGCAGCAATCATGGACAGTCCTGCAAACAGGCCACACCAATGGATACTTCATGGATACAGTGCCACCACGCTCCCCCCCAGCCACCACCATGTTAAACCCCCCACAACCTTGCTATGTAAGTTTTGTGCATGCTCAAAACCATCATGGACCTATGACACATGAAGAAGAGCTTACTGTGTTCCTAATATGCACCTGAAGACCTCCTGAGGCCCTATAAAGACCACCCACGTTCTGCCTGATTTTTTAGGTTGTAGCGAGGTCATCATTCAGTGTGAAGGAGTCCTAAACAACTGGAGCACCCTGATGTGTTGGTGGTATCTTTTCTATCTGGCTCCTGTGTGCCAGTGGTAGATTCAGACCTCATCAAATGCTGTGAGGGAGTAAACTGATAACTGTGTCAAATAGCATTTGATTTAATAATAATTTAGTACTTTGTGAGCCGAATAAAATGAGTTAGTGAGCCGGATATGACCCTCGGGCTGCCAGTTGATGTTCACTGGATTATATAGTTTTATGTGAAGGCTGACAGCACTGTGGACCCTTTAACTGCTTTATTTTGTGTTAAATATTTATTCCCAATAAAACAAATGTGTTAAATTAGCTGATTATTGAAATGCAACTTAACCTTCCAGTCTGCTTGTAAACAAACAATGCACTCTTTACTATGAGGGGCAACTTCTTTTGTATAAAGAGAAAATAACGTTACTTATAACTGATTGATCATCGCTGTGAGTTATGGCCTTCATCACTAAATTTTCATTATTTTGCCTTTTGATTGTATTATCATTCCAGAGTAAAATAGATAGTAAAGCAGCTCATCATTGAAAGTGAGACTACTTTGTGATAAGATGCTTCTCTTTAACCTTCCAAGGTTTCTGCAGTTTTCTCTGTAGCACACCACTCAATACCAGCATCACATTTCATAGAAGCAAGACGGCTATGACCAAAATGGTAAATGAGACCCTTCAAAACATCCTCTGATACCAGTGGGTGGCATCATGTTTGCTACATCAACACTGCTAATTTTTCCCTGTGGTTAACGACAACAACAACAGAATCCCCTGTGGTCCAGACAGCATATTTCCCTTACACATCTATCACAGCAAGGCCCACAAAACCTCTGCACCTGAATTTAACAACATAAACAGGTAACAGCCTACCACTGGAAAAGTCCCGCAGCAATTAATATGTTTAAATAAGTTATTTAACACTGACTGATGTCATGAGTAGCTTCTGTTTTCTTTTTTCAAGGCTACAGGAGCTATGTGGCTATAAGAATACCATGACTTTAGTGAAGATAATGAAAAAAAAAAAAAACTTGATGAGAAGCACAAGGATTAGACTCTGAAGCAATGGGAGATTGTTCTGTGGTCTGATGAGTCCAGACCGATTCAGCTCCAAAGTGAGGGGCATATCAGGGTAAGAAGAGTGATGGATGAGGGGAGCGCTCCCATCATATCTGATGCTGAGCTTGTGGGGGGCAGTGTTTTGATCTGGAGTTGATTCAGTCAGTCAGGTCAAGGTTCAGCAACTATGTGAGCTCAATGAATGAGGTCATCTGAATGCACTAAATGAACAGGGTTTTTCTCTGACCGAAAAGAAATGTTCTGGTGTTGCAAAAGCTTATCGAAATGATGTCAGGCGAAAACATGCTGAAATTAAAGTTAAATGCCCTTAAATAAAATATTAATTTTGTATCCTTTATTTCAGTGATTCCCAACTCCAGTCCTTGAGGAACACTATCCTGCATGTTTTAGTTGTTTCTCTGCTCTTCAGCAGGTCTTCAAGTTCTGCAGAAGCCTGTTAATCACTCACTCACTCAAATCAGGTGTCAAAGCAGAGAAACAACTAAAACATGCAGGATAGTGTTCCTAGAGGACTGGATTTGGGAACCACTGCTTTATTTAACCAAGTAAAAGTCTCATTAGGATCAAAATCTCTTTTTCAAGAG
Organism: Kryptolebias brasiliensis; assembly: GCA_028566095.1. Lineage (NCBI taxonomy): Eukaryota > Metazoa > Chordata > Actinopteri > Cyprinodontiformes > Rivulidae > Kryptolebias > Kryptolebias brasiliensis. The sequence continues at coordinate 19,929,485 of JAOXNZ010000117.1, read as the reverse complement.
AGACGTGGCCAAGAAGGCAGTAAAATGTTCAGCAATTATATAAAGTGTCTGAGAACACATCTCACACTGTTTGTTGCAAAAAAAGACCATGTTTCCAGTCCAAAAGAGCCCAAAAATGTTCATGGGCAAAACATTAAACTGTGGGCGGAGCCAGTGGGCATACACTGACATCATAACAGAACCAGAACTGAAAACTTTAAAATATGTTTTGGCCCTTGTCTCAAACAAGCTATTGTGATTCACATAACTGGACATCATCAGTACCTCGTTTTTTTGGGGCCCACAGAGATGATACATTTGACAATGCTCTTATATATACACTCACTTCCTGTTGGCTAAGCACACACGAAAGAATTAAAACTATTTCTAAATAAGATACTATTTAAATGTTAATACACTTCATAGATCAAATTATCATACTAAAAAAGGCACAATTTCAAGGGAAACGCAACACATAGTGTTTAATGATTCAGCCAGATGTTGCATTCAAAGTTTAACACCAAGCTAAACTTTCCTTATAGCCCAACACTGTTCCTGGGGAAAAAGCTAGTCATTATTAAACAGTAATAGTAGGTTTTGACAAGCATAGGGTTGTGGGGTGTGTTTCTTATATTCTTAAAATCACAGTGGTGTTGTCCAGAGAAAAATGTTAAAAATCTTTTCTATCTAAGGGAGGTTGGAGCATATTCAAATCTCCACACATTTACTGAAGGTTTATGGGAGCACCACCCTGATCTGTGGTCTCCCCAGGCCACAAAGGCAAAGATGTTTATGTGGAACTAAGTTTTAATTCTGCTGATTGTGATTGCTTCTTTGCAGCCTAACTCTCACCTGAAAACCTTGACATGTTTACACCCACAGCTCTGGGCATTCAGCTTAAATCTAGGCGTTTTTTTTTTTCTTTCTCTGATTGGTTTCCAGTGAGCTGCACTGGCATCCTGCCTCCATCCATCTGTCTGTGCCGTTTCTAAGCATCAGACCCACAATAGTGAGCATATGAAGCTATATTAACAAGACTTGACTCCTTTACAAAACCCTGTCATTCATAAGCGTGTTATGTAAATCACCCACTCGAATCTTCTCAGCTGCCTGGATGCACAGAACTGAGGTGTGCATGGTTTTTTGTTTACGTGTGGGTGTGAGTGAGCATGTCATGCAGTGGAAATTGATTCCACTAATGGTTTGCAAACTCAAAGGATCAGTGACCTTAAAACTATCAGCTCGGAGTGTTTGTGACACTCATCTGTGTACACGCCACTCAGTCCGGACGAGTGATCCGAGGTTTGGGTGTCCTGACCTGGAAGGGCCTTGCTTCTTCTGAGTCTGGAATATTTTTTTCTACCACAGCCTGCCATATGGATTTTTACATCTGTTTAAAAATTCCTGTCTCAGAAAATGAGATTCTTTCACCAGCAGCCTGAGTAGGTTTCACTTCTCGCCTTGCATTTAACAGAACATGCCGGTGAGGTTTTAAATTTCTTTTCCAGTTCTTTCTGCTCAGTTGTATGGCTTTACATTTCTTATTTTACCCGTGTGGTGATGTCAAACTAGAGCCAACATGAAGGGACAGGGTTGACACACAGCTCATGGCTTGCTCTGGCTTTTCTTCAAAATAAAAGAGGTGGCAGTGGGGCCCCCCAATCCTCCTCTCTCTCTTTGGCACAGGCACGGAGGCCAGCCTGCCTGTCTGCCTTAAATTCAGCTCCGCAGCAGAATGTGACCCCTCTGGACTTTGGGCAATGTCTCCTGCTCTGGTTACAGAGAGAAACTGACAAAGACCCCGGCAATAGTTCTCTCATGCCATGAGTTAGAGTGACATTGTGGTGGGTCAGCACTGGGTCACGGATATTTCCCCCTCCTGTTTCGCTCCTGACGAGGGGGTTGGGGTGTTGGAGCATAAAAAAAGAAAAAAGAAAAAAAACTACAAGGAAAAGGAGAACCTGTTATGTAGATTTGCTCTCATCTCTTTCCAAACTGTGTACTCTAACAACACTCAAGCTTCTTATTCACTTCCTTGTAATTGATGGGACAGCTGTATTTCCCGTAGTATGGGTCAGTAATAAGAAGTAATGACTTGCTTGAATTCTGTGGGCTCACACCCACTGTAAGGCAGAATTATACACACACATAATTGTCTTGGCAAGTCTGGAGATGCACTAAGATGTGAAATCCTATTCATGCAAGAGCTATCTAATTGGCTCTCTCCTTTGAGGAATTAGACCGAGTTAATCACGTCTGAATATACAGAACTCAATTAGAACTCGGCGAGCTAAAGCAGACAGCCATGAATATTTGATGACAGAGTCAGCAGAAAGCAGAGCCTCCGTGTGTTTGTGTTTCAGATGACAAGTAAAAGCAGCGTGAGAGTACACCTGCCCTCTGCGCAACAATGAACGCAGACAATGAACGAGGCCCTGAACGCACCATGCCAGCTCCATACTCCTGAAACTGACTACCTGGTTATCCATAACAGAGAAGTAACAGGTGAGTCAGATATGTGCAGTCATTTCTGATTAAAGCCATATCCCAGCTACATTACAACCTTTTCTTCTCCTGCGTTGC
>JAOXNZ010000117.1:19878396-19896220 GCA_028566095.1 Kryptolebias brasiliensis | reverse complement strand
TTTTCTTTGGTTATTTCCAAAATGCTATTTTTTTCTAAGTGAAAAAAATTGCCCTCCCCATAATGCTCTTCCAGTTCTTCGACTAGTTTTGTACATCCTCGGTTATAATATGACTTATGATCATTATTTCTTTAGAATTTTCAAAGATTTTATATTTACTAATGAATGCATCATCAGAAGTCAGAGTGCTGAATAAACATCTGTCACTGATAAAATTAGTCTATATGAGGAACTAATGCTATGTGGCTTCACCCACCTTTTGACTTCCACTTTAACCAGGCTTGTTTAACATATTCCAGTTTCTGTGTTTGAATTGTATTATTTGTATTATTTTATTGAAATCCTAAGTAAAAAAAGATATGTGGCATGGCAGTGGGGCAATGTTTATCACCTGCCTAAAAGTGGGCGATAAAGTTTTAGCATGTGCCTGTGTGTGCAATCGTGTTTGTCTGTTAGAAAAATATCTCATGAAACTACTAACACAAAAACTTAGTCAATTATACATACACCGAGCTAAAATCTGATGTGTTACCAGCTGAGAGTCATTCACAGCAAATACTTTGAATGTGACATTGCATGTAACGTTACTTTCAAGGCTTGATGAAAACAGGTATCAACTTTGATCAAAAAAGGCGGTGGGCGATATGCATTCCTAATTCTAAGCCTTTAATAATCTAACAATATAATCAGTTGTATATGTTGATCTGTAGGGGTTACTTTAAAATAAAGTCCAACCCCCAACTCCACAGAAATCAATCTGCTGTCTGTGGAAGTGAGTGTGACGTCTGGCTGAAGCTAGAAACACAATCTGTTTAACAAAGAATAAAAACTGTCCATTAAAAATGAGAAAAATATGAGAACAGAATAAAACCTCAGCACTAAATCAACTCTGAAACATTGTCCAGAGGAATATTAGGAACATTTTTTCAAAGTGAAATCTGTTCAGTTCAGGTTCACTCTATTTTTGATCTATAATAAGTGTTTCTACACAAACACACAAAAAGGCTTTGAACCCAACATACTGCATTATTTTTATAAACAGAACACTTGGACATGAGATTTTAAGTGCGATTACATGAACAGCGAAAAGAAGCGTGGCTTACAGGAAAATTGTACTTGTTCATGTTGGTGACTTATTCATAATTGGCCCACTGAACTGGGCTGAAGGATAAAAAAATAAAAATAAAAAACAGCAATAGGATGCTAAAAGCATAGAGGCAAACATAAAAAGTCTAACATCCTGATTGATTTCCTCTGACCTACGCTGATTATAAAGGTACAAAAATGACAGAACATACTATATTTCTGGTACACATTAGTGAAAATCTAAGATGGGTAATGAGTTAACTCCCTCAGTCTGAGGAGAAGATTAGGTTTTGAAAAATAAAATTTTTGATATAAGTTTAGCGTGTGTAGGTAAAATGTCATGAGATTTTCAACATGTTCATTGTTGCAATTATTGGACTTTTTGTCAACTAAAATTCTAGACATTTAGAAGACATTTTGTCTTACCATAGTGTTATTCTTTGTATCATTTAAAGCTGCAGTTTAGCTGCAGTTAGGCTCCCTTCACACTTGATTACGGCCTCGCTGAGATGTAAAAAATCATCCAGAATGTGGATGCTATTTGCTCGGTCTTGAGGTATGCAGCGTACTGTGCTCCTCGTTGGTGTGATAGGTCCACAATGGTTTTGAGACCAATGAGGCCAGCATAGCCACATGGGCAACAATCGTGACAAGGTCATGGTAACAACCTAGCACAGATGTGGTACTTATAGCTGTATCCTGATGTGGTCTGAGAGTCATACCAGGGTGGATGTATAGAGTGTGGGGAGGGGGCAGGAGACCATTTTGGCATGTGGAAAATAAAGTAAAGTATATTATTGCCTTTAAACTGAAGGAGGTTTTTCAGATTTGCTGGAATAGCTAAGTTCTAATAGGTTATGGAGAGGTTGTCATTCAGTATGAAGAGAGCTTTACAGGTAAAAAAAAAAGCAACTTCTTACCAAAATAATCCTCAGATGGAGGGTTGTCCATGTCAAACAGCATCTTCTTGGTCAGGCGTTCCAGCTCATCTTCTGGGTGAGCCGTGGGAGCACCACCCTGAAAACCAAACATAAAATTCATGAATAAACAAAAAAAAATTTCAGAAATGAAGATGAAGCACTGTCTCAAGGTGGAACAGAACACATTCAGTATAATTAACATGCTGTGTATGAACCTCAGTCTGGTTTCCCCTCTGGCATGTCTGACCCTGGCTAAAACCCAGATCAGGTTTCTTTTTGTGCCAATATGTGGGGGGAAAAAAACTGTGACCCTGACTGATCCTTCTGTTTGTAAAATATGATAGCAAAAGCAGAAAAAGAGGCAAACATTATGAGACATCCTCCTTTCAAGCCTGGTACATTTGGGTGATAGGTCGGGAGATAGGTATTCAGATGTACTTTGAGCACAAAAAGACTCGAGGTGAGATCTGCACCGGGGTTTAATCTGAGATAGGCTCTCAAACAGATGACATAACTCTCTGAAGAGGCGTCTTTCCTCATTTCCTTGTAAGCCTGCCCTTGTTCTTATCGTGCCGTCTCTGACATCTGCCTTCTGTGTTCTGTTTTGGGCTGACGTGTCGTGCTTGACATTTTCTGCCAGTCACCCTCAGAGCCTGAGAATCCCTTGCTCCTCCAGCTCTGGCTAAATCCCATCACAGGTACCTGTTTGTCCTTTTCAAACGCCCTCGGAGGCCTGAACTCGATTCACTGAGCGCTGTGTGGCTGAGCCTTTTTAGAAAATGGTGATCCTCCGATGGCCTTCCTTAGATCTTGGATCGGCCAGATCTTTACAGTAGTTTTGATTTTCAATATCGCTGCATGGCCTGAAATCTGAGCTGACCTTTGAGGTGCTCCTAATTGTGACATTTGGGATCTGGGGGAACATTAGCAAACAGTCTGGCTTTGTACCCATTTTTTCACGTGTCATAGGAGAGAATCTACATTGTCAATGAGAGCTTTAATTAAACATATTTTTGGATTCTGAATGTAAGAGTGATTAACCTGGTATTATTGAATGTTCATTATTCTTTTGCATTTAAGCTTTAGATGCTTAAAAGGATATTGTGGGAGCTCAATTAAACCCTGTGATATTTGTTTATGCACTCAGCACTCAAAACTATTTGATTCTAACAGTGTTTTTAAGTCAAAATACCAAAAAAGGTTTAAAAGAGAGCTTTTGTGTTTTTATCTAATAAGAACATGGGACAAAGTACAACATAGTTGTTTAGTTCTATGAAAAACAAGATGTATGATTCAAATAGTGAAGATTAGTGTTGTAATTTCCAGTTTGAAATCACAATGAATGTACTCTTTTACTGCCAAAAGCGTGACACAATAACACAGCAGCGTGTCAATGATGCTGCAAAGGTTTTAAGTTCACTGTAGGACAGCATTTTGTTGACACCAGAAGATTTCACACCTAAAAATTAAAAAGATTATTTCCAAAAACAAAAATAATCACACCCCCAGTGTTTTCAAATGCAATAAATGGTTTATCAGCATTATTTTTCAATAACATGGATAACAGTACTAGAAAACACCAAGTATTTTGCTTTTTACTTTGTTTTGTTTTTCTTCTTGTTAGCAGAAAACACGAGTCAAAAACACCATCTAAACTAACACCTATTAAGATTTCACTTTACGGTCCCCTTCACACTGGACAATGGCCTCAATAAGACATAAAAATTTGGCCAGAACATGAATGATTTTTACAAGAGCTCAACGAGGTATTCAGGGGCATGTTAAGAATGCAGAGGACTCCCCACTATGCATGATAGGATTACAATCTTTTTGAAAATTCACAAACCTTCTGTAGAAAAGTTGTGATGGTTTATCATTGTGTTGACAGTGTAACAGGGTCCTGTGTAGAGAATGGAGGAGCATAGTGGTAGCATACCCATGAAAAAGGGTTTGTGTGCACTGGTGTGAATTGATTGTTGAAAACTTAAAGTGGGACTGGCCACGCTGGCCTCTTACCAAGCCTACAACTCCATCACACCACCAGCGTCATGCTAACACCAAAGCACTGTAAGCTGCCCTGCCTTCCCAGGATGATAATGCCAGTTCCCGGTGTCACAGCAGGGCGAGACAAATTGCCTCTGAAGGCTCTGGACTAAGACATCATGAAGTCTGTTTGTGGTCACGTGGTTGATAGACGTTTGCTTTCGCACACACCTTTCGTAGTCCAAGAGACAGTCAAATCAGAACTCCTGGGAAGCTCCTCCCTTCTCCTACAGCATTACAACGAGTTTCTTTCTGCCTGCTTCTCAACTCTTTTCTTTGTACAGAACTTTGCTTCCCTTATCCCGACCAGACAGGTTTATTAAACAGACTGAGACAATACATACCGTTTGGCATTTGCAAATTTGACGGTGCACAATAATGAGCGAACGACGGGAATGTGTCCCTACAATACCCAACGAGGCATATATTCTCAGGGCCACCACAGTGACGATGAGCCGCCTGTGTCTCCATGCGGTCTTTTTAGGTTCATAGGTTTAAAAGTTTTGCTGGAACAATTGTAAAGACGGCCATAGTTTTTAACAGCCTTGGTTCAGATGCCTCAAAAGTAGAACAAATAGACATAAAAACAGTCTGTACCCCGTAGCCCATTAGGAGTCCGAAAACATTACTTGAAATGTAGGTGTGAGAATGGAAGTATTTTATTTAATTTGTAGATTTTATTGACTTTAACACATTGTTGTCTAGTGATCTTTGAAAGGTGTTGAAGATGGGCACGGTGAGATCATGGGAATATGTAAAGGATCAAATTTGGTGAGTACTAAAAACACAGCAGCAGCATGATAGAAGATTTCCAAACTTGCACCAATCCAACCATGTTAAAATAAGTTGTTTAGGTCACAGAGAGCGTAGCAGGATCTTAACCCAATGTGAAGACGTAAAACTTCAGGCTAACAGACAGACAGATTTCATAAATGCATTGTAGTCTAATAAAAACAGAAAAAGAAATACAATCTTGTTTTGATATTGGTTGCATTTACATCTAACACATCTCTGACGATGTTTGTTCATATGTGCAGCTCCCCATGAAGCTGTTGTTCCACAGAGCGGACAGAGTTGAAGATAAAAAAAAATCATTTAAAAAACTTGTTTTGGTAGCTGTGTGCAAGTTAAATTCATATAAACATGGAATACATCAGCCCCCAGAGAAAGATTTCTGAATAAAAAGCCACTCTTGACATTTATGAATGATGTAAAAATATCCTTAATTATTAAAACACTGTAAACATCATGCTTTAAGAAGGCCAGGAGGCATAAGATCCTATAAGGTTTATGAGTGTAGCCTCATCAATTCATTCAAATCCTGAGCCACATTTTAAACACATTTTCAACATTTTCCAGGTTGACAGCAGGCAAGTGTGTTTTCAATTTGTTTTAGTGTTCACTGCTTTTTTTTTAAAAATCAGTTCTAACTAAGAAGGAGAGTAAAACAGTAATAGCAATGAGGTGTAGATGTCAATTTTATCAGTTACAGGAGTGAATTTTAATTTATTGAGCTCAAATTGGCCACGTTTTTGGGCACAGAATATCACTTTTCCATGTTGCATTAAGAGATTATACTGTACTAATTGCTGAAATTATTGTTAAAAAAAGCAGAGCTGTTTGCATTTCTTTTAACCAAAGAGAAATTCCTGCTTGTGACTGGGGGCCCATTTCTGGATGCCACTAAGTGCTTTACATACTGGGTTGCGAAAGTATCCACCCCTCTGATATTCTTTCTATAAAGAAACCTTACAACCTTCTAAACAACTTTTCAATGTGATCAGAGGTAATGGAGCTACACAAAATACTTTTAAACATAAAACTGAAAAATAGTGGGTGCATGTGTTTTAACTACCCATGCCCCACTCCAAAAGTCAATACTTTGTAGAGCCACCTTTTGCAGTAGTTTCAGCAGTAAGTCACTTCAGGTTCATCTCCATTATCTTGGTCCATCTAAACACAGGAATTTTTGTCCATTCTTTGTGACCAAACTGCTCCACCTCCTTCAGGCTGGATGGGTGCTGCATGTGTTCAGCAACCTTTAAATCAAACCAGAAATTCACAATTGGCTTGAGGTCTGGGCTTTGGCCAGACCATTCCAGGACATTTAACATTATACCACTGGAGTGTTGCTTCAGCAGTGTGTTTAGGGTTATTGTCCTGCTGGAAGGTGAACCTGCATTTATGCCATCCATCTTTCCTTCAACTCTGACCAGTATCCCAGTCCCTGCTGACGAACAACATCCCCACAGCATGATGCTACCACCACCAGGGATGCTGCGATTCACTGTGTGGATGATGTTCTCAACATGATGAGAGATGTCAGGGTTGTTCCAGACATGGTATTGACCTTGATGGCCAATACATTTCAGTTTAGTCTCATCTGACCACAGCACCTTTTTCTGCATGTTTGGGGAGTCTCCAATATGGTTTTTGGCAAACTCCAAACAGTCCGCCTTCTATTTCTCTTTAAGCAAGGTCTTTTTCCTGGACACTCTTCCAAGAAGCTCAGCACTGTGCAGCTTACAGTGGTCCTATAGACAGATCCACCCATCTCTGCAGAAGCGCTATATCAGGGCTATCTTTGGTCTCCTGGAGGTTTCTTTGATTCCTTACCTGGTCTGAGTTTTAGTGGGCAACCCTGTTCTGAAAGGTTTATTGCAGTTTCATTGTATTTCTGTGAATACCTTTCATTGTATTTTTGTGAATACCTATAAAATACATTCAGTTGTAAAAGAGGTTTAAAGTTATAATTTTTTTTCTCCAATCTAGCATGTTCTCTTTCATAAACTTGACTAACTGCATGTGTCAAACTGACTTTTAAGGATAAGTAGTTTTAGCTTAAACAATACAACAAAGGTGGTATTTCAAACATACAGCTCAGGGTGTGCAAAATGAGTCCAGTATATGGTTTATATCCAGCACTGAGGAGAAATGCTGAGCTCTGCTTACTGTCCACTGTGTATCAAGGAGTGACTAAACTTTATGATGCATGACTTGCACTTGGCGCAGCTCAGGATGCAGCATGCTGATAATAGAAGCTCAAACTGTAGGGCTCATTAACTCTGACGGATCAACACGTTCGATGTGAGAATCCATCTGCCATGCAGGAGCACTCCTTAGAGAACAGCTGGGTCTGGATTCTTTGGCACCTTGTACCTTCTCAGCCATCGGGAGCAAGGATCACATAATAAAAGATTAGAGGAAGATGAAAGAGAACATTCCTCAGTACTTAAGTATTCCTGTTTTGCCCCCTTAAATGACCTACCTTTTCTTAGAGACACACAGCGGTCAAAGGTGGTATACACAAAGAGACTGAATTTAGACAACAAGCTTGAAACACACACACACACACACACACACACAAAATCTGTTTAGTGTTTATATCTCTTACAGAAGTTTTTGTTTTTTTTTTTTCCCAGACGACCTGTGTTGTTAATTTGAGATAGCAAAGTAGACAACTGAACACCATTAATCTTAGCTCCACATCAAAAGCATGTCGGAGAGGAAACGAAACGCTGCTATAACCAGAAACAGACTTTTGACTTTAAGCTTCATTTATATCTTATCCACTCTCCGCCACCCTGCAGCAATGCTCTGCCAGAGAGTTTAAAGCACCTTGTTAGGGAGTCTTTTGTGACAGCATGGAATAATTTTTCACTTGAATAAGAGAAAGAAATTGCTTCCCTGCGTGCTTTATGATTGCTTCGCAGCTCCCGTTCAGCTTTTCAGAGACAACAATAGAAGCCGTAAAGCAGCTATGCGTGCTGTAGACGTGATTTTCCAGTTATGTCTGGCTCAATTCAGCAAATTGTTTGCCTGTGCCCTCAGGACACTCAGACCCTGTTTCATTGAAGTTCGAGCTTAAATTTAGTGGGTTAACAGCTGCACCTGTTTTCCACTGTTACGTACACTAAAGCTGAAGAGGCTCATAGGTTTCGGTCATCTGCTGCCTGCTTTTCTTCCATCAGCTGTGATACTACTGAAAGACATCTTGATGGACCAACAAATGCCCTCAGATAGATGATTTCCTGAGCATTGTCAAACGCCAGACCACTTACAATCAAAAACAACAATAACGTGTGTAAGTGGCCGCTGCTATGTGCAACTTGATCCAGCCTGACAGAGTCTGGGAGCTGATCACTGCCTGACTGCCACATCTATGAATAAAGCTGTGTGCAGCACTCACTGTGGCATTGGCATTGTGTCAGAAGAGATTAAGTGAGGAGTGGAGTGGGGGGGAGGGAGTGGCTTTCCTGACATGCTCTCTCACCTGATGCCCTGACAGCATCACATCCTGCTAGAAATCAAACCTCAGGCCTTCTCCCTCCTGCTTCCACTGAAGTGACAGAGACAACTGTTCTCAGGTCAGCAGAGTTGCACCTTTTGTTACAGGAGGAGAAACAAAGAAGCGTAGGAGAACAAGGAAGTCTCAGCTATTTACATACATCATCTGCTAAAGTGCAGAACACACAGACCTGTATAAAGAAACCTGACAGAGAGCACCGACTCTGTCACAGTAATCACACAACATCTTTCTGCTTTATTGTGAGGAAGATGGAAATGATTTATCAATCTGATGCTCCTGGAGCCTGGACCCAGACGTACAACTCATAAATGCATTATTTAGAAATTTAGATCATTGTTTGCAAGTTTCAGTCACTAAGGAATATGTGTAGAGCTTCAGCTGTTAGTTTAGTCGCTTCATTTGTTTGACAAACAGCTGCCATTTCCCTTTGCTCACAAGTTGGATTTTTAAGTTAAATGTTTAGATGAGTAAAGGTGAAAAGACTGGTTCGATGAAGGAATAAACTGTAGCTAATAAAAGTCAACATTTAATTGCCTCAAACAACTGATTTTAGATGACCCACATTCAGATTTTTTTGTTGTTTAAACCAAGCTGGAAGTTTCAGAAAGAGTTAACAATCGCAAAAATAATTTTCCCCACTCAGAGGACTATGACTGCTGTCTACTTCAGGCAAGATACTGACTGCTCATAACTCCACAAAAACAGACTTTATTTAAAAAAAAAAAACTATCTTTGAAGTATATTTTTCACCAACAGTACTGACAATGTTGACAGTAGAAAATAGTTCAATATAATTACTAATTACAATACTAAGGTATTTTTTTAATTAATTAAACCTGACTAGATTTAAAAGTTATGGTCTCAGAAGGAAGCTGTGGGTGAGACAGTGAGCCAGCGGAGAAATCTTTTTTTTTCTTTGGTTGTACAAGGTCAGTGTTGTATGATTCAGGTATTCAGTTCTCCACAAAACTCTGATTCATGATCAGAAGCCTCACCCAGTGTGAGAGGTGATGACTAAGATGGCAATAAAACATGGAAAAAACAGAACGTCTATAGGAAAGAATGTTAAATTATGCAAATTCAAAATCAAAAACTAATCTGCACATTCATCAACAATTTCTGAATCCTTGATAAAACATGGAGAGGACAATGGGCTGTGCATTTCTGCTCTGTGGCCAGTATAATATGTCTCAATACACTGGTAATAATTCAATTAATTTAAAATACATAAGCAGAAAAAACCTCCTCCCTGGGCTGCCACCTTATCGTGGTGGAGGGGTTTGAGTATCCCAATGATCGTAGGAGCTATGTTGTCAGGTGCTTCATGCCTCTGGTAGGGTCACCCATGGTAAACAGGTCCTAGGTGAGGGATCAGACAAAGTGCAGCCCAAAGACCCCTTATGAGGAGTCACAATTTTGGATGCAGTGTTCCCTTGCCCGGACACAGGTCACCGGGGCCCCACTCTGGAGTCAGGCCTGGAGGTGGGGCACGCTGGTGAGCGCCTGTTGGCCGGGCTTTCACCCATGCAGCCCAAAGAGGAGACGCGAGTCCCCCTTTCCATGGGATCACCACCTGTGGAAGGGGCCAAAGGGGTTGGGTGCAACGTGGAATGGGTAGTGGCCGAAGGCGGGACCTTGGCGGTCTGATCCTCGGCTACAGAAACTGGCTCTCAGGACATGGGGTTCGTTCATACATTGGGGTTCAACCCGGTGAACGAGAGGGTAGCCTCCCTCCGCCTACGTGTGGGGTGAAAGGTTCTGACTGTTGTTTGTGCTTATCCACCAAACAGCAGTTCAGAAGATTACCCACCCTTTTTGGAGTCCTTGGAGGGGGTGCTAGAGAGTGCTCCTCATGGGGACTCCCTTGTTCTATTGGGGGGACTTCAACGCTCACGTGGGCAATGACAGTGAGGCCTGGAGAGGTGTGGTTGGGAGGAACGGCCCCCCTGATCTGAACCTGAGTGGTGTTTTGTTATTTGACTTCTGTGCTCGTCATGGATTGTCCATAATGAACACCATGTTCAGGCATAAGGGTGTTCATATGTGCTCTTGGCACCAGGACACCTTAGGCCGCAGTTCGATGATTGACTTTGTTGTTGTTTTATCTGATCTGTGGCAGAGCCTGGGGACCTTGGGTCAGACTCTCCAATCTCTGGTGCTGAGGTCACCAAGGTAGTGAAAAAGCTCCTCTGCTGCAAGGCCTCAGGGGTGGTCAAGCTTCGCCCGGAGTTCCTTAAGGCTCTGGATGTTGTGGGGCTGTCTTGGTTAACACGACTCTGCAATAATGCATGGACAATGGGGGCAGTCCCCCTGGATTGGCAGACCGGGGTAGTGGACCGCAGAGTGTGTTCCAACTATAGAGGGATCACACTCCTAAGCCTCCCTGATGAGGTCTATTCAGGGGTTCTGGAGAGGAGGGTCTGCTGGATAGTCAAATCTCGGATTCAGAAAGAGCAGTGTGGTTTTCGTTCTGGTCGTGGAACACTGGACACGCTCTACACTCTCAGCAGGGTACTGGAGGGTGCATGGGAGTTCGCCCAACCAGTCTACAAGTGTTTCGTGGACTTGGAGAAGGCGTTCGACTGTGTCCTGTGGGTGGTACACAGGTAGTATGGGGTACCAGGCCCTTTGATACAGGCTGTTAGGTCCCTGTATGACTGGTGCTAGAACATGGTCCGCATTGCCGGCAGCAAGTCGGGCTCGTTTCCGGTGAGAGTTGGACTCCGCTAAGGTTGCCCTTTGTCACAGATTTTGTTTGTAACTTTTATGGACAGAATTTCTAGTTACAGCCAAGGTGTTGTGGGGATACATTTTGGTGACCTTAGGATTGCATCTCTGCTTTTTGCAGATGATGTGATCCTATTGGATTCATCAAATCGGGATCTCCAGCTTTCGCTGTATCAGTTCTCAGCCGAGTGTAAAGTGGCCGGGATGAGGATCAGTGGTCTTGGATTTGGAGAGTGCCTTCTCCAGGTCAGGGAAGGGGTCCTGCCCAAAGTGGACCCCTTCTCCAGGTCGGGGAAGGGTTCCTGCCCCAAGTGGAGGAGTTTAAGTGTCTCGGGGTCTTGTTCACAAATGAGAGAAAAATGGAGCGGGAGATCGATAGGCGGATTGGTGCTGCATCTGCAGTGATGCGGGCGTTGTACCGATCTGCCGTGGTCAAAAGAGAGCTGAGCCAAAAGGCAAAGCTCTCGATTTACCGGTCGATCCACGTTCCTACTATCTATGGTCACGAGCTTTGGGTAGTGACCGAAAGAACGAGATCGCGAATACAATCGGCCGAAATGAGCTTTCTCCGCAGGGTGTCTGGGCTCTCCCTTAGAGATAGGGTGAGAAGCTCTGTCATCCGGGAGGGACTCAGAGTAGAGCCGCTGCTTCTCCACATCGAGAGGAGCCAGTTGAGGTGGCTTGGGCATCTGGTTAGGATGCCTCCTGGACGCCTCCCTGGTGAGGTGTTCCAGGCACGTCCCACCGGGAGGAGACCCAGAGGAAGACCCAGGACACGATGGAGGGACTATGTTTCTCGGCTGGCCTGGGAACACCTTGGGATTCCCCCAGAGGAGCTGGCCCAAGTGGCAGAGGAGAGGGAAGTCTGGCTCTCTCTGCTTAGGCTGCTGCCCCTGCAACCCGACCCCGGATAAGCGGAAGAAAATTGATGGATGGATGGTTGGATGGAAGCAGAAAAAACAACAATACAGTTCTGCACCTAAACATGGTACAAATCAACCTTTTTTCAAAAGACAAAAAAACAAAACAGAAACAATTCAGCCTTTAATCACAATACAATGTGATTCAATAAGAATTTGATTCAACACATTTAGATTAAATGAAACACAACGAAGGAATGGGTCAATTATTGAGACTACTTTTTACTGACTTATAAAAAAACAACTGCTCATAAGCATGCCTTGTTTAAAATTACAAAACACTGTCCCAAAAGCTGACTCACAATTAATACACAAAAATGCAACATAGTGCAAATTGATTAAAGCAGTGAGCAGCAAAATTCCTTTTCTATATTATAAATAATAAAACACAAATTAACCTTTTGTTCTGGAGTAATAATTGAGTCACTTGATAAGAGTGAAGCACACTTTCAGTGTTTGTTGCCGTTTATACTTTATCTTCTCCTGAACAGTAGGGGTTGCTAAAAAAAAACATTACTGCTAAACAGCAGCAAATGTTGTTTAGTGGAAGTGAGATTAAAAGGCAAAAAGTGGGGGAGGAAGAACACAAGTTTGCACCCCCACTTAAAAATATATATATATATATATATAAATAGCGGGGTGGAGTCGCTTGCTTATTGATCAGATACCTTTTGTTATAAAATAGTCGAGAAAATGTATTTTTGTTGAGAAGCTAAGCTGTGACACGAACCATGTAAAACAAATAATTCTATACAAACTTACTCAATTTTTATCATGTTGTCATTTTGACTAATAAAAATTAATCTCTGTGTCACACGATGCTTTAAAGAGAACTTGATTTGCTTTGCTTTCTATTGGCAGAGTAAACGTTTTTGACACTGGTCGAATGAGTTCATTTTTTTGTTGCAATCCAAAATAGTGATCAGGATTGGAATAAATGTGCAAAAAGTGAATTCAATTTTTTTCTGCCAAGTCAAATGCAACAAGCAAAAACAATGAGGTTGAGCAAAACTACACAAACCAGCGAGTTAAATGTTTAGAAGGGAGAAAGAAAAAAAAATCCAATGAAAGACAAGAGCTGAACAACAATACGCTGCATCTCTAAACACGTAGCTGTCACTCAACTGCACAGAGCTTTTGTTCTATTCACTAAATGTGATATTTGCTCCTCAAACCAAAAGCATCTGTCTTACCTTCAATAACAGCTCAACATGCCCTGCAGAATCAGCACAAACTGAGGAAGACATAATCACACCCAGCCATTTTTATCCACAGATTAAATGATGATGGACTTTACAATAGAAAATGCTCTTTACTGTCAATAGAGCTGCAGCTTTACTTCAGGCTCCTAAAAGAGATGCTTCAGTCAGCTCAAAATCTGACATCCAGTTTTTTTCTTTCTAAATCACAATGGTATTATCTGAAATGGACAGAGGGTCTATAAAAGGAGGAAAAAACAGGTTATTAAGGAGTAATAATAAGCACAACAACAGCAAATGGACCACTGCATTAGTAAAGGTTCATGAGGGATTGAATCTTTTTTTATTGGATTGGAAATATCTAAAAATAAGCATTTGTTGCTGCAACACTAAATGAGTGATTATTGCAGCTTAGGCGAGTTTATTTTACCAAAACAATGAAAGGATCAGTCACACTGTCCTTTCAGAGGTGTGTGCATCTATGCAAGTGTGCCTAGAAACAAAAAGTCAGGAAAAAGTAAATAGACAGCCTTTTAGTTTTAAGGTTTTACGTATCAGGACAAAATAAAAACAACCTGGTCTTAACATCAGACAGATGCAACCCCTGGCAAAAATCATGGAATCACCACTCTTGGATGTTCTTTCAATTGTTTAATTTTGTATAAAAAATACTCTCAAGATTTCAAATTTTTACCTGTACTTGATCTAAAAAAGCATCTGTGACTGACTACAGCAATTTTCATTCTTTCTTTTACTGTTTAAGGCCAGAAGGTTGGAATTTTGAAAAAGGATAATTTTGTAGCATGTCTGTGATTTTTTTTCAATATATATATATAAATACAAAAATAAACAACTGAAAGAACATTCTCCATGAGGGGTGATTGGATAAATATTGCCAGGGTTTGTACAAGATCAGATCTGATGAACAACAATGCATGCCTTATTGAGTTATGTCAAAAACAAACAAACAAACAAAAAAAAACAACAACACTCCAGTATGTTCAGGGTGATCTCTAAAGATTTCTGTTTGGAATCATTGTTCTGTTTCATCATGACCCAGTTTGGTCCAAGTTTCAGCTGTCTGACTGTAGAATCCTTTGGCCTAGAGAGGAGTTCATGGTTGACTCAATGACTGCAAGGAGCCCAGGACCTGTGGCTGCAAAACAAGCCCAAGTCACCACTCCTCCACCACCGTGCTCGACATTTGGCATGAGGTGTTTGTGCTGATATGATGTGAGTTTTTTTTTCCAAAATGTGGTGCTGGACATTAAGGCCAAACATCTCTACTTTGGTCTCATCTGTCCAAAGGACATTGTTCTACAGGTCTTGAAGTTTGTTCAAATGCAGCTTTGCAAATCTCAGCTGTTCTGCCATGTTCCTTTAGAGAGATGAGGGTTCATTTTGGCAACCCTTTCAAACAGTCTGTTTTCCTAATTGTACTGTAACAGTACAACTTTAGCATTTTACCCTATTACTAAGACTTGTAGAGTCTGAGATGGAGTTTTCAGTTTTTTTGTAACTTCTTTGAATGGTAAACAGTCTGACTTTAGGGTCGTATACTGCAACATATACCCCTAGGAAGTTGACCAAATGTCTTGAATGTCTTTTCGCCTTTGAATAAACTGTCTCTCTGTAGAAATGATAGACTCCATAATATTTGTGACTGGCATTACGACCCTTCCCAGATTGTTAAGTAGTAGCAGTACCCTTTTTGAGATCATTTCTGATGCCTTTTCTTCTTGGCATTGTATTAACATACACTAAAAATCCAGAGCAATAAATGATAAAAACTTCTGTTTCTATAGAGGTGCTTACACCTTTGATCAGCAGCATCTGGATGACCCCTTTTAATTGTTATGAAAGCTGTACGGACGGACTTATTTTTTCACCTTCTGCTTCTGTAATTTTGTCTTTTTGTTGAATAAATAAAAAGGTTAGTATCTGCCCTAATTTAAAAGCTTATAATGTCACAAATTAAATATACAGTTTTATAACAGTTTTATGAGCCATCAGTACACAAATGATGGCTTTGTCTCATTGGATACTGCTTAGATTTAGTTTTACAGCTGGTCTTTATAATTTTAAGTCTGTGTGACACAGCAGAGCACCTTCAATGGAAACGTTGGCATCACCTTATTACTAATGATGACTAATTCAGAGGACTGACAGGGCAGATTTAGAGTGACGACTCTAAATGACACGGCAGGTTTTCCACTTAAAAGAAAAGAAACATGATATTTTTTTTTCTGTGGAGGTAAAATTTGCCCTGTCATTTTCCCCGCAGCTACATTTATTGGTGCCTTTCATGCAAACAACACAAAAGGAAAAATCTGTTTGTGGCTTTACATAATCCAGTTGATGAATTTGCTGCTTGCAATTCTAAACAGGTTAGAATAATCTGCATCGCGTTACACTGAGAGAAGAACCATTACAGAGCTGCAAATGAAGCTCAGGGCCACATTCGGAGGAGGCACAGAGAAAGTATACATTTTCTTCAAACAAAATAGGTCATGCTGTTTCAGCTCTAATTAAATGCTGAGAAAAAATAATAATAGTCAACTGTAGAGCAGCTGGGTACACAGCAGCCAGCAATAATTAAAAATTAACCAATTCCATAACTGTCGTTTTTCACAGCCAGTCAAATCTGCGCCGTAAACTGAATTTATATAAAGGAACCGACTTCAGAGTGTTTGCAGACATGTAACGTATGGAGAGGGGTCTTTCAGTGTGTAAGATGGTGCGTGCATAAAAACTAGGTCATCTGTTCAGAACTGACACATCCCCCCTGCAAACAGATATTTGAAAATCTGAGAGTGAAGAGCGGGGTGCCACGAGCAATCCAAAAAAAAAAATAAACAACCACAACAACAAATGACTGCACAAATTGCTGGGCCTGAGATAAAACTTATTTGGCTGCCCTTTGTGTATCATTACAACCCCGTGAACGTAGCAAACTTCATATTAAACAGGATGCAGGTTTTCCTGGTTTTGGGTGAGAACTCAGAAGATTTTTACTGCTGCTTCTTTATGTGGTTACCTGAAGCTATATTTAAGCACATGTGGTAGACATAATGAAGACTCAAACAGGTCATCTCCTCAAATCGATGTACTGGCAACATGTGCTTCCCTTTTGTAACACACAGTACTGTCCACCTCCTGTGTAATTTCACCTCCTGGGCAAACCATAATATAGCCCTCTCCTTTCCTCTCTAAACAGCTACATGGTTCTGAAACACACTCCAACCAAACAATACAGCTGAAACGCCACAGCCAACAATACACAGAGGCCAATCTGCAACGAGACACTTCCTTGATTAGAGAAAAAAAAAATTGTTGAGAAAGTGCACACGTTTTCACTCCGGGGAGAAAAAAAAAAGACTCCCATTTGTGGACAGGAGGAGGATGTGAGGAGCGTGGGGAGGAAGAAAGTTCCAGCCAAAAAACACAGAGAACTTGTTTGTGTGAAGAGAAGAGTCTGTGATTATGGGGGAGATTACGCACAGGAGGAGCCAGGAGGGGCCACTGTTAATGAAGAGAGGTGGGCAATATGCTTAGAGGAATACGTTCCCAAAGCATGTGTTAGACAGTTTAGGGAAGTTCTAAAACTACACATTTTACAATTAATACTTTAAAGTTCTTGCTTTAGAATAAATGGAATGGATCAGATGTGCTGCAGCATGAGAGCTGAGGAGGCAAAATAAAAGATGGTTCAACTCTCACATCTCCTAGATCAGAATGATGTGGAATCTGTGGGTTGAAACTAATGCATACATGAAGATGAAAAAAAAGTGTTAATCATCTTAAAATTAGAAGAGCCAATTGTGTTTCAATTGGTTTCCTGTATTGTCAAATTTTTTTAAATCCTACATTAAAAAGGTACTCATTACAATGTCATGAAAACTGCTAATATATATAAAGTAAGAAACAAAATCTGCACATTTTTCCCCTATATTAATTATTAATGTGCCTCTAAATTAAAAGCTAAATTTGCAAATGGCTGCCAATTATCAGGTGTGTTTGTTTACCTACGAAAATAGCTGAAGTGACTGAAAATAGATTAGCAATGGTGATGAGTATGGAAAATAGAGAAGTCCAACAATTTTGATGTACTGGTATGTATTTATGCTCAAATTTGTTGTGTAAAGTTTACAAATAGGGTTTTTTGTAATTTTAAATTCGTTCAAATTTCCACCATTCTACACTTGTCAGATTCTGCCATATTTGTTTACCTACACAGACTACGGCCAGCCTAATGTAGATCAATCACATGACTCAAGCGTCCACGTGGTTTTCAGCAAATTTAGCAGTGTGCTTTGTTTACATTGAATGTGGACCTGCATTTCAGAATTGCTTATCAATATATCTGGAAAACTACTGAAGCGCACACTGTCAAAATGCACAATGGGAAATAATTCAGGATAACCCTTTTTCATGTTTCATTTTATTTTATAGTTTGCAATGAGGACCTTTAACTGCCTCTACATTCAAAAAAATTTACTTCCAATAAATATGCTTGTGTATCAAATGCATTGAGTTCAGGATTGTTAAATGATTGATTTTTGTTGGTTGAATGCAAGTCTAAAAGTTCAAAAGTATTTTTTTTAATATAAATATTTCTGT
>JAOXNZ010000117.1:19867461-19878296 GCA_028566095.1 Kryptolebias brasiliensis | reverse complement strand
GGAGTTGGGTTAATCTTTTAGCACTGACTTAACTTGGTCACTACTGTTGGTTCTCACTTTTACTGGGTCGATTGATCTAATTTTAATTTGTTGAATGAAATAATATATTTTTGCCAGGTTTAATACTATTTGTATGATTGTGTCAGAACTGTTTCATTTGTTTAACAAGAAAAGAGAGGGGGTGCTTTCTAAATGATTTCGGATTAGGAGTTGAAGAACTGCAAGAACAACCCCGCACAATATCCAAAACTGATTAAGTTAAAGTTACTGAACAACCTCTGACGTAGGGGACACATCCTTCACTGCAGGACTGCGAAGAGAAGAAAATACACTCCTCAGATATTTAACACTGCTGGGGCTCACTGAAATGCAATGACAGATATTGATCTGGCTGATTATTTACCAGCTGAGCCGTTCATCTCAGAGGGGGATGAGGAGAACAGCAAGGCAGGGGGATTATTTATGATCAGGTATGTGACACGCACTTCTGATGTACTGGGAGAGTGAACCGGTCAATCAGCAGCTAACAAAAATAAACCTGAAGCCAAGTTCAGCATCTACTGAGTGAGCTCAACAAGTTCATATGAACAGAGATTAATCTCAGCACTGACCTCATTATCATTACATTTTTTATTAAGTCATACTGTAGGGGGGTTTTCCAGGAAAGTTTGGTTTTATTAACTGAAACAGATTTTTGTGTGTGTGAGCTCACTTTGTTTTGTGCACCTAAGTTGCATGACAGGAATTCAGAGCTTGTATTTCCATGAAAATCTTCCAAAAATTTTTTTTTGAGTGAAACAAAGTGCAAAGCATGAGTAAGCATTAAATTGTGAGTAACAAATTTAATGAACTGCAATAGACTGGTGAGACAGCTACTGTGGAGATTTATAAAAGGCAGTTTTTTTTTCTTCTTCAAAATAACATATCTGTAAAGCACCATTCCTACACAAGAACCTCCTTGTTGTTATTCTTGGTTTTATTTACGCTGGAGATTTATTTAGGAACACATAATTGGTTTTAAACACGGAAGCAGCTACCGAAAAGAAGCTCTGATGTGTCAACATGACAAAGTGAGGTCCACTTTAAATTACGGGCCTCCAGGATCAGGTCCAATGAAGTGACCTTTAGACCATGAAGCACCCAGTAAACAGATCCTGTGTGGATCACCACCACCACCACCACCACCACACCCTGTGTCATTTAGTAACGCGACCATTGGTGCAGCAATAATTACATCCAGCAGCTTGTACGCGAGGACTGCCAGGAGGGTCTAACTGATCTCCAACACACCATCCAACCTACTTTGGAGGTGTAATCACTTCTGATGATACAACAAACAAGAATGTGTGCCGCATGGTTAAAAGTCTTAAGTCATGTTAACTGATATGAGCCAATGGACTTTTGTTTCAACCTGTCAGGAGGTTTCACTGTGGTCTGCTACTGGACTTCTGCACAGACTCAAATCTCAGTTTAAATTCTGAATTACAATGAAATGGATGTCATTGTAAAGAATATTTAAGGGCCTGTCTCTGATTATCTACATATACTTTGGAACAACATTTAGAGAATATTTTTTTAACATTAACAAGAACTTATTATGTTGGGCATTAGACTCAGCTGCTGAAGTATTGTCAACATACACGTCCACACACTACGAGTTCAGAACTGACCAGTTGATTTAATAGTTTGATCTAATACATTTAACATAAAAACATTAGCTGATTCTACCAGACTTGTTTTTAACATTAGAATTTTTTTTTAATTTTTATCAATCGCCACTATAAAAGAAAGGTGGGTGATCATGTAACTGCCTGTCTGTCTATTAGCGAAACATCTCATGAATCACTGGTCAGATTTTAATAAAACTCTCAGAATAATTTGATGAACATCTACAACTGATTTAACTTTTGGAGGCAATCTGATTTAAGATGGCTGTTGCAGCTAAGTGACCAGAGCAATCACAGAAATGGTTATAACTTAATCAGTGCAACAGATATTGAGCTAAATTCTGAAATGGTAGTTAGTAGCTGAGAGTCCTTCACACCACATCCCAGCTTCCTCATTTGATCAACATCACAGTTTGTTAAAAAATAATCAGATTGTTTCTCTTTTCATGGTGACTGTGTGGATTACCAACTAGTCAATTTAGGAAGCAACTGATATCTGAATAAAAGAACAAGAAAACTGAAAGTTTTTAGTCTGTACTGTTAAATAACTGGATACACTGATAATCTTCTTGCTGTGTGTAATTAAACTACTAATAAACGAGAATGTGCACATTGAAGAAATTAAAAGAAAAAAAGAAAAGGCTTAGATGATTACAGAGTACAGAAGCAATCAGACAACATGTTTAAAAATTCATTTTCAGGATATTATCTTAAGATTACAAGTTATTTATCTCACAACAAAATGTGATTATCTTGAAATAATGAACTGAGATAATGTATTCATATATAGTTATTTTCTTGTGGTAAATAAAATAATTTTGAAATCACAAATAAACTAAGGAAGTAAGTCATCAGAAATCAGGATAGTGCTGCAGGTAACTGATTCAAACTTCAAATGTCACATCAATAAACATTCATCACCAAGTAACTTGTTGCTGTTATAGATCATCTCCAAGAGTCTTGGCAGTGATACAAAAGGATGAAACTTGGTGAAATACAAAAATGACTAATTTTCAGACCATAATCATCTCATTAGCTTGCCAGAATTACCTTGTGATCTCAAGAAAAACACATTAAGAAACAAAGTCAGGTACGGCCAGTCTTGTCTTCAGTAATATAAAAACTGATTTATTTATTTTTTCCTTTTTATAATAATAATATCCATTTCTCTCCTTTTACTCCATTTCTACTCTTCATTGCATTTAGTGCTCTCTGATTTGCAAAATTTCCAAATGCTTCCTTTTGGTGCTATAGGTGACATTCGACACACATTATATGACAAGACACGGGTGTTTTTCAGGGCCAGAACCAATGTGTCAGAAATGGGCAACACAGGTCAGCACATTTATCAAGCATGAATTTAAATGTATTTTTTTGTCAGTGGCAAAAATGACTCAACTATTTTAATTTCAAGGCTTTTAATTAAATCCAAGGTTGCCTTGTTCATGTCATTAACAAAATAATTCAAAGTGAAAGCTCTGATGTGATTGGATATTTTCCCAATTGACGCTAGCAACTCATTCTGTGTGCGAAATTATTGATTTCCCTCCCCCTTTCCTGTGCTTTTCTGCATAATGCAGCATGTTTGAAAAGTTAAAGGGAAAAAAAAGTGTCCTAAAGGATAGAGAAGCTCACAGGTATAATTGGTGTATTCACGCAAAAATGAGTGGGTATGCTTTACAAAAAAGAAAAGAAGAAAATCATATTAATTTTGTTTTTAATTGGGTTGTCAAGACAATATCACTGAGAAAATGCCAGGAAAACGTTCTAATTATACTCTTAGATTCATTACCTGCACACACACACACAAATACACACTCACCCACACAAAAGATTATTTTGATGGTACAAATTCTCTGAAAGCTCCACTGTACATGACTGTAGAAGAAACGGCATGACATTGGATATTGTGTACTTCCAATGTGGCGGCATTTGAATGGCAAAAAGGCATGTGAGCTGTTTTGATGTTAACATTGTATGATTTGGTATAAATAGAAAGCAGCTTTAAGATATTCTCAGGAAGTATTTATTTCTTTTTTTATACCGCCCAAGGGAAAGTCTGTCCGTAGGATTTGTAGGAAAAACAAAAGAAACATTTTATGTGAATGAGTTCTCAATGTTAAGGCTTGATGGAGCTCTGAAAGACAGGAAACTGGATCAGAAAATATGCCTTCATCTTGTTGAAGCCTTGGGCTCCTGCTTTATATTTATATATTTTAACTGTGCACCACAAAAAAACAAAATCTGGTAATCTGTATTGAGCTGGTAACTTTTTTACGATAACCAGAGTCAACCAACTGAGGAGATGACATCACAGAAATTTACACTTGATGTCCTTTCAAATAATTTAAGGGCCTGTCACAAAACACTTTCAAGTCGAGGCTAAAATGTCTTTTATGCCCCACTTCTGGGATGATTGAGGTGAGATGGAGGTTGAAGTCAACCTGTTGTGTTTAAGCCTGAGCCAGTAAGGGAGGTAGTCACAGAGCAGAGTTGGTGAGTAAGTGAAAGGGACACAAACATCCCTCCACTCTATTCAACGATACTGCTGTCACTTGCTGGTTTTGTGACACTCAAACTCAAATGCTCTATTTATGTGAGTATACAAAACAACAGCAATAACATGTAGCACTTTTGGGGAACCAAGGGGTCAAGTATGGCTGGAAGATCACACGGTCTCTGCAGAAATAACTGTGTAATGCAAAACTGCTGACTTTGTAAATATTTAAATATTAGTATTTTCATAAACTGCAGTAACGTTTGTAAGATTGGAGCTGTTTTGTGTCAAAATACACTTTTGAAATGGGTCTATTTGGACCTTATCGAGCTAAAATGACTTGTTTGAATGAATCCACTTCCAAAGTGGATTGATGTAAATAATAGGTCCAGGAAGGAAACCCAGACTTCCCTCTCCCCAGCAACACTCTCCAGCCCCTCCTAGTGGATCTTAAGGTGTTTTCAGTCCCGAGAGGATAAATAATCCCTCCAGCAAGTTCTAGGTCTGCTCCAGGGCCTTTGCTCAGTGGGATAGGCCTAGAAAACCACCACAGGGAGATGCCCAGAAGGCATCCTAATTAGATGCCGAATCATCCTGCATGCCATAATGATGACAAAGACCCTCATGCTGTCATTAAGTCTGAGCTTGGCCACCTAACAGAGGAAGCTCATTTTACCCGTTTTTCTTTTCGGTTATGACATCAACCTTATGACCATAGGTGAGGGTTGAAACATAGATGGATCAGTTGCTTCAAGACAACAAACCGGAGTAATGCCCTATGTGAACA
Organism: Kryptolebias brasiliensis; assembly: GCA_028566095.1. Taxonomy (NCBI): domain Eukaryota; kingdom Metazoa; phylum Chordata; class Actinopteri; order Cyprinodontiformes; family Rivulidae; genus Kryptolebias; species Kryptolebias brasiliensis. Next base: position 19,873,345 of record JAOXNZ010000117.1, on the reverse strand, counting down.
AAGGCCTGAATCATGGATCTGTCTCTCACTCCACCCTGCCATTAATCCCAGATACTTGAACTTCTCAGTTTGAGGCAGATACACACACTCAACTTGCAGGGAGCATTACATCTTTTTCTGGTTGAGAACCATGGCTTCAGATTTAGAGGAACTGACATTCATCCCAGGCGATTCACACTCAGCTGCAAACTGCTCCACTGTACGCTGAAGGTCATGGCTTGAAGATGCAAACAGAACCACACTAACTGCTAAAAGCAGAGATGAGACCCTGCAGTTCTCAAACCAGACATCCTCCTCTCCACTTTGATACCCTATCCACAAACACCACAAACAGGATCTGACACAAGGGGCAGCCCTGACAGAGTCCAATCTGTACCAGGAACAAGTTTGACCAAGATTGTAGACACAACCTTTGTTTTGGTTACACGGGGACCTGATAGATCGTAAAAGTGCCCTCATAACACGTAACGCGGACATTTGATATGTTTTATGTTCTAGTTTGAATAAAATACAGATTTTTACAAACTTTGCAAATGATCACATTTTGATTAAATTTATATTTTAAACTGCACTTTCTTTTTAACTAGGATTTCAGTAAAATTAAATCCTAATTTATAAAAGTATTGGATGAAAACACACATGTAATCAAATTTGACATTGCAGTGTTTAAATTTAGTTTAAAAATAAATTTAAACAGCAAAAACTACTAATATTTTGGTTTTAGTGGGTGTACACAAAAATTCTAAAGTAATTTGGACTTTTCATCATGTCTGTTCAGCTGCCCTTAATAAAAGGGAGCTGATGTTTATGATCTAAATGGATTTTATTCAAAACATCCTGCAGACACCATATGCAAATGGTCTTTTTGAGGTCAAAAGGCAACACGGGCAGAACTGGAAGGCAGAAAATGTCACATTATTTAAACATGTTTGACATCTGAAACCACCACTGAGCTTCCGGGGGTCTTTTACTGTCTGCAGAGATTGAGCAGTTCAAAAATAATCCTTGCCCTGTCAAATGTCACTCAAGCTCAAGCGCTAACACGAGATATCATCCAGCTTAGGTTTACTCCCATTTCAGAAGAGAGCTTCGTGGAAATTTGTGTGCTAATCGGCAGCCATAAAGTCTGTCAATTTTTGGGACTACAGTGGAAATCAAGTACTGGTGGATTTGTGAAATTAGGCATTTTCTACAGGATGAAAGAAGCTGCTCTCACACCTTCACTTGGGGTGGGTTTGGGTTTCAGAGAGTGACGTGGGGTGAAGCAGAGGGCAGAGGAGGCAGGCTGATCAGAACAAGTCTAGATCATTAAATTTCATCTAAACAGTTTATCTCAAACGTTTAATGAATCTGACCTTCTATGAATACCCTCAATTATATGAAATGATCCATTTAATAAAGTCTTCAATCATGGTCACAGATCTTGAACTGACAAAGTCATAAAATCACCATTTATAGGAAAAGCAGAGATAATCTTTCATTATTGTGACAAATATGTAAATCGTTCTAATTGGCTGTGTTTTGGTTTATTTTCACAACTGATTACCAGAGGCACAACTCGTTCCTTTTAAAAAGATTTTACATAATTTATACAAGGTTATGAACATGTCATAAGATCAGGTCAAGCAGAGTGTTGATCATAAAGGCAAAGTTGACAGTTTGCTTTCATTCTAATCTGTCTTTTATAATAACTCTGGGGGGTTTTGACATTAAAGATCTGCTATAGTTGACATAAAGAGACTGATTAGAGCTATGGTTTGGATGCACATATTATAAGAAAGAGTTGAGTCAAACATGATGTGCAACACCACAGCCAGTTTCAAGACACTTTAGTCAAATTTGTGCAAATAGAGCATCAAGTTTCCTGACATGTTTTAAAGCATTGAAATAAAGCAGTAGGAGTGGGGGCTGGTGGCGCCACTGAACTCGTTACCTTGCTTCAGAATATCCTTGGGAAAGGAAGACAAATATATACATAAAGAGTAGATGCCTTGTCTGTAAAATTAGCAATTTGCTTTTATCTGAAATCAAAGAGATTCTAACAAATCTCTAAAAGGCCACCCTTTTGTTTATTTAATAATGCATCATACTGGGACCAAAGCAAGCTTTTCAAGCAAAATGCAGACTTTTGTTTTGAACAAATATAATTAGACTTATTTTTAAGATACTTGCTGCGATGTTGAAGTTAATTTGTATTTAGCAAAGTACAGTCCTTGATGAGTTATTCCCTGCGGTTGAAAGGCCCAGATTGTATTTTGAACCAGCATAAAATCCTTGAATTAAAGAAAACTCAAGGGCCTTTCACTTTCCAGAGATTGTTGAAGGCTGGATATGTTGAGATTAGAATAGCTGTCTCTGTGGCACAGACTACCCTGCTTTAAGAGATGACAATGTTTTACAATTCCACTCCTTAAAGTACAGTAATGTATAAAGATCTTGAACTGAATTTAGGGTCTTGTAGTGTTTTTGTTCTACATGAAATGTCTTTCTTTGTATTTCTATAAAACTACAGAATCTGGCTTTTGAATTGTATATGAGAACAAACTTGAGACTCCCTCTCTTCTTTGGCTCTAACAAAGCAGCAATAAAAAAATAATAAATAAAATAAACTTTCACAGTGAAATCAACAAAAATAATTTAAAATAACAAAAAACACTTACTCCTCTGCTAGGCATCAGCTCCATCCTGTGAAAGGAAAAAAAACAATTATTAAAAGCTGTTAAAACCTTTTTCCGGTGGTTTATTAAACAATAATATATCTAACTGAAAAGGTGGGTGGAGGCAGAATGAACTGACTGACTGGTTGGACAAACTGGTGTCCATGACGTTATAAACCCTTCCATCCTGCCTCAAACAGCATCATCATCTTCCCTCTGGTTCTTTAACTGCTCAACTCTTGTTATGATTATGTTCTGCATACAGCTGAAAAAACAGAACTGGTTATATTGTACTGATAAAATAAATTAGTTGAATCTAAGGAACAGCTTTGGACTTAAAAGGTTTACTGATGCTTTTCATGTTTGCTTCCAGTAGTTGTTGTAATCCTGCAAAGTGATTAAAATTGTGGATTTGTGACAATTGTCAACCACACACCACTGAATAAAACTGAGTGAAAATTATTAGTGTTTGTTGCTTTAAAGCACATTTTATGTCGCGTTAATTTCACAGTAATCATGATTTCAAACACTGATCAAACTGAAGCAAATATGATATAAAAAGGCAAAAGTTTAAGACCAACAAACTGATAAAACACCAGCTTTACAGAGGGCACATTTTCTAATAATTCTGAACACTAATGTGTTGTAAAATAAGAGTAAAATGTCTCCGGCTCTAATTTTTCTTTCATGTTTTCTTGATCTTCCTGCAGCACTTTGACCTCTGTCTCCACCCTCCCTCCCCCGAACTCAGTGTTCGTGTCAGGGGTGAGTCTCCCTGTGGATTTGCCACCCCGGCTGTCACAAGAGTTTTACTGCAAAGCCTCTCGCTGAAATACCACAAACAAAGTTTTTCTGGGTTGTCTTCATAACGCCAGCACTGATGTACTGCTTTTCATCAATTTACTTCACTGTCTCTTCAGGACATCTTTTTCTTAAATCAACAAATATTCTTGTACTTGAACCTTCATACTTTCATTTTGATTTTTTTTATGAATTTAAAATAATTTTCTCATTGGAAATTGATTTTATTTTAATTTGTTATAAGGTTTGATTTAAATGTTTAAATGTGATTATTTCCACTGGAAAAGGGGGACAGCTTCCTCCATGTTGGGGGTGAATCTTTGGCTCTTTTTGACAAGTGATGGCAGGATGGAGCAGAAGATGGATCAACAAATCTGGGCCTCGTCTGCAGTAATGAGGATGTTGGGTTAGCGTTAGGTCGGCTGTAGTAAACAAGGAGCAAAAAGGCAAAGTTCTCAACTCACTGGTCCATCCACGTTCCAACCCTCATCCATGAAATTTGGATCATGATTTAACGAGATGATGGATATGAGCGGCTAAAATAAGCTTCCTCCATAGGGTGGCCGGCTCAACCTTACGGTAAGGAGCTCCATTATTCAGGGGGAGCTCGGAGTAGAGCTGCTGCTCTTTCAGACACTGGATTAGGGTGCCTCCTGGACGCCTTCCACTGGTGGTTTTCCCACTGGGAGGAGACCTGGGGCAGATCCAGAACTCACTGGAGGAATTATACAGTATTTCCTCTCTGCTGGGAACATCTTAGGATCCCCCCAGGAGGAGCTGGAGAGTCACTGGGGGAGGGAGGTCTGGGTTTCCATCCTGGATCTGTTGCTTCTGCTATGCAAATATTCTTTAACAACTTTTGTGCAATTATTAGATATGGGTTTTTCTATGGCTAATTCCAATCTTTAGAAATCATAAATACAAAATGTATTTATTTATTTTTGGGCCAGTATGTAGATTCCATTCAACAAAAATATAACATAACTGCATTTAACAACACTTAGAAGAACTTGGACAATAAATAATGCATAAAAGAGAGCATTCCTGCTTAAAAAATAAATTGTGGGCTCCTTAGTAATCAGTTAAGCACAGGCATTATTTACAGCATGGCAAATATTGGTTAATTAATTGGTCCACCTCCAGTAATTATCAAGTTTGTTGACTGAGGTGAGAAGTAAGCAGCTCCAACTGATGCATCAAAGTGCCAGTCCAAATTAAAATAAATAAAAATAAATCAAATAAGTTATTGAAAACCTGATGACAGTTTTTAACAAATATATCTAAGAAGAAATCTGGGCGCACCACCTACTCTTTACCATTGTTAGAATATACTCTGTTTTGGCATTTCAAACTTTTCCACCTCTTTTTAGTGACATTTGAAGGTTTATTTCCAACTCTGTTTCAGCCAAAATCAGAAAAACTGAAGCCAAGCCATTAAAACAGCCACAGGGTCAGAAACATCACCCTAAATCTCCAGTCAGAGCAGCAGCTGCTACAGTCTGTCTCCAGCCACTTCCTCTCCTTTTCTCTTCACCAGTTCAGCTGACAGGGAATGATAAATGTTTGATAATGGGAATGATAAATCTATCGTACAACATGAAACAGTATCATGATGCAGCTCAGACTGACTGTCTTTACTCAAAGGAATCCAAAACTTACTAAAACATGGAACCAATCACAGAAGGATCCTCTTGAACTAAATGATATAAGACTGAACACCAGAACAAACATCACCAAACTGCAGGAAAACTAAACTCACCTGTAGACGACGATGAACTCGATCCTCAGGTTTGTGTTAACCCTCCAGCTGGTTAAAGTCTCCTGCTGTTCAGACGCAGCTGCAACATGTTTTATTCCTCTTCCTTTACAATCTGGTGATGGGGAACGGCGCCACCTGCTGGGTTTCTCCTGCAGCTGAACCTCACGCTGGACGTTTTTCTCCAACAGATCAACTGCAGAACAAACTGGACAAAAATCTACAAACAAGACGGACCTCAGGGATCTCAGACGTCCCAAACGTTTGTACAAATACATCAACTGTCACATGCAAAGGCATCAAATTAACTATTAATACTTTTATAATGGTGAAATCAAAACACGTTTACAAAAGAAAATGTGTAATTATCTTGATTTTACAAAACATAAAAAATAAATTGTTATGCATAAGAACAGACATTATAATTGTTACTATAAACCTTCTAATGAAAACTTCAACATGATCTTAGAAAGAAACAACAGTTTAGTATTAAATTAAAAAAAACAATATGTTTGAAAAAATAAAAACATTTTCTAAGAGACTGTTTTTTGCTGTTGTTGCCTTTCTCAACAAAACTAGAAGAAATGTTACTAAAAACAATGATTTTAAGATGCTGTTTTTCTGTTAACAATTAAAAAAAAAGTTTGACAGTTTGTTTTCTTTCTTTCAT
>JAOXNZ010000117.1:19831634-19857655 GCA_028566095.1 Kryptolebias brasiliensis | reverse complement strand
AAAAAATTACATTAAAATTAATTATGATATGAAATTTTACAAAATGGGTTTATACTTAGAGTATATGCAGAGCTATACAGCTATCACATCAAATTTAAGCTCATTGTGTGTAAATTTCACAAAATCTAACCATTTTTGTGTTGGCTTGTATTGATGACCTGAGGTGGGCTTCTTGAATTGGGTTGACTTCAAAAGTTAATCAGTTGCAGAAGGACATCCAATGATGTACAATAAGAATAAATAAAAAAAATCTATATAAAAAAAATAATAAGTGGTTAACAAGGTATTTAGCAAGCACAAATACAAATATGGGCAAAAGCATTATCACTCGCCTTTCACCTATTGGCAGGAGGCAATAAAAAGGTAAATTAAAAACCTTCAGGTGTATTTGTCAACTATTTCATTTTCAAGATGCATATAACAAAAAAATTAACCACTAGTCATCCATCAGAATCAGTAAAGACAGGTGTGAACATGGAAGGTTAGAAAGTTGTATTACTGTAGCTTTCCCTTAAAAAGAAAAGTGAAAAGTTGTCCCTCAACATGTAAATTTAAAGAATATTGTTTTATAAAAGAAGATCTTAGGTAAAGTTTTTAAAAATGTGCACCAACCAGACTGCTTTATTTAGAGCATATAATTAGAAAAAGATCCAATTTATTGTTTAGGCTTTAGAGACTGTTAATCCCAGTTCATGTTGTTCTCAGCAATGAAGTCATAGTTTAGACAGACAAGTAGCTGTGACAAGTATAACACCTGACACACACAGACTCTTTGGTTTTATCACAAACACAAGTCAGAGACAACACAGTTTATGTTTCAAATTTCAGTTATATAATGTCTTCAAAAAACTGGGTTTCAGGGGAGGAAAAAGTATGCAATATTTCCAGGATGATGTAACAACATCATACAAAGTAGGGCGTATTACTCACTGATGCAACTAAAAAATTATTTTCAGGGCTACTGCATGAAGAAAAAAAAAAAAGTCAATGAGAGTCACCAATCATGACACGTCTGCAGGCTATCTTTACAGAAGGAGGAAATGTGTGTTTTTTGGCACTTCCACAGCAAAAACTAATTGTTTCATTCACCTCCTGCAGATCTGTGGGCCAGTCCCTCACCACACATCCCTGACTCATCTCTAATGAGCTTTCATGCACTTGTGACCCTTCCAGCTTCAGGAGGCGAGTCTCTGAGCTCTTCAATACACCAGTCGCTAACAGCGTTTGTGTCATCAATCGCTGAAACGCTGACTGTGTGTTTTATAGGCCTGCACATGTTATTGTAAAGATGGATAATTTGCATTGACAGCAGTTGATATTTAGCCTTTTAGCACTGTTACACGGAGGCAGGTTCCACCAACTAGCACAACTTCCTGGTTCCAGCTAAATTTGTCATTGGTTCACCCTGTGAATAAAATACAAAAACATGATACCATGCATTTTATTTGACTAACGAACATCGACATGACAAACTGAGCGCCTGAAGGCAAGCTTCTATCCCTGCAGTCGGCTGCCCCTGTCAAAACTCAGGACTTGCTGCCACATCTGTAAACATTTGCCACCGGCACTGTGGCAACGCTTCTGTCCTCAGTTGGTGGGGGGAGGAGGGAAAAAACAAAACAAAAAAAACAGACAATTGCAGATTAATGCCACCAAGCCCAGTGATTGCAGTGTGAGTGTGTCTGGATGGCTCGTAAAGTTGCAAATTCACACAAAATAACTCTGTAGGAGCCTTTTCAGCTGGTTATGGCTCGTTTCGTAATCGTAAGTGTCTCTATTCTGTTTGCTCCATATGGGAGCGTGCACCGCCGTCTCTGTCGTTTGGGAATGGAGACTTTTGCCGTGCAAGGGGAAAGCGGGTTTGACGTTTCATTATACATCTTTCTTGTCATTTTGCATGGATGTGTCTTATGGGAACAAGCTGGTCTTTACTAGTCCTCAATGATAAATGCTCCAGCTCAAATCCCAGGAAGTTCTGGTGGTGTTAGATTCATGACTTGAAATGTAAAAGGTACAAACAGCCCCATTAAACTATCAAAAAAAATTTCACATTTAAAACGACTGAGAAGTGATAGTGTTTCTACAGGAGACTCATCTAATAGATAGGGACCATATTAGACTTAGATGCCATGGGTGGGACAGGTATTCCACTCAGCATTCAATTCAAAAGCTAGGGGGGTAGCTATTTTAATTAACAAAAGAATAGAGTTCACAACTTCAGAGGTTAAAGCTGAAAACAATGGGAGATATTTGATTGTTGTGGGCAGCATCTATAACGTTCTTGTCTTACTAGTTAACGTGTATGCTCCCAACTTTGATAATCCCAGTTTTACAGATAAGCTATATAGTAGCCTCCCCTCTCTCGACAACCACCTTTTAATATTAGCAGGAGACCAGAACTGTGTTATGGACCCCACTTTAGACCGGTCAAACCCACGGACTATGACTTAGTCCTCTACTACGTCCAAGTCTATTTCCGAATTCATGCTTCAGAATGGGTTTGTATATCCTTAGAGAAATTCTAATCCAACGACAAATACCTATTTCTTTTTCTCTTGGATGCATCGATCTTTTACACGTATTGATTATTTTTTTGTGGATGATTCGCTTATCCCGAAAGTACTATCAACTGAATACCACCCAAGTGTCATTTCTAATGATGTACCACTTAGTATTGACATCAAATTTATAAATCAACCCCTCTCTTTCACACCCTGGAGGTTAAACTCTTTGTTACTCCAAGATGAGGCATTTGATACCTTTTCTAATTTTACGATTGATGAATATATAACATTTAATGAAGGTGACACTGTTACAAGATCATTGCTATGGGAATCCCTTAAAGCGTACTTGCGCGGGCAGATAATTTCCTTCTCTGTTCATTTAAGTAGAGATCATAAATCTAAACTCCAAAACCTAACTGCACTGATTTCTGACATAGACAAATTGCAACTGATCCAACTCCCGAATTACATAAAAGACAACTCAATTTGCAGACTGAATTTGACTTGTTCTCTACAATAGAAGCTGAGCGCCTTTTACTTCACTCGCATGCAACTTACTATGAACACGGGGATAAACCGAGCAGACTCTTGGCCCACCAATTAAAACGTCAAGCTACTTCCCGAATAATACCACAAGTTAAGGATATTGCACGCAATTTGGTTTCTGATCCTAAAGAAGTGAATGAAGTGTTTAAACAGTATTACTCCTCATTGTATGAATTTGAATCCACAGCTAATATTGTTGAGTTGGAATCCTTTTTAAATGACCTTTTAGTACCCACGGTTGACCCTGCTATGACTGAACAATTGGATAAACCCTTGCAGTTGGATGAAATTTTATATGCAATCAAAACTATGCACAACGATAAAACACCAGGTTCAGATGGATTTGCGGTAGAATTTTTTAAAACATTTGCAAATAAACTAGCCCCGTTACTTCTCTCAGTTTATAATGAATCTTTGGAATGTGGCTAGTTACCTCCCACATTATCTCAAGCACTTATTACTGTGCTTCTAAAAACAGACAAAGATCCTACATCTTGCTCCTCGTACAGGTCTATTTCAGGTTTTAAAGTGGATGCTAAAATCTTGGCTAAAGTACTAGCAATTCGCTGTGAAAAGATACTTCCTTTTATTATCTCAGAAGAACAGAATGGCCTAATTAAAGGCCGTCAGTGCTTTTTCAATGTCCGTACAGTTTTAAATGTGATTCTATCTCAGCACTCTATCCAGCCCAGAAGTAGTTATTTCACTTGACGCAGAAAAGGCCTTTGACTGTGTCAAGTGGGACTTTCTCTTTGCTGTCCTACATAGACTCGGCTTTAAAGATCGATTCATTTCGTGGATTTGATTATTGTATAATTCCCCTCAGGCTACCATTTCAACAAATCAAGTTTCCTCTGATTATTTTACACTGTCACGTGGTACAAGACAGGGATGTCCTTTGTCCCCCCTAATTTTTGCTATTACAATTGAACCCTTGTCAATAACGTTGCGATCGCTCCCACGTTTTAATGGTATCTCTCGGTCTGGTCTCGATTTAAAATTGTCTTTATACACAGATGATCTGCTTCTATATGTCTCTAATCCATTGAATAGCATACCATCGAATATATCCTTATTGAAGAAGTTTTGGTCCCTTTCAGGATATAATATAAACCTCCTTAAGAGTGAATGTTTCCCCATAAACTGATTGGGCCTTGCACTTAAACAGTCTGACATTCCTTTTAAGCTTAGTCCCTCAGGTTTCGAGTAATACTAACTCCCAAATATTTAAACCCTATCTTCTTTGTACTCATCCAATTTCTCCCCTTTGATAACTCAGATTAAATTGGATTTTCACAGATGGAGTTCCCTACCTCTGTCGCCAATCGATCAGATTAATGCAGTTAAAGTGAATATTTTACTTCGGCTTCTATTTCTGTTCCAGTCTATTCCTGTGTTTTTACCAAAAGTCTTTTTTTGAGAAGCTGGATCAAATTGTTACATCGTTTCTGTGGGGAGGTAAAAATCCCAAGGTGAAGAAATCAATACTACAGAGGATGACATTTGACGGTGGTCTTGCTTTACCAAATTTTTTATTTTATTACTGGTCTGCACATATTCATAAAATGATCTATTGGCTTTACTCAAAGGAAACATTGTGGTGCAAATTAGAACACTCGTCATGTACTACATGTTTGGATGCTTTATTGTTCTCTCCTCTTCCAATTAAATCCTCTCGCTTTACAAAAAATCCTGTGGTCCAATCTAGTCTTAGATTTTGGTCACAGTACATTAGTAACTTTAAGTTTGTCATTCAGCCATTCTTTCCAAAGCTCTTGGAACCCAGGTAGACATAAATCCTTTATTAGCTATTTTTGGGTTTCCAGTTGATACTGTGTTAATTAATTCGGTTCACGCTAAAATATTAGGCTTCACATCCCTTTTAGCCAGGTGTCGTATTTTACTCCTTTGGAAATCTTCAAAGACACCTTCAATTTCTTTGTGGTTTCAAGATGTTATGTCATTTCTAAAGCTAGACACTTTCAAAAAACAATTACTTACATGTAAATAATCAGTTAAGAGGACTGATACAACAGCATAATTACATCTGTAACAACCATCCTTGGCAACCAGTTGGTCTAACTTCGGATGAAAACTGAAAACAAGGAATAAACCTTTGGCTTACTTTTATTCTTTATGATTACCTTAGCAACTGTTGCCTAAAATTAAAATAAATAAATACAATTGCAAAATTGTAGTTTACAGCCTAAAAATAATCAGCTCCTATATTCTTTCACAAAAACATGAAGCAAATGTGTAGCTTGGTCACTTTAGTTGGATATTTCAAGGATTTGAAGTATCCAAACCTAAAAAGTAGGAAGAAAAACTAATTAAATTCTTTGCTGTGGCCCATTCATTGTAATACCACAACAGAGGTTTGTGTTTGCCCTTGGTGGTAGAATGACATGTCTGGCATTTTAATTTTCAGCACAATTTGGTGAATTTTTAAGGGCTCAGGAGTCGTGTGTTATGGATAATTTCTGCTGAGCACAATGTGTGGTCAAAGGCAGCTTCTACATGTAAGTTCATCTTACTCCCCAAAGTGAATGAGATATGCCTGTTTTATGGAGGCTTACAGAGGTTTTCAAAAAGGAGTCCATGCTGGAAATAAGTACATTGAACATGACTCCTCCCTTGATCAAAATGACAATAAAACATGTTTTAACAAGTAGTCCACCATCTGGTCTTAAATATAATAAATACATCTGGTAACTATACTAAACACTTATAAGAGTTTCTTAACTTATATACACGCAGTTTTTTAGGATCATTAGTCAATATGACCAAGAAAGGCTTACAAGGCAGTGGTGATAGCAACTATGTTGAAGGCCACGGTTTTCTTTCACATTATGTTCAGCAAAGTGACTGGAGGACCACATAAACCATCACAACAGTAGCTGTTTTTGGTCTTTCCACCCTGAATCATGTCAAAAAAAACAAAACAATCAACATTTAAACTGGAAAAGTTAAATGTCTTCCCTCAAATCAGCCTGTCAGTAGAGCTTTCCAGGAACTCTGAGGAAATAAGAAGTGTGGGGCGAGCTTTCCACTCATCTTTGTGCTTCAGCCAAAAACAAATGAAGCCCTACTTCCTTCCAGAGGAATTTAATTTTCTACACTGTTGAACATGTAGGTCAACTTCATTTAAGAACAAGAGGAGTGAAAAGTTTCTCACTAATGCAATGCATGCCATAAAACTTACCTAACTGAGAATATGAATTTGAAAAGTTATTGATTTATCTTTAACCTTTAGAAAATCTCGGTTTCCATTTTATATTTTAATAGGATGATCTAAAGAATGTTAGCCTGATTTATACATTGTTGTTTCCTCAACTTATTTAGAGAGAACTTCATGTGAAATACATGTATAATATGAGTGTGCAAAATTATTTCAATGACAGTATTTAGGGATTCATTGACATTCACATTGTGCTTTGAAACGTGTACAGAAAAACAGATAAAGAACGTCTGTAAACTGGTTTTCAGCGATTGTTTAGCAGACTCTGATCAGTGGGAGCAGGCAGAGAGGGCCTATCATTCTGCCATGTTGTGACAGCGAGCGCCAGCCGCGATGCTCTGTCTGCTGGGAGATGGGAGTCTAACGGCGTGGCTTGACTGGCACAATGTGAAGTGAGGCTTCCTTGAGGCACTAATGTGATAGGATCCATCTCAGCAGCACTTCAAGCACTCGGCTTCAGCTAAACTGTCAGCAAACTTCAATAAGCCCATCTCTTCTGTTTGCACATGACAAGTTACTAAACAGACATCAGGCTATTTCATATAAAGTACACAGAGACCCCAATGTAAAGCTGCAGCGCTTATGAAGGAGTGACAAAATCTGCTCAATATCTTTTTCAATTCAAGTCAAGCAAATGATGTATCAGACATTTTAAATAAAACATTTTAGTGGGATAAATTGGAGTGAGTGATTTTGCAATTAAAGCATCAGGTAATCAAAAAAAAAAAAAGGAAAAACAAAACAATATATCTGCAATGCTGGAAACAGATGAAGCCCAAAACACACTGGGAACACGACACATCACTGAAAGATTGACGCCACTAAACCATAGAACATGTAAAGCTGAAGTGTGCTGTAACACTACAGATCAGCTTAAAAATATTAACTAAACATTTTTTCTTTTCTACCAGAATAGCCAATCTCTTGAGCTACAGATTGCCAAGCAATATATATATATATTTTGTGACACTGAGATTATAATGACTAAATTTTAAAATCGCGAATCAGTGGATAATTCTCAACCTCAAAAATAATTATTCATAAATTATTATGAATAATAATTTTAGTTAATTTTTAGACTTTTGATATTAAATGGCAATACAACTAGACAAGAGAAGCAGAACTGACAAAAAAACAAACACTGAAGACAAGCTGCTATGTAAAATCCTGATGTCAAGGGAGGAGTGAGTTTGAATAAAATGCATTTTTTCAAGAATGATGAGGCTTGAAAATAGAACAATGTCAAGAAATTCCGATGGACGCAACAGCATAGAGTGTGGGGGTCATGATTGAAAATAATGAAAGCCTAACTTTTGATGCACATTATATGCCCCCTGTGTGTTTTGCCCTCTGTACTGAATTTTTGCAAAAAAAAAAAAAAAAAAAGACATCCTTTGGGTCCAGTGGGTTGTTGTCTATTTGAAATGGGCCTGCTTCCCACAGTTGCCATCACATAACATCAAACCTAAAAATTAAATTAATAATCAGGGCTTTCAGAAACTTTATCTGACTGCGCATATAAAAGAAGTCAGCTGAGGTGGTTCGGACATCTGATTAGAATGCCTTCCGCATGCCTCTATGTGGAGTTGTTTTTTTCTTTTAGTTACGTCCTGGGAGGAAACCCCAGGGCAGACCCAGAACTCGCTGGAGGGATTATGCATCCTCTCTGGTCTGGGAAAGCCTTGGGATCCCCCAGGAGGAGCTGGAAAGTGTTGATAGGGGGAGCGATGTCTAGGTTTCCCTGCTGAACCTGTTACCTCTGCAACCCGACTCCAGAAAAGCAGCAGAAAACAAATAGATGGACGGACTGAGAATTTTATCCTTTGGTTTCACACAGACTATTGTCTCCTGTGTAAAAGTCCTGCATCAAAGTTATTTATAAAAACTGTCACATGTAAAACAGGTTTTTTTAAGGTTATAAAGAAAACACCTTCAAGAAACAATCTCTTACTTTTAGTTAAAGAAGTATTCGAGTCAAAAGTAAAAGATTTAATGCTATATCTCTTTAACTACAGAGTTCTATTTTTCAAAACCAGATGGTTCACCAACAAGTTCTAGATCTGTAAAAACATCAACAATATAAAGTAAAATAAAAAATAAAAAAATCTTAGAAAGCCCAACCAGTTCTGGAACAGCAATCTTTGGACGTGAATTAAGATGAAGCCGTGTCACAGTGACTGATGATTGTGAAGGTAGATTTGAACAGCTTGTGATCAGAAAAGTGCATCATCATTCTCATCTGTGAAACTTGTGTGATGCATAAATTCAAACAGTTTATTTGTGCTGTTTGCGTAGCTAAAACAGTTTCATATAGAGCTCACTGTTGCATACGTTCTACATCAGTATAACATTTAGGCCACTGTTGCCCTTTTCAGTATTTGTACAGATCAAAAGCTCAAGATTAATATAAAAATGGTTTCTTTGCTCCTACAAGTCTTAGAGAGTTTTAACCAAAAGACCAAACCTCACTGATAAATCAAGATGACGTATTTTTTATTTTTTATGTATTCTTTAGCCAAGCTCCCATAAATGCTGAAGATGCAACTCTGACATTAGCAAAAGGCGTTAAATTCCTCTAAAGCTTTTTTAACCTAGTCAACAAAACCACTAACATTTCTGGTTTTGTTTTGTTTTTGTTTTCTTATGCAATGGGAACATGTTTAATTGGCAATCATTCTCTTCTCTCATTTTTCTTGGGGATGACTTTTTGCCATGAGCTGATGAGTTTAAGTATCTCCATGTCTTGTTCGGAAGTGATGATAGGAAGGAGTGAGATATGGATCAACAGGACAGGGCTTAGTCTGCTGTCATGAGAGTGTTGCTCTGGTCTTTGGTGATACTGAACAAGCTGAGCTAAAAGATGAAGTTGTCTGTTTGCTCGTCCATCTATGTCCATCCCTCACCTGTGATTATGAGGCATGGATCATGATCAAAAAACAAGAACAAGAACAAGAAATTGAAATGACTTTTCTCCATAGGGTGGCCAGGGTCAGCCTTAGGCTACATTCACACTGCAGGCAAAAGTGGCACAAGTAAATGTTTTTGCCGATTTGTAAGCCATATCATTTATTTTTTTCTTTTGTCTTCACAGGACAAATCATTTTTTTCCCCAAATCCTACACAAACCACTTTCGTTTGTGGATATGTGGTACTAAATCAGATCAGCTTGTTGCTGCAAGAGTGTGCACAGCTCAAATCTTCTTGACAGGAACACAAACGTAACATCTCACATAGAAGGACTAAAACTGAGAGCACCAAGCTGCATAGAAAAAAGATGAGAATGCAATTATTGGTAACAAAAAAATAATTAATTGGCTCGTTTTGCTAGGTATTTCAACATTTTTATGGTTAAAACTAAAACACAATGCTTTTGTTTTAAAAATGGTTTAAGTAGAGAGTTAAAGAAGACAAGCTCCATCACACCCTGCTACTAGCTCATGAAATTCCTTTTGTTGGACCACGGTTTGACCACAGCCTAATCCGTTTAGGAACCCTCTCAGTCCTGTGGGGCTTCCCAAAGCCCCTCAGGAGTTTCCTGCTACTCATTCTTCCCAAGTCCAACACATTGGGCACCTTACACTACTCTCATATGCTCCCCATGTACCACCATTATATTATTTACTCTATATGATCATAATGATTTAATCACATTTTACCTTAATTATTTAACACAAAACTTTTAAGTCCTTGTCACAGAGTTTTTTTTATGGCATCACCATGATCTTCAACTCAGCTCATCTTCTTTGATGATTTAAATGTGTGTACACCTTTCCCTGCATGAATACAAACAAAGAGATGCACTTTGCTGAGTGGGTTTTAATTAAGGAGGAATCATGACTGTGAGTGAGTCGCATATCCTTGTTCCCAGAAGTTCTGGCACTGCCAGAAGGCAGCCTAGTTGTCACTGAATAGTTCTCCCTCTTTGAATCCATTAGGAAAGATGCTACTTCATATAAACCCAAACACATGAAGCAGCACAAACACACATCTCAATGCAGAGGCCCAACTGGGGAAGTTTTTCATGGTGCCAAGTTTGTGTCATTTAGTGAGTCTAGGTTTTCAATATTTTATTCATTGCACCACACTTTATTGTTTCACAGTGTGTGGATGGATCAGACAGGGGGAGCTTTTAAATTTCAACTTAAGTATTATTACAGCAGACAGAATCAGATCAGGTTGAGGTGCTGCTTCAAGAGAAAGTGCATTAAGAGTTTAATTGGGGCAAAAATATAATCTTAGTGTGTAAAAAGAGGACTACTTAGGTAGATGTCAAGTAAGAATCCCCATCTCTGTGTACAGTCCATAAAAAAGTCACCATATACTTAAAATCTTTTTTCCTCAGGTTTACCAGCCATCATTACATAAAAAAAATGTTCTTTGGCTCTTAGTAATGGCATTTTCTTTGCTCTACATCATACATATTTGTATCTGCTATGTGCAATAATGAAATAAAACAAAAAGCTTTGAAAGTGTGACACTGTTATGAGGAGCTAACAGCACTGGGCCAAAAAAAGGGAATAAACACATACACCAACATGCACCAATTAAATCAGAGCTGGAGTGAATTCAAATTTATTCTTTTACTGAAAAATGATAAGTCCAACTGACTTCCTTAATCTCAATCCATGATAGATATTTTTCTTGACAGTGTACAATAAAACAGGATTTTGCAGAATCTCAGTAGGACACCTGCTGATTCTTTCCTTTACTAGAAACACACCACAGGTCAGTCTGAATTGGAGGTCATGGCAGTCAACGTTTCTGTTGCCTTGACTGAAGCAGTAGTGCTGATCTGGTGCATGTTGAGCATCCTGTTTTGACACTCATCTGGGCCTCCTTGTTAACGCCCCACAACAGATCTGATGTGCTTAGACAGGGCTACGCTGCATATTAGTGGCTGCTTGGGCTCAGATTGGAGAGCAGAACACTTAAAGGATTTAGCATGAACATGCTCTCTTGTGCTCACGGACCATGCCAAACAAATAATTTATAAAATATTAGAAAGAAGTTTTGAATAAGCTGCCACGTGTATAGTGTATAGCTGAAGACCTACATCATTTCAAAGACGGCATGTCCTGTTGCAGACAGCTTTTTTTGTACCCAAAAAGCTTGGGTATAAAGTGATTCAAGCGGCCAAAGCTGCAAAGCTACAATTTGGCAGATATACAAACTGACCTGGAGCCCGCTAAAACGAACTGAAGGCAGCTGGATTCTGATGTGTTCATGTCAGTCACAAGATCAAATAAATAGATGAGACTAAAAATGAAATTAAAGTAAAGATAAATAAATATATTAATACAAATAAGATCCAAACATTATCATCAGGTACAACTTCATTTCTGCAATCACGAGACAAATTATAACTTAGTTAACTTAGCTAACTGTGTCAAAAAACAAATGGAAGTGGAAACAGAATAAATTGGAATTTTATAATGATTACATTTCATTCCCCACTGTTACGCCACAGATAATACCAACTAAAGCAAGCAGAATTGTTTGATGTCAGAAGCGTCAGTGCCTGCTGAATATTCGCACGAGCGCTGCTTAGATTTTTATGAATTGCCAGAAACATCCTGCACACAACTGGTCCTCTCAGTGATTCCAAATTCATTGTTAGAAGGGTGGATATTCCTCCAAAAGAAAGTGGACAGGGAAGGGAAGCCGTCTGAGTTTGCCAAGCCAACTGATTTCTTCTGCACAAAAAGCTATAAATCAGGAGCATTTGTTAGTCTTTTGCTTGCACGAGCGGAAAGTTATTGTGCAGCAGTTGTGCAAGAGCTGAGTATTAAACTCAGCCCGTTATACATACAGACTAGTGTTACTCTGTAGAATATTGTATCGAAGGAGCTGGAGCACCGACTGACAGGAGCAGCTGGGTAGGTGAAAAGGTCAACCCAAGTTAATCAGCTGGAATCAGCATCAGCCGAGGAGAGAACCACTGTGTGTGTGTGTGTGTGTGTGTGTGTGTGTGTGTGTGTGTGTGTGTGTGTGTGTGTGTATATGTGTAACAATCAAACAAAAAGCTAAAGCTTTTCCACATGCAAAAAGCTTTAAGGAAAAAGACACACAAAAAGCAAAAGGCCATCGTGATAGAACGGAGATGTTGGGTTGCGTCTGATTCACAGAACGTCATGATTAAAACATGTGGCAGCAGGCATGTGCACTCTGCTGACACGAGTGGCGTGGCCTCTCACCCTTAAAGCCCAAAAGGTTACAGCAGATTATGATAAAAATAAACACACAGTGACTTTGACCCTGACAGGTAGAACCACTCCAACATAAAGTCTGAGCCACATTTAGGAGCTAGGCTTTCACAGCCATACAGGTGCCCATCAATTTTTTAAAGTCTTGTTGACAAAAGCTTTCAGACTGCCGGTCTAATATACAAGCCACCATCTCCCCTCCAAGAAAGATATGCACTTGTACAATATTTTACTCAGGAAAAAAATGCACAGCAGCTATTAGCCCTACATCTTAAAGCAGTAACTGTTTTCTCAAATTTCAAGTGCACATGTGGGTTCCTGTGCAATGTGAATACACAAATACTTTTGTTTACAGATGAAAGATCTTTGGTTTTGTTTACAAAGAGAACAGGAAACTTGCTTTTCTGTGGATTCTCCATAAATAGTGTTGGATTTCATGCCCTTGTAATACAAACAGCTAACAGTGCATAAAATATATATAAAAAACAACACATTGTGGCACCGTAAAAATCGCCGGATCGTGACCTCGCATGCAGTAATGAAGGTGTTGCTCCGGTCTGTTGTGGTGAAGAAGGAGGTAAAAAATTAAGTTCTCGATTTACTGATCCATCTATGTTACAACCCTCACATAGGTGAGGTGTGGATCATGATCAGAAGAATGAGAACCCAGATACAAGCAGCTGAGTTGGTTTGTCTCAGCCATAAAGATAAGGTGAGGAGCTCTGTCATCCTAGAGGAGCTCAGAGTAGAGCCGCTGCTCCTCCACAGTGAAAGGAATCAGCTGAGGTGGTTGTGGTATTCGATTAGCATGCCTCCTGAGTGCTTCCCTCTGGAGGTTTTCTGGGAACGTCCCACTAGAAGTAGACCCTGAGGCAGACCCACAACTCACTCATTTAACAGCTGCAACATTCACTTCCTCTTTTAGTGTATCTGGCTCATTTCTTCTGTGTGATGCAATATTTCTATACTGGTTTGTATTAAAGTTCTTTAAGTCCCTCTAACCAGAAAACCAGGAGTCATTAAACCAAAAAAACATCAGCACTTTTAACCATCAGTCTTTCACTTCCCTGAAAATACCATCTTCCTCAGATAATTTGTGAACCAGACTTTGTACTGTGCCATGTCCCACAACATTACTTTATGTTTGAACTCTGTCAGTCAGACGTTTTCCCTGCACATAAATAAAGAGTCACACAAGAGTCCCGTGGATCTAAATATGTACATCTTGTATGAAGGCACGGCCCCTCAACTGTGGCTAAATGAATAGCCTTGTCAATAATTTACTATATTAGCTCTGCTTTCAGTCATACACATGCATCCTTTAATAAATAACTAAAACAGACAACACTCAGATGTGACAACAACACAGGAAATATCTACACAATAGGCCTTTGAGATTTTAAACTTCAATAAAGTCTCCTCTCCATCGTGTATGTAGCATGCCTTCAAGTATTATGTCTTTGCTGGAATTTCTCTCTGGAGACATGATCTGCATGGTGCTGGAAGCCCCACTGAGCCTTCCTACTCCAAACACAATTGGTTTGGATTTTTTTTTTTTATTCACTTGGCCTACATTTATTATGTGTCAAACTATTTAGTGAACTGCCCAAGGCTTTGACTTTTTGAAGTTGCTCTTAATATCATTTAACATCAACTAATGATATAGGTCAGGACTCAATTTGTCACAACTGCATATTTTTTTATGATGCATTATATGGATCGGTTTCCTAAAAAAACTGAAATTTTCATTAGTTGTTTGAAATATGTGAATGAGTTTTTTAAATTTGACCAACTGGTATCAGTTTTTTTCACCAAGTTGTTCTTAAATGTTAGCTGGGGCAGACAATTTACATACCAATGGAACAAGGTGTAAGAGGTTTATAGTGAAATAACTGTAGAAGACATCAGTAGTCTCAGCAAAACATTCTTAAAATTAAAGGCTTAGTATATGCTGCCTGATGCCTTTCATGCCAGGGTTTTACACCAAGATCATGTTATGATGAAAAAAGATGAAGTTTTAGCAGTTTTGACCAAGCCTTGTAAATGCAGTTAGGTATAATATTATCCCATATCGTGAGATTTTGTGAGATTCGCACTCAGAGAATGTGTTGAGCATGACTCATCTACTAACACACCAACTTTTTCCTCAATATCTGTAAATTTCACTAAGTTATAGCTGTTTTTGGGTTGGCTAAGGTTAATTAGCTATGGCAGCCATCTTGAAATAGACTAACTTCAAAAAGTAATAAGCTGTAGATGTACATCCAGTAATTACTTTCTGAAAGTTTCATTAAAATCTGTCCAGTCGTTCATGAGATTGTTTGCTAACAAACACTGTTGATTTCAACAGGTAATGCTCAAGTTTTAAACATCTTTTATAAATTGTTACATAGTTATGTGTTTGGAATGACAATTTAGCTCAATATCTATAAAGTTGACTAAGTTATAGTCATTCCTGTGTTTGCTAAAATCAATTGGCTATTGCAGCCATCATGTAATGGGTTGATTGCAAAAGTTAAATCAGTTGTAGAAGGGCATCTAATGATTACTTCCTGAAAGTTTCACTAAAATCAGTGTGATGACTTATGGGATAGTTGCTAACAAATGGACAAAGATGACTCCAATACTTGCAAAGTTTTAAATAAGATCTCACAAAATCCCTTAGAGCTTGGATTATGTGTTGCAGACAATGCCTAGCTACTATGACACCAAATTGTGGCTCAATATCTGTTAAACTGACTTGATTTATAGCCATTTATACGTTTGTTAAGCTGAAGTGACCATCTTAAATCAGGCTGACTCCAAAAAATCAGCTGTAGATGTACTCCCACAAATTACATTCTGTGTGTTTCGTTAAAATCTGTAATGTGGTTCACAAAATCTTTTGGTAACAAATGTGCACATGCACATACACAAAGACACCTGCAAAACCATGAAAGCCTACTTTTTCGCCTTTCATCAGTGGGGGATGCCCAAAAAAAAAGTTTTTATCCTGAATAAAAAAGAAAGATTACATAATTGTTATTCAAAGTCTGAGACAAGATCAGTTTGTCAACACAGACAGCAGGTAACTGAACCTAATGAAAGCTGAAATAGTTTTTGGCTCAGTCAGTGAGATAGAATCTGTACGTGGGGAAACTCCCACTGGTTGTTTCTTTAACGTGTTACAAGCGTGTGAAAAACACTGCTATCAAAATGCTGTCCAACCAGCTCAAGACACATTTGAAGGTATCATGCTTGCACAGCATTCAGATCTGAAACGTGCAAAATACCTGAGCGTCACCGCATTCTCAAAAAACAAGAAATACTGTACCACTCCGCACTTGTTCTTCGCTACAAACCAGCCAAGTAACAGCTGACCTCCACGTTTGTGTGAACTTGTAAGACCTGCAGCCGAGAAGTAAGAACCTTGAGTAACCTTATGTAAGGTTTTATGTATCACTACAGAGAAAAAATGAGCTAAACAAAGGCCCAAAAACAACAAAATCTGAACAAAATTCAGACTGTGTGTGAAAACTTGTACTGAAATATATGGTTTAGAACTGCAAAAGTTGCAGGTTTATTTATTTATTTAAACCAAGACTATATGCAACAAAGCAATCATTTAAAATAAATTCAAAGAATTAACTTCCTTAAGCCTGACTGGGCTGAGTGAGATCAGACATGAAGGTATCAGTTTCCTTCTCATTACTAGAAAGTAAAAAGAGACATCTGTTATCAAATGAAAGCAGTGATGGTCATGTTTATTGGGCTCCACACACAGGGAGTGACGTCGCTCCCTCTTAATTCATATCCTATGGAACTTGTGCGATCAGGCGACAATCGCTTGCCCTCCTCCAGCCAAGTGATTGGCGAAATTCATACATATGAAGTTTTGAGCTCGTACACGTAGACATGCACACGCAGGCAGGGGATGCGATAAAACAAAGTTGAAAAATGTTCAACTTTTGTCGCTGTCGCATTGCACCAAAACCAATCAGGAGGGTTTCATTGACTGACCAATGAGTGGAGAGTATGCTGCAGACAGATAGTAAGCCTTTCTTCAGGACTGTTGGGTTCCCTCATGTATGTGTGAATCTTCTCTATTTTTGGGATTACCATGGTGAGTAGTTTGGAAAAACGTTCAGGGCTTAGGCGAAAGTAGGCTCTGAATTTATCTGGATCAGCCTTGAGGTCCGCCATCAAATGATGATATTCACCATGCTGTTTCCTTGTCTGTAATATAGGATGAACCCAAGGTTATATTTTTCTTTTGTAGAGGAGACTTAACAGCAAGATTTCTGTCGGTTCCAGTAAAATCTTCTGACTCTTCGTGTCAGACAAGGCAATGATGGACTACTTTGAAAATGTAAAAAAAAAAAAAACAATTTCATAACTAATCAAATTTCTTGGAGACAAGTCGCGAGAGCGCAATTCGCAACGCTGCCGTCGCTATCACGTCCTGTGTGTTAGGTTTCACCCCAGTGGCGATGAGGGCCATTTGTCGCTGACATTTGTTGCTCTACGTGTGTCGAGTGCATAAGAATGTAAAGTGTCTAAAAAAAAATTTAAAATCAAAGTTGGGATGCCTGTTTGGTTACTTTGCACCACTGAATATAAAAGCACTTTGTTTTAGTGAAGGTGTAAAGTTTTGTGGATATACCTGTGTGCTCCGTGGCTTGTAGGGAGAGCTGCTCTCCAGGTCTGCCAAGATGCTGGTGAGGGAGTCAATCTCTGCATCCAGACTGGAGCGCCTTTCTTCCAGGGTCTTCTCGGGTCCTTTAAACTGTGAGAACACATCCAGGAAAGGTGCTTTAGTGATATCCATACAGCTTCACGTTTTACAGATTATGCAGTGAATTTTATTTCTTGTGGTCTATGTGTCCTTTGTTTTTAAGAATGCCCTTTATACTCATTTATAAGGGAAGGCTTTTCTCTAACAATCCTATTGAAAAGGTTTGATTGATGTAGTCCTGCTGAAATAGTGTCCGTTCAACAAGTTCTCCCATTTCTGAAGTCAGCAGCTCTGTTAGAGGGAGCAATAAGTATCACTCTACCAGAACAATGCATCTTAGTGGTGGATCATGCTTGTGTGGTGTATGATTGCTAAACAATCCATTTATTATTGGATTTTTTTGTAAAGGCAGTAACTGGAACAGGACCAAGTCTAAAACTAATTTTTACTCAAGGGTACAAAAAGGTTCATTGTATTGTATCATATTGTATTGCATTGTGTCTTACTGTATCGTATTGAACTGTACTGTATTGTATACTATGGTATTGTACCGTATTGTATCAAAATGTACTGTATCATACTGTATTGTACTATAGTGTATTGTATTGTTTTGTACTGTATCGTAACATGCATGTTTCATACTGTATTATATCATATTGTATTGTATTATACTATATGGTATATTGTATTGCATCTTATTGTATCGGAAGCAAAGGCCGCTCTAGGTTGCTCGCCAAGTTTGGCCACATAAAAATTTAGAAGAACCCATTTTAAACCTGAATTTTTAGATTTTGCCAATTTCAGAATTGATTCTCCGTGTTACACTTTGTTTCTTGATTAACAACAATACAAAGTGTAAAATAAAGGACCAATTTAAAACTAGATTTACTAGTTTTTGCTCTTGAGTTGAAGCAGGTGATGAGAAAAAAAATGTAAATGTGTTTTTATAAAAGGACAACTAAAGCAAAACTCCAACTTTAACTTGAATTAATGCGGACCCATTATATTGCTGCGGTAATCTGTAACATTTGTTGACTTTCTACATTCAGTAGAACCATGCTAAACCATCTTCTCAAAAAATACAAGAAGGATGGGTTGTTGGCTTGAGGGAGTTAAACAGCCTTTACAAGCTGCTCTCTAAATTTAATGTCAGAACTTCAACAATGAGTAACTCTGCCTCTATGCTGCTCAAAGACATTCTTTCCTGTGACTTTCCACACCTCTTAAACTTTGGATTACAGTTTTCTAAGTTCACATTTCACCTTGACCTCAGACAATCCTTTTGAAAGCCGCACATCAATAGCAGAGACTTCTCGAAGAGAGAAAAGCAGTGAGAAACAGGAAGCGATGTATTGTTTGAAAGACAGCATTCAGGACACGGTGCACTATTCACCTCCTGCTTTTCCCCCCGCTTTCAGATTTACAGCTCCCCCCCCCAACTTCACCAGGCTCTCATCAAGCAGGAATTTCAACTAAAACATCAAATATATAAAATTAACATTTGATACTTTCTACTTTGTATTTTCATCGAGCAGTTCTGTTACTTTGCATTTACTCGGATTACGAGAGGAGGCTTGAAAGCGTCGGTAACAACAGCACACTGATTTATTCATCTACGCTACTCTGTTTTGCCTCAGAGAAAAATACTACCTCATCATATGAAAAAAAAACACAAAATATTTAAGCAAGAGAGACAAAAAACAGCTACAGAGGAATGCGAAAACATTTAAATTGACGTGACCATTAGTGGCAGGGTTTTCTACAGAATTCCCGGGAATTTCTTTATGAAATGACAGATGTATTTTTAGTCTTCTGAACTACGCGGCAACTGCAAGAAGACTTCTTGCAATTGCCTGCGGGGGCTTTTTGAGTTGGTCGGATCAATGACTGCTTCTTATTCTAATGTTATGTGTTTGGATTACCTGTCACAATCTATTACAGGCAGGGCTTGCCTCCATTTGCAGCAGAGCAGCTCCTTAAAAACATCTAAGGCAATCGGGAGCGGGGGTAAACAAAGCAACACACTAATGGCTTCTCTCGAATCAACAAAGAGCGGAGGGGGGGGGGATAAAAACAGTCAAACTTGTTTAACAGTGAAAACGAGGATGATGAAAGGAAGTGTTGCAGTCTTTGTGGTGTGTAAGAATTTTCCACAGCGAGCTTCATAACGTGGACAACAGCCAGGATGAGAGATTTGTCTTTCCCTCCCTGCAAAAGATTCAGCTTTTACATGTCATAATCCAGACATCTCTCTCCGCCTGGGTGATAAAGAGCACATTTCTGCCTTCTCCCGAGTTAAATATGTTTAATCTCCGCTTTAGTCTTTCAGTATAGAGAATTTCCTCACTGCAGCCAAGAGAAAAGACATTATGATTGATATCTGCCCTGTTTGCTCAGTAGTGGCAAACAATTTAAGAGCTGTGCTCTGGCAACGGGGCATATAATTAAGAGACCAGTGTTGCATTAATGAATTAACTTGCTGGCCAGAATCCCTTTATAGACAGAGAAATAAAAAACGATAAGCAAAAGATAAAAACACGGATGCATTTTAAAGTTAAAACCCCCATTTCAGAAAATTTAGGAGAGTACATTACAGGCAAATAATAAAAAAAAAGATTTTATTTTGGAAACCTTTTTATTTATTAAACATTTATTTCTGCATTTTTGTCCTGCAACCCATAACAAAGAATGTGGAGATTAGAAAGCTTTTACCTGTCTTTAATGCTGCCATATCTTCTCAAAAGAATAAAAAACATTAAAGTGAATAAGTGATGAAATGAGCAAAACTCTCCACACGGTCAGCTTGGTCAGAACTCTGTTCTTCCTCAGTCTTGATGTTTTTTGTGAGCAACTGTTTTTTTTAATTAAACATCTTGCTGAAAAACTTAAACTTGATGTCATTGAAAAGAATGTGGTCTGTAGGCAGCATAGGTTGTTCTGAAATCTGTTTTTTTTTTTTTTAGATGAAACTACAAGAACCAATACAAGCTTATTATTTTCATCACTATTTCTTCTTATCATTAGTCTTTATTATTGTTTGCCTGTATTATTAGCCCTTAATTGCCCCGTCCCAGACTTTTGATAGTCCGTCACCATCTTTACTAGTCAAATGTACCTACAACTATAAACATAAAAGGTGTGCACTGTCAACTACATTTTTATCTGACATTTATCAGAGTATCAGCCTGTTAACAGTATATAAATGAGAACAATTATATGATGTTTATTATATTACATTTAAGGGGGAAAAAAGTGATTTTCTTTGGAAGGACACTTGTAAATACTACTACTACTACTACTACTACTACAAAAACAAAGAAAACTGCAGTTTTTATCCTCCCACCTCTTTTCTCAATAACTGACTCTCATGAGAAATCTGAAAAAAAATTGCGAAGCAATTCATCAAAGAATAAAATCCCTTTCTACCAACATCCTGCTGAAAAACACACCACACAATGTTGCCAAATGAATCATTATTCAGTGGATTATACTGAGATATAATTCATAATAAGAAATGTTTTCATCAAAGCTGGGAAACTGATGAACATTTCTTTAAAACAGAAAATATAAAAGAAATAACCTGAAATAAACATTCTTGGAAAAGCAGTGGCTTGAATCTCTCCATAATACTTCAATATGAAAAATCTCGTCTTTGTCCTCTTTCCAGTTAAATATGGGTTTGAATGTTCTCAGTTGTTTCACAACTGTGCTCTGCTTTAACAGCATCCAAACTTTTCTTTTATTAAACAAAAAAAATAAATAGGAGTGTAAAGTAACCTCATGTTACCTTACAGTTCAAAGTCTCATATTTGTTGAACAGATGTTAAACTGACTAAGAAGAAAGAAAACAAGTATCAGATCATTAATCGTTATCGATCAGCACTTTGAGAGAGTGAGGAATTGAAAATGGCAGGTGTGTAATAAAAACACAGTCAACTTGATAAAAATCAAAGGACTTTAGTGGAGCTTTGAGGATTTGCTGAAACGTTCGTATAGATTTCTAGTAAGGGAAGTAAATTTTGTTGAGATCTTCCTGCATTCCAAACTGCTCATGTGTCTCTGAGCGCTGCCAACTTTAAATGCATTACAGCACAGCAGCTCTGTCGGCTGGCTCAACCCTGAATTCCTCCGGTAAAACAAAACCAGGAGATGAAGAAGTGGCCTTCTACTGCGCTTCGTCAAATAACTATCACAGTCAAAGAGCCTGTAGTTTACATTAAGGTAAATATATGCAGACTATAATCAAATCAGTCCTATATTTGCTATAAATAATGGAAAGAACAAGCATTCCTTAAAGGGAAGCATATCACAAGCCACCTTGACTGATGAGAGGGGACAAAGTTGGAGCTGTTTAGGTCAAACCTTGTAAATGCGTTATGCATGATCTCATGTAATATTGAGAGATTTTGCGTGATCTCTTAGCGCTCAAAGCATATGTTGAGGATGACTCTCAGCTACTACCACATCAAAATATAACTCAATATCTCAGAATTTGACTAAATTATTGCCATTTGTGTGTTTGACAAAGTTGATTAGCTGTGGTGACCATCTTGAATTGAGTTGACTCTAAAAGTTAATGAGTTGTAGATGTATATCAAATCATTACCTTCTAAGAGTTTCACTAAAATATACCCAGTGGTTTATGAGATATTCTGTTAACAGACAAACATGGCTGATGCCAACAGTTAATGCCAAAGTTTTAAGCAAAGAAATTGCACAATGTGTAGCACTCATTGTTTGCATTGCATGTGTTGTGATGAATCAGCTATGACCACACCAATTTTTTTCTCAATATCTCTAAGGTTGGCTGGGTTATAGCAATCTTTTTGTTTGCCAACGTTGTTTAGTTTTGGCGGCCATCTTGATTTGAGTTGACTTCAAAAGCTAATCAGTTGTAGCTGTACATCCAGTGATTATTTTCTGAGAGTTTCATTAAAATGCATTAAGTTGTTCATGAGGTATCTTGCTAACAGACAGACAAATGAACAAACACACAGAGCAAAGGGTAAAAACATTATTGCCTTTGGTGGTGGGTGATAAAGATAGTGTGGGTTTACACATGTTGCATAATTTATTTAAAATGTGCAAAACTCTGTCTTTAGATTCACAAAAGACACTTAGGACAGAAAAGTGGTCTGAATCCAAAGAGGAGCAGGTTTTTTTCTTCCTGCTTGCATTGGACAAAAGAATGTGAAGCACTTGGAGGATTTCTCAGCAGAGGTCAAATGCTGGGAGAGTCAGTGAGAGCGCTGAGGCCACATTTCCCAGGGGGCCGAATGCCTGCGGGTGTTATGCTGAGCGAGGCAAAGATAAATGACTGAGCTCCACCGATAGGTGTCAGCCTTCCATCCACCCTGCATCAGAGCTCTGAGAGGTGATACGGAATGTGTGTGTGTGGGTGTGTGTGTGTGCGCGTGGCTTCGGGCAGCATCTGGGCCTGGATGTCTTTGCAGCTGGCCACAGCTCAAATGGATGGACAGTCCTGCTGGACTCTGTACATGAGCTCAGAGCTGTGCTCGGGGCGGACGACTCTTTGAGAGTTACTGGCAGACAGGAAAATTTAATACAGCAGCAGCTCCTCTCACCTGATATTCGTACGAGTTGTCCAGCGGCGGTGGCAGAAAGGAAGCAGGCGGTGATGGGAAACCAGTTGACTCTTCAGCAGGTGGCGGAGGGGGAGGGTAGTCCGCTGGGATGGAGAAACACACACACACACCACAAAAAACAACTTAATAAATACTTCCTCTTTTTTCTACAGCCAAACTGTCACAATTGGAACAGAACATAATCTGCACTGCTGAATAAACATACAATAGAAAAGATACTTCTTTTTATTTGGAACAACTACTGGCGCAGGTGCACAAAACAAAACAAATCTAAGGACAGAGATGACCACAGAACTCCTACAGATCCCACAATGATCTGCACAGTCACAGTTAACAGACAAATGACGTTTGTTGTGGAGAAAGCATGAAAAATCCTGCAGGGTGACAAGTTTAACAGCCAGAAAGAACTGGTTCCAATTAAAAATAGAAACTAAACTAATTAAAGTAACTTCAATATCCTTAAAACACAATAAATCATTAAAGGCCTAGTATTCTATGAAGGAATGTATGTCGCCTGCCACCTTTCATGCCCAAGTTTGACATTAGGATCATCTTATGTTAAGGAATAATTGAGTTGTAGCCATTTTGCTCAAACCTTGAAAATATCGTTATGCACAATCTCATACATTATCATGAGAAACTGAAGCTCAATATCCATCAATGTGCCTGAGTTATCACAATTTTTGTGTTGGTTAATGCCAATTAGCTTTGGTAGCCATCTTGAATTGGATTGGCTCCAAAAATTAATCAGTTGTAGATGTGCATCCTATAATTACCTTCTGCAAGTTTCATTAAAATGTGGCCAGTGGTTCATGAGACATTTTAATAACAGACAAAATCATTATCACTCCACCTTCACCTTTCGGCGGAAGGCGATAAGACTCATATTCCTGATTATTTAGCTTGAAACATGTGGGGGTTTATTGAATTTATTTCTACACTAAAATGCACCATCATCTCTGCGAAGCACTGAGAAATCACCATTAGCGGCTCAATTAATTGATTTATCTTAATGTGCGAGAACTGTTATCTGTCTCAAGCTGTAAAATCAAATCAGACGTTTTCAAAGAGGTCATGCAGTTATTAGAGAGAGGAGGAGAGTGGAAGAGACAAAGCAGCGCAGCCTCGTTATCCCACGTCAATGGACTGACACACATAATTGCAGCAATTTGGTTAACTAAGAAGTACTAATCTGGAATAAGCAAGAGTGGTTTTTTTCCCCTCCCTGTGAGATTGAAAATGTAAATGTCGTGTTCCAAATGGGGAGACTAGGTGTTTGCTCTGCCAGAGGAAGAGAAACAAGCCAAATGTGTAGTTCTGAAGTCCCGCACTAATCCAAGGATTGCATCCTGCCACATGTTTCAGACAGGATAAGGAGTTTGGTGCCAAATTAAATTCTGATTCGGCTCCTCTTGGCGCAGGACTTAGACGGAATCATTTGACCGTGTACTTCTAAGTACCAAACCAGACATGAGCTTTGCAAATTAAAGGCTTTTTATTGGGACGGAATGGGAATTTGTTCCAACGCGAAGGCTTTGATGAGTCCTGCTCAGAAATTCCATTTGCTTTCCGTGGCTTTTTATCTGTTTTCATTAGAATCTAATTGATGTCATCAGTGTAGTTTATCCTAGGCGGATGATCAAATTAATTAAGCGTGAGTTGTCAACTGCCTCGATGAGACACGGCGCAGTTCCAAACCGGACACGTCTTTAGCAACAGAGCAGCGGAGAAAACGTGAGTGCTGCATTAAAAGTTCCATGTAATTTTAAAAAAATATATATATATTGACCTTGTGACCTCCAGCAAACTCCGGAGCAGAACAGCTCCTTTGAGGAGACAACAGGAGACTTGGCTCCTGATAACAAGGCTTGTCCCAATACCAACCTACCACCCTCCTCCCCCTCCTGCACACATCCTTTCACCAGAACATAAGTCACATGTAAGTTATGGCTTACACAAAATTAAAAAGTTTCATGTACATCACCCTCAGACATGTTTTGGGTTAATCATTTCATGGAAACACAAGAGTTGTAAACGTTTCAGAGCTGCATGTTTTATTGAAAAGATCTTACGGTTCTATATGTGAAACAGTGGAGAACCAGACTCAGAACTTAAATAGGCGTCTTTAGCTGAAAGGTTCTTTCCGGGTTTTTCCACCTCCCTTTCCCGGCACTCCATATCGTGCTAGGTATTTAGGACTAAAATGTGCTCATTGCTGGTGGCATGTGTGTTCCCTGCAGTCTTTTAAAGCATAACCATTTTCTCTCAAATGACTGCACTCAACCTTGAAGCTGTTTGTTGGCAATTCAGGGTCAGCAGAGAAACAGTAGCTTAACAGAAGCCTTGCGTTTCGAATCATGCAGCATGAAATGTTCTGGCCCATTTCCATAATTATACATTCTATAAAAGGCATCAAATGACTTCAAAACAGGGCTGAGTGATATTGTTTCAGGACTGACACCACAACAAATGCAAACATGTGATGTCAAGTAAGGCAGATTACCTCAGTTAAAATATTTTACAGCTTTCTGCTGAAAAAAATAACTTGAAGGAAACTGTTCAATTCAACTCCGAGTTAAAAACTATGTTGAAACAACAAACCTAACAGCCTGAAAGGATGAGTCAATTTGATCAATTTGTTCATCTAATGCATGTAGTCTGAAAGTCCTAAACTTTAACAGTGTTGTGCCTTTTCTGCCCAAAACTCTCCTCAAAATCTAGCAGGGACAGCAGTTTAGAAAAATAGAGTTTACTCCGTCAGTTGTGCTGGATGTGAACTCTTTCTCCAAACTGAGGCTAACTTTCAACTTGTAAAAGCTTTAAAGCTTTAAAGTTGCTGTAACCTTTAAAAACATCCCAAACATCCTCCTGATTGTCCTTTCATAATGCATGCTCTTCAAACAGATTAATTCAACTTATTTAGTAAAACTGTAGTCAATACCTCACCATGAGCCTTTTCTATCTGACACACTCATTAAATATTTGAAAATGGGTGATTTAAAACTGAAAATTTGTTATATAAGAAATTTGAGGGGGGTTTTTTGTCTCGAGTCTGTGCTTTTTTACCACACAGTGTTCTAGACACATATCAAAATGTGTGCATCACCACTACAGACTATTCAGAAACAGAACTTGAGGTCAGAACATAAACCCAAAAGGTTTTTTGTGTGTTCATTTGGATTCATGGTAAACCGTTCAATGTTTTAAATA
>JAOXNZ010000117.1:19813832-19825751 GCA_028566095.1 Kryptolebias brasiliensis | reverse complement strand
AAAAAAGCAAACAGGATGTGGAGAAGAAATATTTTCACAATACTACAAATTTAGGCACTGGTGGGGAGAGTTTGAGAAGTTAGTTATTACATTTTGCCAATTTTAGATTCAAAACTAATGTTACACAATAACAGCCAAGGAATACATGTTTAAAAAAAAAAAGTGACAGAGGATGGAAAAAAATTAAGTAGCAACTAAGCATCATAAGAATCACTTTACAAGTTTGCAAACACTGCAGAGCGAATACTAGAAGTTGAGGTATAGCATGTTGTGCTCAAGTTAGATAAAAGTTGCCTTTGCGTGAGCTGAGAGCACGAGCCTGTGGTATCTATAGGGAGACTGATACACTCAGTGGTGGATTTCCTGTAAAATCTCCTGGTGACACCCATGAGGGACTGACTTAACAACCGGTAGTCAGTTTGCCTCTGGCCAGTCATGCAGGGAGGAATTAAAAACAGCTTATGCACATGTTTGAGACTTTTTAAACAGCTTTGAGCAAACAATTAGCAGGTTTTAACACCAAGTTTTTACAAAAGTAACTTTGTTTTTTTCTTTTAAATTTTAAAAGCAGCACTTCTCGGATGTTTAACTTTCACTATGATTGGCTCAAAAACTTTCTGCTCTTCATAATCAGCAAACACACATTATGAAACCACGCAGTGAGTTACATATTAGTCTTTGATGAAAACAAAAGGGTTCCAGGCTTTTTTTTTTTTTAAAAGGATCACATTAGTAGGTTACAAATTTCAGTTGCCAATTATACTATGAATTAAGCTAACAAAACAGTGACTCATTTTATTGTAATGTTTATCACTTTTTGGTTACACAACATACATGTTTACATTGATTTCATAATAACCTTGTTTACCACCTAACTAAGACCATTCTAAACAAATGTTTGACGCTGATTTTTAAAAAGTTAAGAAATGGCTGAAAATATTTATTAGCACGTTGTGAACATGCACTGAATAGGCAAGCAATACCTGAACTCATCATTGGACCAAAAGTTTCAAGACTGAGCAGAAAGTGAATTTGTGGTCTGTTTTCAGAATCTGACTTTTATCCTTGACATCATGTTTATCACTCAGCATGGTTTACACCAACATACAAAACTTTCTATCAACATGTATGATCTGTTCAGGCAGCTGCACTGAATTCCACTCACACTGATACATTTTTATGAGTTAAAAAAAAAAAGAAATGTAAAGGAAGACTCTTATTCCAGCTGTCAAACTGGGATGTGAAAACTCCTTGTTTCAAAACTAAAGCCCCCTTCACACTGGATGATGACCCTGCTATGTTCTCTACGACTTATTAGAATGTGTATGTTAAATTCAGAAAACATAACACAGTATAAAGGCAATCATGTGCTGCTACTCTTAGCCAGATACACCTATTTTACTGCATTCCAAAGCAATCTTCTGTGGCGTCACCACGCTCTATATGTCAGCAGTAAATCCCCACAATGTACTACCACATACGGCCATGATTCCATCACGCCCCAGGCCCTGCCCTGCCACGCCACGAGACTCAGACCATGTCAGGATGCAGCAAAATGCTAGAGAAGATGCTAAGATACCAGACGTATCATGCCTGAACTAGGTTGTTTTCATGGCAGTGTCATTATCTGTTGACTTTTCTGGATATTTTGGAGGTGTCTAGGCTTCTAGTATCAGTTTTAGCATTCCTGTGGAGAAGTAAACACCATTCAACAGCATGAGAGGACGCAGGTGAAGAGGTTTCCAGTGTAGAACCTCAACCTCATCCATCCTTCTTCCTTCTTCATCCAGCACAGCAGGCCTGAAGCACAAATGCTTTCTGCTCTGCATCCAAAAGGCAAATTAAGAACTGATGTGGGATGAGGTTGTAGCCTAGGCATGAGGCCAGTCCTGCTTCTAATACACTACGATCAGGGCATGTAAGTACATGTGGGACCTACGTCATAAAAATGCTTTCACCACGCTCCACAGAGAACCTTGTCATGCTGCCACCACAATGAGAAACCTCTGCGACCTCATTATAGAAGATTTCAATATGCTCCTGAAGACCACACCCAGACCATGCAAAGATCATTCATGATCTGGCTTACTTTTTACACCGTACTGGGGTTGTCTTCAATTGTAAAAGGGGTTTGATAAAATTAAGTCTTCAGGCCACAGATAATTGGCACCCAGCACAAAAAACACAAAGACTAAACACTTTCAGAACATGACACTTCATCTATTCAAACTGTTGCCATTTTGTACAAAACTAATGAGTTATATAGAGAAGGGCTTTATTGCAGTCATTTTCTTGAGCAATTTCATTGTTGTTTTATTTAAGCAAACAATTAAAATTATGTTAAAAATCTTGATTTTTGGGTTCAGATGTCGCTTGCACAAAAGAACTGGAGCACAAGCTGCTCTACATAGAAAAAAAAAAAAAACCCTGACCCTTCTATAATGCTTTCACCATATAGGATCAATCTAACCCCTAACATCTGATGCTTTGTAATTTTAGGAAAAGGGTCACTGTCTGAGACTTGACTTTCTCCTGCTGGGTTTAAACAAGAACAGGTTCATCCTGAGGAAGGAAAAAAATAATAATAAAATCAAAGGACAAACCTTGCTCACTGGGAGCCACCCTGCCTGCTCAGTCTTCTTTGTCCACACAATAAACACCTTGTCAGACTCCTCATTGCAGCTCTGATCCTGACCTCTCTTAGACAAAAGAACCAACAAGGCACTGTGCCAAATTGACTTGTACTTAATTTTTATGCTAATCCTCAATTTTTTCAGACAGCCCCCCCCCCATAAACTCCAATTTGACATAAAAGAATTAAAAAATAAGAAGACCCAGATTATCTGTTCATAAAGACGTCTTATCCTTTGACAAGTAGAGACGTCTGTATATGGCTTTACTGCTTATATCTCCATGTTCAAAATGCTGATAACGTAAATGATTTTTAAACTTCCATGTTTTATTGGAAAATAAGATACTAGTTACAGAGGATACTGGACCTTATATAAAGTTACATATAAGCAGTAATTCAATGCTCTGTAATTAAACCCTGAAACTAAACGGCACACAATCTGGTCTCAGGCCCTTTAAAAATAAACTACTGTAACTTTAACATTTCTGAGAGTAAAATATTTAGAGATCAAAGTATAATAGAGTAGTTATCTGCAATTTCATTCTCACTCCAAACTACACAGTTTCATTAATCCTCCTAAAACCCACACAATGACTAATAGAGGAAAAGAAATGGCAATGGGTCTGGATAACAAGGCAAAGTGGCAAAGTAACTTTTTTGTGTTAACGGCACAAATCATCTACTGATACAAACCTATTATTGTACAGAAAAAAAGTGGTGAAAATGCTCAATGCAAAAATCAAGAATAATAATGAGGACTTTATTGTTTTAAAGATATGGATCTTTTTAATATACGTTTACAGCAATATTGGGTTTTTTTTCCTTTATTTACAATGGTTTCAGTAATAGCCATTTAGCGTTAGTGGTGCAGTCAACCACTGATGTCCTGAACTGCGATAGCTGTCTGGAAGAAATAAGAGCAATTGCTTGCCAGTCAGAAGGTTGGTGTTTGAATTCTGGCTTCAAATCTCATGTCAAAGTGTCTTTGGACATATGGCAGAGAGTTTAACATTACATAGCCTTTAAGAGACTTTACAGACTAAGTGCTGGATAAATATGTGACAGTGACTGTGGCGTATCATGTAAATGTGCTTTAAAACTGGCCAAAATTAGTTAAACAACATAACAATGTAGCCTATTTAGCATTCAATTCAATTTAACAGCAATGAAAGTGTGTTCAGCAGAACTTTTACAACCCCAGCAGACTCCACTGGAAAACACATTAGACAAAACCAGGATTTCTTCGTGTTAGGTGGCTTGCTAAAACCTGACACGCAGAGAGTTTGAGTCTCACTTTCAAGGCTGTGTGAGCACTTTCAAAATGTTGTCTACAGTGAAAGATTTGTTGTATCTACCAGTGCCCAGCCTAAGGTGCCACAGATATATATATTGTCCTCACAAAAATAGATCAAGAACAGAGGTACACAATATTAGGAAAACATGCAGTTGAAAATTGTTGTTGAATATTGCAAAAACAATGTCAGGTGAGATAGACCAACATGTTTTATTATCACAATGCTCACCCCACTCCCTATAGGCATTTAGTAGAGTGGGGCGTATCTGATTGCCAAATATATAAACGTAGCATAAAAAATAAGGAAATTTTGTTTGGTTGATTATTGCTTTGTTGTAACAGTACTTTCAGCAATAAATCATTTACCATTGGAAAGCCTTTTTATTTCCCCTTTAAACTGTACCACATTTGGAAGGAAAATGTATTTGTGGGTTGCACAGCAGAGTTCAGTATGTGGGCTGAGCCCAAGAAAAACTTGCCAAATCTTCTCTGTCAAACAGTTTATTCTATTGAGTCGTTTGGTGTTTAATGGATTGGATGACTGAAGTCTGAAGAAATAAGAAATACAGATAATTTAACAATTTATTTAACAAACTGCCTCAGCAGCATGTGGAAGAACCATACACAGCCACAACAGCCTGGCACCTCCTCCTCATGCTGCTCACCAGCTTCATCACACACTGCTGTGGGATGGCATCCCATTCTTTAACCAGCATCTGTCGCAAGAGTTCGGTCCCAGACTGTAGAGAAATGAGATTGCCACTGGTAGCAGAATCTCATCTCATGGGAAGCCTACTTTACAGCCTGTCTCTTACATCCCCCATTATATGGAACTTGGTCTTCAATTTGAAGATGGTACTAGGCCTCAGTCCAAAAAAATGCTCCCACTTGCTTTTGTGGAACACAATCTTGAAGTTGCCCTTTGACACAGGCCCTATCCAGACCAGTCAAATGTGGGATGCTTGTAGCACACACCAACGGATCATGGTAGCAGGGTCCATGCTCACAGGTGCTGACAAAAATCAAAAGATCCAAACAAGAGGCAATAGCAGAATAAGCTGTTTGGCATTGGCAAAGATTTGGCAAGTTTTCCGTGGGTGCAATACACATGCTGAACTCTGCTGCTACTTTTAGGGGAAACAGGCTTTCAAACAGTTTCACAAGATTTATTGCCAAGAAGCATACAAAATAACTGACCAAACACGAATTTAATTACTTTTGGTGCTATGTTCATATATTTTTGGGATACAGTCTGTCCAACTTATTTGAATTCTGATTACTTTAAAAAGGTGTCTGTACAAACCCTCACCACCCAACCCCCAAAAATAATGACATTTTCTCTCCAGTTCTCATGTTTTAAAACCAGATTCTGTCAGTGAACTTTCTAACATCACTGTTGGTTTATAACAAAAATATGTACTTCAATAATAGCACTCCTTTTATCTCTCCTTTCATCATGAAGTGTAATTTTTTTTAACTGCTGCAGTGTGCATGTTGAACCTCAAACCTATCATCTTTTAAAACTTGAGTAAAATATTTTGCATTGCCTTGTTGTTTAATGTTTTTTTTTTTCTCCCTTCTTCAATGGTGGGTAGACCTGAAAAAGCAGACGTCTAAGAACAACTTTTACAAAGCTAACATCTGGAGCACAAGAAGATCTGAACTCAAACCACAAACCCCCACTGACAGACGTGTTTTCAGCCTCACAGTGTGATCGCTACTTGCTGAATTTCATAACCGTTTCCCCTGTTTTGGAAATCTAGGACTCTCAGGGGGGTTGAGGGTAAAGGTTTAGATAATGTTCATCTTACAACATTATGAAGACAGGAAGGCAGAAGAAATGAGGGGACGCAACATTATCTGTGTATTAGGTTGCACTGTTAGAACATCATGGATACTGGAGACTTCAAAACAAATTCAGCACAGTTTTAGAAAACATTTTTCACACTAGTGAACGGTCTTATTGTACAGGAGGGTAACTTTGAGGATACACAGAACATCTTCAAGTTATTTAAATAATTTCATTATAATTAAAATGTCTGAAAATAAGCAATTTGAGCTACTTTCTAACAGAAGAAAACTTGAGGAATCATAACACCTTTTTTAACTAGCAAACAGCTTTTTC
This sequence comes from Kryptolebias brasiliensis, assembly GCA_028566095.1. Lineage (NCBI taxonomy): Eukaryota > Metazoa > Chordata > Actinopteri > Cyprinodontiformes > Rivulidae > Kryptolebias > Kryptolebias brasiliensis. Next base: position 19,819,700 of record JAOXNZ010000117.1, on the reverse strand, counting down.
TTATTTGCATAGGTCTGCACACTATTGTTCCTCTTTAAATAAAAAAAATAATTTATTATTTAATTTAAATACTTAAAAATGACTATTAAAACTCTAAATAAAGCACAGTTTACTTCTTTAATCACTTGTCATGATGGAAATACAGATAATCTTCATGCATAGAGTGTTTTTAAGGGGTTTTAATTATCTTTTTATTTTACTTAAAGATTTTTAAAAAGATACATCACTAATTCAAAAGAACTAGATCATTTTTAAATAACCTTTACCTGAAATGTAATTACAAAAGAACATTAATTAAATCATATAAACATGCACTCAAAAATTTTAGTAAGTGCTTGTAGCTTTGTCTTTTGTTTTTTGTTTTTTTTTTTTCATTTAAACAAACCATCATTTCCCAGGGGACCTAAAAAAAAAAAAGAGCCCAACACAAGGCTTCCTGAACTCACATGACTGCAAACCACAGTTCTTGCACGGTTTAGCCAAAATTATTCATGCAGTAACAGCTCTCACTATTCACATTTAGAAATTCAATCATTTAAACTGTTCAGGGTCACTCATTCTCATGAGCTTCTTTATCATAAAAAAAGAGCACATCTCAGACAGAACCACATTCTTGGACCGCTCAAAACGAGGGGAATAAACATTATTGCTATTGTCAGAGCAACACTAATGACTGTCACTCTGAGCTGTAGGCTCAGTTTTTACCTTCAGTCCAAACACTCGAGCTGATCAATGCTCCCAGGGCAGAAACATTTTTTTTTCTACCAGAAGTGATGTGTTTCAGTCAATTCTTTACATGTTTCTTCTCTTCAATGTTTATTGTTGCTCTGAGTTCTTGAAGCAGATTTTAAAAGCTTTAGCGAAGACTCTTCAAGGTCCAGATACAGTGGGCCACAATCACATCTTTTATCAATGTGCTTTTTAGGATTAAAAAGAATATATTACTGAAACTATGGAAACCAATGCCAAATACATTTACCACCTGGCCAGTAATGGTAAAACAAGCTCTTATGTTACTTTTAAAAGGCCTGTCTTTGAAAGACATGTAATCAATTGATTCTGGAGAATCCATTATTTCCTCACATAAAAGGTGTGATGGGGGTGCAGTAGCAGACAGTTCAGTACAGCTGACCATGGGCACCTGATTGGGTTAATGGGAACGCAAGATCTGGAATATACAAATGTAAACACCAACTGAGTCCACACCATGGACATACTGTGTCGTACACAATCCTATAGTGTACAAGTGTCAATAACAATACACTGTTTAGTGTGGTAAAACACACAAAGTGCTTGTTAAACAAAAAACCCTAGTTCAATCGCTGCAAGATCTAGATATTTACAAAACTTTCACTTTAAGGACAAATTTAGTCCGACTTAAGCCTAGACACTTTTCCCAACCTAAAACTCCTCACACACCTGCATGAGCTTCATGAGGTCATTTTCTTACACATGAGATACTTATTGTTTGTAATTTGTCTTTACCATGGGTGGGGGTTGGGGTACAGCCACAGGTGATGCCGGGATTCTCAAGTTTAATTGGCGAGGTAAGCACACGGGTTTTGCCACACCATTGCCGTTTGTTCTGCACTTTACTACAACCTGTCTGTAACAGTTACACATTAGTGCTGCCACTGTTGCACTTACTGTCAACAATGAAATAAATTGTTTCCAAAGCCTTAAAGAATTGCGGCTCGTACCCAAACACAAAGCAGATGTCTTCCCTCTGAGTGACTGAATGTAATAGGCTCATGATTCCTTTAATAATTATGTGTAAACGTTGAAAAAACATGAGTTAATTTCCTCCTGAAGATGCATAACTATGCTCCCCAAGATTCTTTGGACTTTTGCATACAAAAGGTGTTTATAAAATTAAAAGGAACAAAAATAAATAAACATAAAATCACTTGTAAAAAGCAGCCCTGAGCCTAACAGTGGTGTCTGACACAACTAAAAGTTTGACCAGACTTTTAATAACCTTTTTAGTGTGTTATTATTTTGTACATGTGCATTTTCACATCCTCTGTGCCAATAAAGTCTGGGAGTAACGTTTTTAAGTTAAAAAGTGTAGGGGTACAAAACCATAAGTTTCCACCCCCCACTATTAATAATGGGGAAGCAGTTGCTTTACTTGCTCCATTAATTATGCATCTAAGCAGCTGATTAAAGAGTTAGTTTGGAAATGAAAGATTACTACAAGTGGGCTAAAGTAAGTGAAAAAGCTGATTTTGAGACAGCTTTCTGACTTAATGTTACGTTCAAAACAGAAACGGCACCAGCAATGGTAAATAAACCTGACTGTTGATGTCTTCATTGATCTTTTTTTTTTTTAATTTGCTTGCTACAAGCAACTTGTGACATCCTTTGGATTAGTTACCTGCAGAGTCAGACAGGGCGGCGTCTCCCATCGGTTTGAAAGGGTTGAACTTGGGTTTGGGTGCGACCACGGGGGCAAACTTTTTGGGGGCCTGGTGCTGAGAGATGGAGATGCTAGTACTGCCCAACGACGGAGTGGTCTCCATCCTAGCAGATATTTGTCCTGTCTGTTCATCCGCTTGAGTCCACATGGTTCTGAAGAGGGAAAACACAATGATTCAAACAGATGCCCGTCACTCTGAACTCCGTACTTTTAGAATAGATATTAATGTGACAGAATCCCGCTCATAATAAACACATAAACAGATATATCTGGTTTATGCAAGTGAAAGTTGTAGTAATTATGTCTTTCCTTTTTTTCCCCTCCTATGGAATAAGCTTTAAAGCAACTGGCAGATTTATGTTGTAAAGTAGAGAAAAGCAAGGAAATGCACACCTTGTTCTTGACATGTAACAATGTGTCCGATTAGATAAAGTACTAAAGCGGAGAGGAAATCACTTTGAACCCTGACTCCGTGTCTCGTCTTCGCTCGCACCGTTCCATGCAATACCAGCACAAGATCAACAAATCAAAAGTGTGATATGCGAGACAAAGAGCTGTGAAAACAAAGTATTTTAAAAAACAGAAAGACTATCAGAACAGAAGAAGTATTGAAAAATGATGTAATATATGTGTAACAAAACGTTTTTTAAGTGTTGACAGCTGTCAAAAACAAGATTAGATCAGTGTTCGGGAATGACAGATCAGTGATAAACAAATCAAGCAGAAAAATAAAGATGAAATTGATTAAATGGTTTCTTTATCTTTAGTTTTTGTAGGGGGGTTTTCCAGAGTGTATCTTTAGAATATTAATAAAATAGATAAAACGATGCAAAATAGGCCTCTTGCACCTGTAAGTGAAAGCTTTTAAATGCTGTAATTTTATTTAAAAAGTGGATTCTGTTTACAACAATTACAGTAGAGCAAACACCATGACTGAGGCTGAGGACACAAACATCCAGTATTTCACCATCACATTCTGAAATCACTTGAAATATTTGAACTATTTATGTGCTGTGCTTTTCCCCATCCTTCTTTTTGTTTGTGTTTGATGTGTTTTGCTGTTTATTATCGTGACTCTGACTGATGCAGGGTTTACATTTTTTCACCGGAGCGCAGCAGAAAAAGCCCACGCACAATCATCTTTTAATATCTGCTCAAATCCCGGCTCCTCTCGTCTGATAAATGGCTCCTAGTTTTGATTTCTTTTCTCTGCTTTTAATGCGACACAATTTAGATCTGAGTCACACCCACCTGTCCTTTCTATGTAAACACTGTAATTTCTCAACACTCAAATGGCCAACAGGCGGACTGAAGGGAGGCGATGGTGGGGGCGATCTTATTGTGTAACTAAGACCTAATACACAACAATGTAAATGAATAATGGCAGTAAGCGGTTGCATTTGTTGATTAAGTCTACAAAACCCAGCTCCACTTATGCGTTTTTCTTTTTTTCTTTTTTATAACTGTAGCTCAGACAGATTCAATTACATCTTGAGAGGGCCCGTTTGAGAAACAAAAATTGATAAGACATTTAAATTTCTTTTATCTGACCTGTAAAGCCAGAAGTTTAAATGTGTGCAGCAGAAATCTTGCTTTTTTTCCACCGCATGTTTGTTAAATGTTTTGGAATAAACTAAAGAGGAAATTACATGCTGTAGACCATTTGAGTCAAAGTTCAAGTGCAGGGAAACATGACCAACAAGGACTCTCTGCAAGTTTCAAGGAGAATACCGAAATGACTGAATGAGAGAAAAAAGAAAAACACATTTGTGGTAATTGAGTAGTGTCAGCTAAATATGGGTTCATAATGTCAAGCAAGGAGTTTGTTCATTCAGCCTTCGAGCGCACACAGTGCAACATTTCTTCAAAATCCACCACAAAAATTGAGTATTTTCAAGGTCATCAATGCAAACTCCTACCTTACTTACAGGCAATGCTTTAAATAAAAAGTAAGATTATTTGACAAATCTTACAAAGCAATTGTTCCAGACCTGTTAGCTCCTTGCCAACTGAATCAGTTATCAAACGCTGAATCAAATTATGTCCAAATGGGACATTTCTCCAGGATCTTTATTTTTTTTAAATCCGTGACCGTATTTACATGTAAAATGTAGCACATGTATGCAGCTCATTGTCTTACGTTCAGCTGAATGTACTGCCACTCTGCATGGACAGATAAAAACAGCTTAATGGAGAGAAAGCAAGTCCTTACACTTGCAAGAATATTGGGATGGTTCTCTTCAATACTTTGTAAAAGTCCCTGTGTTTAAAACTACTGCGACACAGTTATTAAACAGTCAGTAAGTTGGGAGGGGGTCCACAAATCAGAGTCGAACAAAAAGAGCAACAAAACGCACAACCTGATGGAAGAAAAGTTGTTCTTTTTGCTATTTTTATTCATCCATGGATCCAGACTAATGTGGTAAAATGTCTGAGTTTGGCTTTCCGACTAACCAGTAGGGCTGGCAATGATGGGGCTCAAACTTGTCAGCATGGAAAATAACCATGATCTGAGATTTTCTATCATTCTTCAGTCAAGATTTTTCAGCAGCTCTTTGCTCGTGTTCTTTAAAATTCTCCAAAGGTGTTTATTGGATTCAAGTCCAGCAACATGCCTGACCAGGTCATAGGTTAGCCCCCTTTTGTTCATTAGGAATTCTTGGGTGAGTTTCATCGTGTGTTTTAGATCATTATCATGCTGGAATATTCCTCTTCCGCCAACTTCCTAGAGAATCATCTTGTCCAACACCATTTGCTTTTATGTAAGCCCATACAATCACACTTCCATCTCTGTGTTTCACTGTGCATTGTCCAAGCTTACTTATCCAATCAAAAGCTTCCCTCAGGATCCATCAGGCTTCAGTCAGTGTTCTGCTGCTGAGATTAATCTTACATTTTGCTGCTGAAGAGCAAACAAAGGTTTCTTTATAAAGAAGGTTATTAAAAGACAAGCTTAAGAAATGTCAGAGCTGTAACAGAGGCTAATTAATGCAGATAACCTGGTGTTGAGTCTGAGGCACTTGTCTTTTTGTGCGTCATTTCAGGACAGACATTTTCTGCGAATGTTTACAAAAAATTTTAACAAACTTCTTTCTGATTTTTTAGTTAATTGTGCAAAAAAAAACCAGTTTTCCTTTGCAGGTCTTACTGCAGTTTTGTGAGTGTCACATAATATTCACTCTTGACACTGGAGGCATCCTAGGAGGGTGTTTTTCAGGTGGAAAAAGCTAAATTAGGGATATTACTCACATGTCACCTTAATGTTTGTCAAAAAAAAATGTTCTAACCTCACAATATGAATAAAAGATCAAATCCAATAATTTCAAACTGACCTGAAAGGAAGAAGAAAAAAAAAGGTTTCCTCTACCCAAGAAATTACTTTAAATGGATTTAAAATCACAGTTTGATTGCCAGTATGATGATGTTTTTTTTTAAATGCAGTGTTAGTT
>JAOXNZ010000117.1:19789855-19800474 GCA_028566095.1 Kryptolebias brasiliensis | reverse complement strand
ATCCTTGTCCCTCCCAAGGAGAACCTCAACATCTTCAGCTCTGCCACTTCCAGTTCTGTCTCCTGTCTTTTTGTCAGGCCCACTGTCTCCAAACCATACTACATAGCTTCTCTCACCACTGTCTTGTAAACCCTTATTATTTGGAATATTTCCCCTGGTCCACCAAACAGTGCTAGCTCCACTCACATGTAGTTAAATAAAAAAGGAGAGAGAGAGAATGTTACAGCTATTTAAGCTTTTCACAACAGCCCACCATCAAACTGTTAAAAAAAAAAATCTTCATATATGTGAAACAAAGTAATTCTGATAAAAAGATTAATTTATTAAATTCATCTTAACAAGGGTAACCTTATCAACTGCTTTATTATTTAGGGCTACTCCATGTTTTCAGGTTTTTGCTAAAAAATGTCCACACAGTTGGGATGAAGACTTGTGTAGAGTAGAATTAGCACCTCGTCTGAAAAAGCATAGTGGTTAACAAACAACTTGGAAAACAACTTGGCGCATCAGCGTTACCTTATGGTGGTGTCAACAACATGATAATAGCTTCCTGTTTGTGATCATCTACAAAAAATGTATTTTGTTGAGTTCATGGTTAACCTTTTTAAAAACATTTATTTATTTTTTTTACATTATTGCACTTGTGTGTACAGAAAAAAAGAGGGGAAAAAGCAGTGTTGGGAACAACATTGGTTCATGTCACCAAAAAAAGCCCCACAGCTCAGCTGTAGCTATGAAAGCTTCAAATTAAATCAAATGAAGGACCGTTATTCAACACTGGCCCAGAGCTACACGTGTCACTCTGGGATAGGTAGCTAATCAGTGTCTGTGGTTTGGGAGCACTCTGGGGCAAAGTCAACACAGTAAAGCCTGTCTGGGAGGTAACAACAGCGAATCAGAGGAAGTGTGGACTTGCCTTGAAAAGATAAAACATCACATCAAACCATCAATAATCAGCCTCATCTGACAAGTACTAACCTAGGGCTTCTTATCACTGGTAAAGAAAATGTGTACCACTGAACAGGAGGACGTTTTTAATGCAGCTTCCTGCAGATAGCCAGAGAATGTGAGAAAAATGAACATGAAGCAATCTTCAACCTTGATGTGTTAATTGTTGCCTTTTGTTTTGGAAGTAAGCCCTTGATGTCAGGAAGTGACTCTAAGCAGGGTTTGTTTTGGGGCTGAAGCTGAGAGGACTTTATTTTAAACAATTGTCCTCTGTGGTAAGAATCACATTTCTAAAGGTGTAAAAATGGTTACAATGAGAAGACTAATTGCTGCACACATCCTTACGGCTGGGCGTTTCAAGGACGGTCTACCATGTGAGGATAGGTAATTACGTTGACTCGGGTTTCTCATGAAATAAAAAAAGGAATACTAAAATCTGTCTGAAATATAATTTATGAAGACACAAACAGGCTGGAATTCTCATGAGAAAAGCATGAATTGCAAAAGGTCACATTTGACCATTGGACAGAGTTAATTATGATCTCAAACTCACAAACAAGTCAATTGTCTAGGTTCACGACGGTAACAGCTTGCTCTGTGATGACTCGAGCGGTGAAATATGACTGAGGCAGGCTTCCAGTTTGAGGGATCAAGCTGTCAGCTGTGTGTGTGTTGTGTAATTGTATGTGTGTGGTATAAGACCTATAAATCAATTTTGAACCAGGTTTATTTAAAACTTTAACTGGGTGGTTATGGTTGACTCACTGCATTGATAATGAGATTTTAAATTTATTTAGTCATGTCTTTGTGACATAAACTCACATCACACTGAAAAGATAAGAAATGGTGTTTTTAACCAAAGAAATATCATATAAGATGCAAACTTCAAGTAAAAAATAAAAACCCAAGTCAATTAAAAGCTTTGATCAGGGATTGCCTGATTTGCTTAAGAATGCTATTTTTCTTTTTCCAGTTTTATTTAAATTTACCAGCTGAACTCAGTTAGTGGTGCAAATCACAGCATTACAGTGGTGCCCTTTAGAATTTCATACGTTTCTATTAATAAGATGTAAAATGTCATTTGATTTTTACGCAACTCCTAAAGGAGATAGATGGGGAAAAAACAATTTTACAAAAAAACAACAACAATATTGCAGACTGCACTGATTCTTTGAAGAAATAACCATGTTGCATATTTCTCAGTGGTAAAAGTATTTAATCTCTTGGATTAACAGTCAGGTGGTTTTAATCAATTGGATGACAATTAGCCGTCTGGGGGCCTTGGAAAATGTATTGATAATAATTATCAAGTTTAAAAAGTTTTGAAAAATATCTCTAAACATTATGGACGGCACCAACGCACACGCACTACAAACAATACATTAAAAAAATTAACTTAAAAAATAGTAGAAATGGAGGTTATTTAAGACTATCTTCATTCAGATGAAAAACAAATGAAAAAACTCAGAGCTCAAGTAGTTTGATACTCTGAGTCAACAAAAGGAAGCCAAGTTCATTTCTAAGAAACTAAATGTGTGTCCTATAAGTTGCCATCAGATCACAGATGGGGTGCAAAGCAGAGCTGCATGAAGAAGGAAGAACCGCGCCACTTCTCTGCAGTTTCTTTAGAAAACAGGTATGTTCCCTTCATGTAAAGCTGTAATGAGTGTCCAGGTTATGGATGATTCAAAGTGAATGGCCACAAATTACACAAACTCAAACAGGTTGTCCCAACTTCCCATCACTATCTGAATGGTATTTTTTGAGATAATAAGCCATATTTTAATATTTTGGCCTGTTTTGCCAGTTTCAAATGAGAATGTCCTGCTAGGTGTGTAGATCTGTGGACAATGTGGTTTCGACATTTTCCCCCTACAATGACTGTTTGCACAAGCTTTTCACAGCTGGAGATTTTTTTGCTGCAGATGTCATCTTACAGTTAGAAATGTCAAAGTGAGAGGGTGCAGGGGAAAGACCTGGATCTCACACGATGCAGGATGTGATGAAAACAGACAGATTATGAAATCAATGTTTGTCATTACAACTGTATATTGTTTTAGTTTTTATATAGATCTAATTTACCTAGTCTGTGATGGACTGGCAACCTGTCCAGGGTGTTCCCCACTTCTTTCCAACTGACCTCCAGAGACAGACACTAGTTCTCTGTGACTGAGCAGGATGAGGCTGGTTTAGAAAACAGATGGTTGACAGAATGAACAATACGATCTAAATGGGTGCAAAAGAATAAGGAGAAAGTATAAAGCAATTGCAGCAGTTACCGGCATAAACACAAGCTTTTTCTTTTTTTCCCTCCCAGTTTTTAGTCTAAATGTTTTGCTAATAAATTTGACACATCGTTTCACCTACTAATCTTTAAAAGATTTGTTTGTCTACCAATCCTGGAAGTTTAAAAATATAAACATTTTTAAATCTTTGAAAGATCAGGGTTGCAGTTGCAAATCAACCAGGGCCTTCTTGTAGTGAGGAAACTGCACTTGCCAACTGTACCACCATGCAGACCCATTGACAACAAGCAACTATAAAAAGCACTTAAATCCCAGTAATATGAGGAGTTAGAGCCACCTAATATCCTGAATACAGGGTAAATATTTTCTCATTGCACCCAAAAGGCATTTGTGAGTGTTAGTAATTGTAGCTGTGGGAGAAAGGCTCTAGAGCTGCTTTTCGAAATCAACCTTTCAAACAAAAGAAACATTTCATAACAGGAAAAACTGTGCATAAAACGTGTTGTAAAAATTTAGATTGTCCTGGTCCTTGGAGAACCCCAACAATAAATCAAATTATTTCATCACACACATAGAATTACATAACCCTACAAACACTGCAAACAGAAATGACGACATGAAAAGTATCTGGAATGCAAACAGACAGTTCGTATTGCACGGTAATCTTCAGTCGTCAAAAGACAAAAAGCTCACATTTTGACATCTGATTAGCTTTTAAATGCAGTGATGATTTTAAAACATACATCATCATGTTTGACAAACAACTAAACCAACACACAAACAGAATCACTGATGTTAATTTCAACTTTGGGAGGAAAATACACTTCTCTTCTAAACTTTGGTCATAAAGGTCTTGTATCAAAAGGAATAAAGAAACATGTCTGACCAACAGTCAATCTTACTATGCAATGGTTTTGATATTCCACTTGGAAATTTGGATCAACCTCCCGGAAAGTCAAAACAGCCTCATAAATTTGTATCACACATGGCCAACTTCTATCTGAGAATATATAGTATTTTAAATAACACCACTGCAATGTCCATCTATGGGAACAACAATGTAATTAAATGCTTTCATCTAATGTGAACTTTTATTTTTAAGCAAGTTTTTTTTTTGTTGTTATTTTTGTTCTTTTCCATTTTTAGATGTTCCGTCACTAAATCAATGCTGCTCTTGGAGAAAATGAGAACAAAATCAGATTTGCCAACATCTGCTCCTCATCTGTTTTCCGTTCAGGGTATCTAAGTATAGGCTTACTCAAAAAGTACCTTCAAGTAGTTGTAAACAACATGCAACATCTCTCAGAGCTCAATAACAACAGCTTGAAAGCAAACTGTCTGATGGGTGAATGTAAAGCAAGATGTAAAAACAGACAAAAGTAACAGAAGGAATAATCCCTGTACCGTACGGCCGGTGGATTAACTGATTTCTGGATTCTTCAGTCTATGCCATCTGGTGCTGTAGTTGCACCTTTTCCCTCTCGTTCAGTGGAAGTTTTTGGTCCTCAGAAAAGCTCCTTTAGTTACATCACTCTGTAAGATGATATCAAAACAAGTGTTGAATCTCACTCTTCCCAAAACACAAATTCTAACCCCAGGATTTGTCTTCATGGACTCATGGAAACTTGTGGATTTATTATTCTGAGACATTTTTTCTACTAGGACAAGTCAAAGATTTCCAAGCCTTTTCATAATGCAGGTATTGAGCTGTTAGTTAAACATTAAACACAGATTATCCTCTCTTGATACAATAAGCATTGCACATCTATCCCCTTATTCAAACTTCTATTGGGTTTTGGCTCGAGGACATAATCTCTTCTTCGGCTCACTCACTGGCAAAGCCACATAGTGTCAACTCATCAATACACTTTGTTTACTGAATACAGATGACTTTGCGCAAGAATCGCCTTAGCATGGCACAGATGAATGAGTGTAGGCTTGAGAGAAATTCATCAGAGCTTTTTTCAATACTTGAGCTACTATTTAGCCAATTGCAGCAGACGGTGATTTCACATTACAATTGTGCCCAAATAATGGAGGTTTGGCGCAGTGAAAGATACAGACAAAAAGCCACAGTGCGTTCCCCCCCTTTGTCTCCACTTGCAGGTATTACTTCAGTTGTACGCAGAGAAAGGCCTAGTATCTGGCAGCCACCTCCTCATTTCCTTCACCTTCTCCGTTTTCTGCAATGCTGAAAGTTAACAATGAAGGATTTTACATCCAAAACCTTATGTCAGTTTTCTCATGCTCTCTTTAAAAAGAGGCTAAGATCGCTGTAAGTTTCTCACCCTCTGTGGGAGAACTTTATCATGAAAAAACAAGTTGAAAACAATTCCATGTAATTATAGTGACCTCATGAAAATTAATCTCTTGGGTGTTTTATTTATTGAAGACTCTTCCAGTACCTGTACTGTTAAAACTGCATTTGCATCGCTGAAGTAGAAGCTACAGAAGTCTCTGCAGGCTGCTATGACGTGTTTTTCTTGAATGAAAACAGCCCAAACGAGGCTGATCTGTTGTACGAGTCTTGGCTCCTATGACTCTTTCTTAATGTTTGTAGCACTCTTTCAAACTTCATTTTAAAAAATAAATAAAAGATCCACAACATGTACCTCTAACTATTGAGCTCTAACTAATGGCCATACTAACCAAGTGTTGCACAATCACAGCATTCCCCTGGAGGTGCAAAACCAAACACATAGGTCCTTGTAACTGCTCTATAGTGGGATTAATTGTGTTTATAACCAGAGAGTCCTTAAAACGGTTTGGTTCAAAAACATTCATCGTTGAAAAAGCCTGGTTGGTCATTTTACACCTGTGCTTTTCTACCTAATCTTTAGATATAGGTATTGGTTATTTGGATCCACATGAAAGATCACTGACATATTTGGAACCCCACAACTTGATGAATGAAATCTTCAGCTTGTGAATTTGAAGGGTAAAAAAAAAAGAAAGATTTGAACAAAAGACAGTAAATCACAAATGTGTTTATATTTAAATGTTCTTAAAATACTTGAGCAGAACAAATGTCATGACTGTGTGAATCTAAAATCTGGACTTATTTGGACTCCTGAGAATTATTGTAGAAATAAATTGGATGTTTGTGAACCTCCCGAAGAAAAACAAAGTGCTGAAATCTCACTTGGCCAGGAGCATCTGTGCATAATGAGCGGGGTTGATTTAAATGCCTTAGTCCTCATGCCGAGCTGTTTGGACTCTTAATCTTTCCCTTTTCCACTGCTCACTCTGCAGCACTATGACCCTAAGTGACACCCAAAGAAGATTAATTGAAAAGCAAAGTTAAACTAGTTGTTTTTGGGAAGATCCATCCTTAATTGACTGATGGCTTCTGCTGTTTATTTGCTCCAGCTGCTTAAAACTAATCCAAACCCGCTCACTGGTCTGTCGAAAAATCTGCCCAATGTATCTATGTCAGCTCTCTTAATCACTGTGGGGTTGTTTTAATCTAATCTTGCCATCTAAACATGTCTTATTTACTTGTTTTCTGCTCTTGACTTTCCTTGCAGAGAGGGATCTCAGCTCAGTTGTTGAACATCCTGAGCTCCAGACTTCTATGGAAAACTGCAGTAATTTTTAAGAACAGTCCTTCATCTTTATTGTGTTCATATGCAGTGTGATCATAACTATCAGTTATAACTGCAGAGCTAAGAACAAAGGCTACAATTGCTCTATCATCTGCCAGTCAATACACTACTATTTTCCACTGCAATGTGAAGGCGCGTGGTCTCTTCAAGCCAACAGAGCAGCACTGATTCAGTGAAACAGATTCATCGTCTGCATTTCAAATATGCAATCTGCCACCAAGAATGGCTCTGTACTAGACATAGTTAAACAAATGAAATAAAACTGATCCTAATAGTTGAAAAGGTACAAAGAATTCTGCATAATAAAACAATACAAAATCTCAATTGTCTTGGTTTTCTCTTACTTCTTTATCTAAAAATAAGAATGAATAGCAATAATATCAGGTGGTGGGCTTCTTTTTTTTTTTAATTAGAAAATCAAATTACTAGAAAAAATTTTAAGCCAGTTTTGTGTGTGTTTTGCCTAATGATGCAATCATAACAAATGTAAAAAAAAAATGTTAATCTCAAACTCAGACTATGCAATGGTTCAAAACTTTCCCCTCAAAGACCCTAAAATTACACTTCAAACTCTACAGACCTTATTTAACATATCACTGTTAAGGTTCACCGTAGTTAGTAAAAACTTAGGTTTGGCTTGTTTGGAAGGGTTTTTTGGATCAAAGCTCTTCTTTTTATTAAGAACTTGGGAGCAAGGCTCATGTCTGCAAAATTACATCTGAACAAACAAGATTTCTGAAATAATGTCTTTTGGACAAGCAAGACCAAAACAAATGCTTGGCCACAATGCACAGCACCACTTTTAGAGATCTCATGCCAACTGGAAGGCACAGTGGTGGAGGGGCAATGATTTGGGCTCCGTTTGCAGGTTTCATTGGGCCAAACATGAACTCCTATGTAAAAAAAAATTTTCCAGAGTATACTGAGAGGCTATCTGTCCAATTTCTGAAGCTTCATGAGAGCTGCCCTCAAACAAATGAATGCAAACTTCAATGAATTGAAGCAACATTGGAAAGAACGCAGCTTGTACTGTCACAACTCCACAAATCCTGGTTGCAAATAAGCAAAGTAGGTTTTATCTCTACAATGGATTGGTTTGACATATGTGGACATTTCTTGTAGTCTCCTATACAAAGGAAGACCTTCAGTAATATAAATACCCATACTGGTTGCTTTTTCAGAGTTTCAAGAATTTACTTTTTTGAACAGCAAGAAATACACTGTTCTGACATGTAGTAGCATTTCTAAGTTTTTAAGTGATGGTTTTTGGCAGCTCCACTGAGATCCCTTGTGGATGTTTTTTTCTTTGGCCCAATATACAAAGCCAACCATCATAAACCTTGGAGTGAAAGTGGACTCAAATCAGGTCAGTCAATAAATCAAGCTTTTTATCAGTTGAGGCAGCTGGCTAAAATAAAGATAATTCTTTCCAGGCAACATTTTGAAACCAATATCCATGCCTTTGTAACCACTTGGCTAGATTATTGCAATGCTCTTTATATATGGATTAGTGGTTCCTCTATCACTCAGCGTCAGAGGGTACAAAACACTACTGCACATCTTTAAACCGGACATTGCAATATGAGCACATTTCACCTATTTTAGCCTCAATCCACTGGCTGCCCATACATTTCAAGTTCAAAATACTTGTATTTGCTTTTAAAGCCCTTGATGTCCGTGCCCCATCTTACCTCTATGAGCTGCTACAACCACATTCACCCTCCATTCTCTCAAGTCAGCAGACCAGCAGGTCCTGAGGGAACTGAAAACTAAACGCAAGATTTGCGGGGGTCGTGTCTTTGCTGTTTTAGAACAACCTCCTTCTGCCCATCAGGTAGGCCTCCCTGTCTGTTTTGAAATCCCTCTTTAAAACCCATCTCCTCTCCTTGGCCTTTGACACCATCTGAAATGTTGATTTCTTTAGTTTCTTTTAAATAATGTTATTTCATTTGTTTTTATTGTAGAGGTTCTTTTACTTTATTTTATGTTTTTGTTTATTCTTTTTTTTTTTCTTCTGTACAGAACTTTGGTCTTGTGGTTGTTTAAAGTTCTTTATAAATAAAGCTGGTATGGTATGGTAATGCATATTGTCCACTGCACAAGGTCTTTGTTTAAAACTTTGGCATGCAAGACAATCTGTTGACACTTAAAGTATGTGTTGAAGATGATGCTCAGCTACTACCACACCAAATTTTAGCTCAATATCTGTAAAAGTGACTGAGTTGTAGCCATTTTTGTGTTATTTAAAGTTGATTAACTGTGGTGGCCGTCTTGAATTGGATTGACTCCAAAAATTAATCAGCTGTGGATGCACATCCAATGATTTCTTCCTGAGAGCTTCGTTAAAATCCATTTAGTAGTGCATGATTTATTTTGCTGACAAACAGAAACTCACACGAGCAATTACATGATCACCCACCATTATAAAAAAGTTTGAGCTGTGTAAGCTTTTATTGAATTGTCATAATTACTTTAAATACATTACAATTATATTAAATTTGATTAATAGCATAGGTTTTGAATGTGAGAAAAGTCTAAAACTATTGCTTCTGAAGAACCTATAAATAAATTTCCCTGTAGCAGTGCAGCAATTACTAAACCATTTATTAATTTACATAAAGTCCCAACACACAGATAAGTCAAGAAACCACTTTGGCTGCAACACTAGTCAAACCCAACGAAAAGTCACACATTTGAACAGCTAAACGGTTCTTGAAATTTAGCTGGCAGCTAGCCTAGCAAGTCATCTGCCAGCTTGATGTGTGCTTCAAGAATCTGGCCCAAACAGATGAACTGTGAGCCAGAATCCAAACACAGACTCTGAGAAACCAAGAACCAAGCCTGCTATGGTCCAGTCATGTGAGCTGGTCTGCGTCGGTCTACTTTTTGTGTTACTGCAGTATATTAATGATGGCCAACAAATAAAACTAAGCAAAAGGCATCAATACAATATTTTATCTTAAAAGGCTTTCAGTCCATTGTTCTTTAAACCAACCTTAAAGTGCTCAGTATTTGGCAAAGTTGGTTTGTAAATTCAGTTTTGAAAAAAATAATGGAAAGAGCAGATTAAAAACAGTACAATTATTTTACTGTGGCTCAACAAAATGTCTCATATACAAAACTTTAAAAAACTTTGAACCCAAAATTCTTCTGTATTAATAAAAGGAGATTATACTTTTACCAACTCAAACTTTCCTGCTAAACATTGGACTTCAGGTTGGTAATGTCTCTGTTGTGTGGCAAACACATGATCTCACAGCAGTAAAAGCAATCCGGAAAGATCTAGAAAAGATTACTCAGCTCATTAGGTATGTAAAAGTATCACCTCTGATGACCCTGACTCGTAAACATTCTCCAAATGCAAGCCACTTGTTTCCATGGTGACGTTATATAATAAAATATGAGAATTTAAAACAAAAAACTACATTTATTAAAATGTTGAAAAAGGTTAAATGCTGAACTTATTTTTTTCAATAAAAATTACAGACACATTCTTATAGAAAACAAACAACAAGATCATTCAAAGCATCTAATCTAAAAAGCTTATTTAAGATGTTTAGGTTGTAGCCAATTGATGGATGATGTTCTATAAAAGTCATATGCTGTGGCTTAGTGCTACAATTCATTAACTTCCATTAATCTACACTTAGATCCAATAATAAAGTGAAAAGTGAATATTATACAATTTTGTAAATGTATTGAAAAGGAGAATCTTGACATATCACATATACATACATAGAAAATGACTTGAGGCACCTTTAGCAGGAGTTCCAGCTTCAAGTCTTTTTGGGTTTGATGCAATAAACTTTAAACACCTGGA
>JAOXNZ010000117.1:19758919-19771580 GCA_028566095.1 Kryptolebias brasiliensis | reverse complement strand
AAGTCCAGTTGCTTTTGTTTTTAACCTTTTTTGGATTCACCATGTCCTGGATGACTGAGAATCTACACCAGCATATAAACCATTGTGTGGCAGAAACACAAGCAGACAAGACAAATTAAGAAGAACCAAACTAAAAGGGATATTTTGGCCACTCTACAACAGGTAAGCTAATTATTGTTTATAACCTTATTAACTGTTCAAATAACTTTTTAATGACCACAGTTTGGAGAAGCGAAGTTTAATTCTGACAAGACTTGACGAGCTAACAGCTAGTCCAAACGCCAGGACAAAAGTGGATTGCTGTCAAAATGGCTCCAATCTCCACAATTTCATAGCAGTTCATGCAAAAACTGTTTCATAAACCTTTACACTGCTGTTAATCTTTCAATCATTTGTGATATTTCAGCCAAAAAAAAAAATCAAACACATAATGCAAAATATCAATGTAAAAGTTTAAATAATAGCATTTGCATGAACTGCATGGTTTGAATTAGAGGGAGCTTGTTGAGCCCCTTAGCTGAGACTTCAACTCCCCTAAAAAAGAGGTCGGACTAGCCATAAGCTCATATATTCAGTCAGAATAAACCATTTCTCCAAATTGAGGCAGTTAAAAAAAAGCAGGTACGGTATTAAACGTTTTATAACTTTTCTACAGAACCCCACATTAACAGTCTTCTTTAGCTTTTCTAACATTTGCCACTGTTAATCACGAATTACCCTTCAAACCAGACCTTGTACATTTTATTAAAGCAAAACTTGCACTCAAATCACTAAGCTGCTCTTCTGTGTTCAATTTTGCCATTTTAAATAGACATTAGCTTCAACTTGCCAAAATCAAGTGCTATACAAAAAAAATAAATAAATCCCGCTTTTGTTTTTGCTATTCTGTCTGCTACAGGATGATAGAAGGTCTCTACATAAATACCTGCAGAAAGACGGTGAAATTGTACCTGCACAGTCAGTATATTTTATGTTGATTTTCATGTGGACATGTATCTACAACTAATAGCTCTGGTACTTCATGTCCTTTATTTGGAATTAAAAAAAAATAAAAAATGGTATTACTTTATACAAAACTATACCAGTTTTTGCTTATCTAGTAAAAGCTAGTAGCTGCTAGGCTCTGGAGAAAACTGAAAGTGATCCAGTGTTTGCCACAGTGGTCCAAACAATAATCTCATTGGGAGGAGGAGGAGGTGTATTGGCGCCTGACTATTATTTTTTTTTTTTGAAACATCTGTTTTTCCAAAGTTGCATAGTTTTCACTTAAAGGTCAATGGAGACAAAACCCAAACATCAGATAGTGTGTTTCACAGAACCTTCTGGAGACCTCTGTGGTACCGTTTATCCAGCAGCTTATCAACAAGTGCATTTGACTTAAAGCAGCACCACATTGTGATGAGTCGACATGATGCAGCCAGAGCTTGAAAAAGTCCACGCCTGTTCCAACGTTTTTCCGGCCCTTTGAAAACACTAATGGGGCTATAAGTCAGCCAATTTTACAGATATTGAGCTACATATTTGCGTGGTAGCAGCTGAGAGTCATTCAATACACGTCCTCTGAGCTCTAACGCTCTAACGTTTGACATAACTGTTGAAGTCAACCCAATCTGTCTGGTACCAAAATATCTCATGAACCGTTGGACATACTGTAATGAAGCTCTTTTTTTTTTTTGGTCCTCTTGTGGCATCTCGGGTATACCATATAGAGAAGATGGTTGCCTACATGTGCCAGAACAGATTTGCTCTACAATACGGATATCTCAAGATGAGAATCCTAATTGCATGATTTGCTTTATTGAATCAAGACTGAATCTGAATCTAGCATTAGATTAGGCGACCACATTGTTGTAACAGCAACCTGTTTGTATGACCTTCAATTATCAGGACTTTTTTGTGAACCAGTGCTTGAAGGTGTGTGTAGAGGGGTGGGGGGGGACAATGGAACAATTATTTTCAAGATTTGACCAAAATGATTGAGCAGCTGGATGCAGGACAGTTTCTGAACAAATTAACTGTTCAAGTTCATTTATATGGAGTCACGGGAAATAAAACTATTTATTTCTTTAATAAATACAACCCTTACATTGCAGTTCAAATATAACAAATCATAAAGGCTAGATAAGGCTCGCTAAACCAGGACTGCCACAGATACCCATGTTACAGATCAGCTTGTTTCTAGACTCACTGGGGACACCAGCATCTCAGCCTGACAACAGCAGTGGTGTTGGTGTGATCAGCTGACTTAACATCTTAATGAACATAATGTATTTACTCCTTCTTTGCATACTGAACATTAAAAGTATTCTAAAATATTGCTTTAAACTGACTTAATTTAATCTGATCATTAAATATTGTGACGTTAAGAATCAGAATCTAATATCTAAAAATTCAATTTAACAGGAGCTACAAAGAAAAAACACTAAACTCGAATTCTAATTTTTGTGTGACTGCAAGCTAAGGGCCACAACATACTACACATTGAGAAAATAGCACCTCTGAGCACGGATTTCTGTTGCGTAAACTTTATCTTTGCAGAAACTCAAAGTTTTCAAAGTGGCTGCAGATAGTAAAAACTGAGTTCCCAAGGACGTTTTTGTTCCCCGAGGTGAGATGTAGATGTTTCAGCTGTGCAGAGTGAGGCTGCGCAGCAGGACTTTGACCTGAATGACAGAGTTAAAACGCTTACGAAACCACTGCTAACATGCTGAGTTTTATGGCTGCTATATACAGTATGTTAGTTACATAAAAGAAATCTTGTTCATATTTTGCACAACACTTAATGTATCACTGAGAACAATAAGAGGTTTTCTAGCATTTAACTACCAAATTAAATATTTCATTCAGGAATAAAACAAAAAAAACAGTGACTTTTTGAGGTTATGTTGAGAAAATACAATTTGAGGGCCAGTGATAAACTTACTAACCAATCATTTGCTTAAAATCTTCATGTCTTAAGTAAAGGCTTTTTTGAACAAACTAAAGTATTTCCCTAGATAATTCTTGAGCTTCAAAGCAAAAAGACAATAGATCAGTTAATAGCCCAAGATGTTTTCATGCAGCCACCTTGTAGTCGAGGCCTCCAAAATTGATTACATTGTAGGTAACTGAACCTTTGCAGTAAATGGGCAGCTGCATTGCACTGTTCTGGTCAAACAATTAAACTAATTTATTAAAATAATCATCTCAAACTTCAAGTTCTCTCAGGAGCTCCATGTCAGCACTGGTGAGCTCGCTCCGAAGGCAGATAGCTTATCTGTCAGAAGGAGCTGGGGGATGTGCTGGAACAAGAAAAATCTGCAATGACTTCCAGTCAGGAATTGAAGAATCTGCTGCTAAAATCTTGGCACCATTCAAGACAAAGCATCTGTATAGGTGTTAAAAAGTCCAAAATCTTGGATTTGATTTGGTGGTAAATTAAGCAGGAGAAGCCATGCTGTTGCTCAATAATGAAGAACATGACTAGAGAATTCTTCAGTCACACACACTATAGCACATGAAAAGCAGTTTATGAGGTTTACCAAACGTTGTAGAAAACATTTCTTTAAATAGGTTTATGCAAGACGTTCCACAGTTGAGCCTATTCAGTCCAAAAGTACAATTTAATTTTTTAATCATAAATTACCAAACAATGAAATAACTGTTATAATAGTTTTTGCAAAAGCTTAGGGCTTACAGTTTTCTCTCAAATCGCTCCAGAATACAGAAAGCGCACACCCAAGCTCCCATAAACTGCCATTATATCTGAGCTCAGAATCTTCTTTTTAAAACTGGAAGTGATGGGTATATTTAAACTTGTCGTATCTTCTACATAAAACACTGTAGAAACATAAAAATTAATGTGTGATCATCAGAGTCTTTTACTACTTCGGGTTCAGGATTTCCTTTTTCCAATACAACCTAAAGTTTCTGCACAGTGACCGCGTGTTTGAGGCTTACTTTCTAGTCTCAAAGTGACAAACACGTGTGTGGTTACTATAGTTACCCTGATGAGCCACATTTCTTTTGATCTCTGTTCTTTTTACACTTCTTAGATAGTTTATACATCAAAAGTCTGGCATTTTGTCAGTTCAGGTTATTACAAAAGGAAGTCCCAAATCAGAAAAAAATAATAATAATAAAAAAGGTTTTTGTTGGAGTTTTGGGCAGTACTGGCACTATTCAAAAGTTCTTCAAACATTTGAGTTATGTTAGATATTTGAAAACAGAAAGGGGGAAAAAAAAAAAACACATTTAAACAAACAGAAGAAGTGGTTTTAAGTCTTAAAGTTTGTTGATTCAGAGAGCAATTTCAGTCAAAGTAATTATATAACTGTGTCACATCACTGCCACAGTCAGCAGACGAAAAAAAAAAAAGTTAGATTACTTAGCAAGCAGAACTCTAAAATGTGTGTTCACTTCAATCAGATCTTTGAGCTGTTCTTCTCCTCTAACCTCACACTCGTGACAATTAGCAGCATGACAATTCCCCTTCTGTGGTTAAAGTGAATATCTCGCTGAAGTGCTGAGCAAGTCTCAATTTTAGAAAGAAGACTTTTCTGGAATATTTTGTTAGAGCCGGTGAAACAATCACAACCAATTGCCTGTCTTCTCCAGACTTGCACATATGCACAGGAGCATTTTGTGGGGTGCATAACGCAAGGGGAGAAATAACAGTGACACCTCCCTGAAACTGCTCAAACTTTCGATCAAGCAGCAACAAATAGTGACAGCTCCCTCCAAAAAGCAAACTATCCTGCACTGTTTTGGAAAATGAAAAAAAAAAAAAGAGAGACACGGATTAATCAAGCTTTTTAACCTCCTTAAACTCATGTTACAAATTGAACACAAAAGATACTCACAGATGACTGAAGCACAAAAAGAGCTGCGAGCTTTACTAAATGCTAGTCACTTGGAAGACTTCTCTCCCCCCTTGAAAGCCTTGTGCAGCTGAAATGACTCACATCCCCTCTTCCAACCTCTGTCAACCATCACGAGGAGGTAAACATTTCCAAATATGGAGAAAATATGAAGACAGTATTGAGGTTAATATCAGTTTGGTTTGCTTTTAGCTCGGAATGCCAAACTGTGTGAGCCAGAGTCGCATAGCAAAGCCAGTTCTGTGGTGCATACCTCTCACTTGGAATAATAATGATGATTGCAGAGAACTTTTCACAGTTGTTTTGAGCTCAGTCTGACCCAAGATGGGTAAAAATGTGAGCCTGCTTTATCAGGTTTGTTTTGAAGACTAAATGCAAACAGTAAAAGATGAGGAGGGTTAAAGCTACAGACAAATTTTACCCGATTGCTAAATTGCAGGGAAAAATAATTCACTGGGGCCAGAATGGTAGGTAGAGTTAGCCCATTCACTACAAGAAGCTATCTTATTGCACAGATTGTCCTCAAGTGACTAAGAAGATGTAATTAAAGCCTGATTACTCCCATGAGCGCCATAGGTCAAAGGCTTAACAGGCGCTAAGGGAGAAAATTACAATGGTCTTCCTGGATTGGAGATGCATTGAGGAGCAACTTGGCTCGAGAGTCCTCATTTCCTGAAACAGAACAAACCTACTTCATTAAGGTCCCTCAGGAAAGGACCCCATTCGCAGCATTTAACACTTGTGCATTACAGGGAAAGGCTGCTAGTAGCTTATTCCTGGACACGATTTTTCTTTGAGTAACCTTTGTAAAAATGGAGAAACCTGATAGAAATTTTATTTATCGCAACACCAACTCAGTGTTAACGTTTGTTTCTGAAATCATATCGTTTTCAATAAACCACCAGCTCAGTACTTGAGAAAATATATAAGAAGCAAAAGGTGAAAAATGAAAAATGGGCCGCTACAATTTTTTTGGAGTTTTGTTTCATAGATATACCAACTCCAAAAGACTGTCCCTACTGCATGTTTGAAAGCACATTAATAGATATAAACAATTAATCAGAGCCATATAGAGGTGCCTACAGTGTCATCACTCAAAGGACAGCAGTAAGTCTTTTTAAGCTTTTGAATTATGACAAATGTTTATCTCACATTACAATATATATAGAATTGAGCCATCTTGACACTAATCACCTAACATTATTTTCGTCTAAGTCAAATCTTATAATGATCATCCATTGTAAGGCCACAGGGAACAAAAACATAAAAAAAAAAAATCAAGGAGGGAAACCCAGAGATCCCTTTCCCCGCCAACACTCTCCAGCTCTTGCCAGAGCAGAGAGGATACATAATCCCTCCAGCGAGTTCGAGGTCTGCCCCAGAGTCTCTTCCCAGTGGGACGTGCTTGGAAAGCCTCCAAAGTAAGGCGCCGAGGAGGCATCCTAATCAGATGCCCGAACCACCTCAGTTGACTTTTGTCAATTCGGAGGAGCAGCAGCTTTACTCAGCGCTCCGAGGCCTAGTTTCAAATTACAGTACACTTGTTTAAAATCTGACTCACAATCAATAAAAATGAGGCCTAGTGAAAAAATGTTAAAAGTACAAGCTTTTTCAGTGACTCAGCAGCATGCATTTCCTATATTATATTTGTTGCTGTTTGTACAATAGACTGTAGAATAAACAGTGCCTATAAAAGGTATTCACCCTGTTGGATGTTTTACGCTTTTATTGCTGTCATAAATCAATCACGGTCAATATAAGTTAGCCTTTTTGACAAAGAAATTGAAAAACCTTCGATGAGAAAGTGAAATCAAATTTTTACAGAGTAATACTAATTAAATATAAATACACAATATAAAATATGTGACTGCGTGAATATCCACCCCCTTTAAAGTGTCTCAGAAAAGATTATTAAATAGTACAAGTCAAGGGATGGATACAGATAGATTTCCAAGGCCCTAAACAGCAACAGGAGTTCTGTTAAATCCATCATCAAGAGATGGAAGGAATATGAGACATATGTAAATCTACCAAGAGCAGGTGGTCCTCACAAACTGAGTGACTGTGAAGAAGGAGGTATAGTTACAAAAAAAAAAGAAAAATCAATTGACCAAACACAAATCTCCTTACTTTTTGAGCTATGTTTAGGTAACATTTAATTGTCCAACTCTGAACGTTACTTTACAAAAAGAACAGCAGCAAGTAATATTCTCTGCAACATATTTACTCTGAACATCCTATAAATTTAATCTTAATTTTATTCTATAGGTTAGGGTCTTCCATATTTTTGTATACATTTTTTGAAAAATCTGAATATCTTAAAATAACTTGCTGATACTCTGTTTTTCAGTCAACGCTGATTTTAAATTTAATTTCATTTTCAGGATTAAATCAAGATTTTAACCTTGATCTTTAAACTGTTAACAGCTGATAACAGCATAACTAAAACTGGTGCCATGAATCCATGAATAATCTGAAAAGAGTGACTGTGTGTTCCCTCTCTCTTTATGTGCATCTCTGCATCAAAATTAAAATAACATTATAGCTTTAACTATTATGTGGTATTATTTAACGCCATAATAGCTGTCAAAATACAAAATTTTGCAATGTTTTAGTTTGATTTTATGTGTATCATCTATGATAAAAATAACCACTAAATACGTACTACCAAAAGCCTACTGCATCATTTGTATTAAATGAGCAAAATCAGTAGAGACAGGTTTTGTTGCCGACAATTAACAATTACGAGTCGTTTGTCCAAAGTGTACTTGTTAATGTTCAAATGTAAACAGTCTCGGCGCCCAACAGATAATGAGTCGGTAAAATAGTTTAGTAGTAGTTGCATTCTTGTTTTTAAATAAAACCAATTAAATTGTGTTCCTATATTTAAGGGATGAGCATTTCAAGCCAAAATGCTCTTCAAATTTGTTGGTAATTGTTTGATTATTCTTTACCTATCCACAAACATAAGACTAACTTGCACAGGGCTAATAAATAAAAGCACAACAAACTGCTCAAATGCAAAAAGAAAAGCATCTTAACAAGCACTAATCTCAGCTGCTGCAATGTGTTTCTGGGCAATTGTTAGTTTTGAGTTTTTGATTTTTTTTTAAAAAGTGACGTGTCTACATGGTTGGGACTTGCAGTAAATTAAAGTCTACTTGACTTGACTGAAGTCCTGCTGTGAAAACACCTTTATTGGAACTTAGGCTTCAGGTACAGAAACATGTGCTACTGCTAATTCTGCAAAGTGGGGATTCTTCTATTCTTTCATTTTCCCTGGTCCTACGAATCAACACACAGGGGGATGCATATATTCTAGCAGTAAAGGTGTAAATCACTAGTGACAGAAGTCACCAACTACCAAATTTAAAAAGAAGAGGAGGAGGACATTTCTCCTCACCAAAAGTGCATTTGTTTGGTGAAAAGTACACTTTTCATCCACATGCAAAGTTCAAACTCAGATTTTAGTTGGGATACCCTGTAGCAAAATCTTTTTGGTGCATACCACTTGTACAGAAACGCAGCAGGAGACCTTTTAGCGCTTTTCTGCACATCATTCTAATCTTTTTCCCCTTACTTCCTGTCTAAAAATAGAGGAAATCCACCGGAAAGTTAAACAACAAAAAAATAAATAAATAAAAATCTTGTTTTAGTTTACAAAACAACTTTAAAGTAATTGAGCTGTAGAACAAATAGTCCTGTTTATTCCATGGAGTCTTGTTAAAACATAGTGCTTCGTTGTCCTTAATCACAACTGACTGCCATTCAGATAATGCGCTCCACGCCAGTAGCAGAATAAAAAAAATGAAGCCACCACCTTCAAGAAACTGTTTTACAACAGCAGCAGTTCTCTCTTTCCTCTTTAAGACATCATGTTTGTAATGTGACCTATTTCAGAGGTGATGTGCAGCAATAAAAAAAAAAAGTGCAATGGAAAAATACATCTTCAAACACAACGTTCAGCACATCTTTAAGTCTAATGCTACTGTTCAATATCGCCCATTCGCACGCTGAGTTTCAAAGGTTCAAAATAAGTTGCTTCAAGTTCCATCACCATTTCAAGAGTCAACACAAAAGAGAGGACTACCACACAAGATGCAAAAAACTCAAAATGTTATCTTACCTTTTCTCCTCTTTGGATGTTAGGAATTTCTGGAAGGTAGCTGAAGCTCTTTGCAGTATGCTGAAATCTGTTGACATTGAGAAATAAAGACAAGTTTGTATTACTCAAATAGATTCCCCAACTGTAATTAGGCTGCGCAGGAGCACACCAGCATAATAAACAGATACGGTCATCTGGGAGGCATTATTTCCCTGTGACTGTATCATTCATCAGTGGAAGGAAAGATGGAACTTGGCGTGGCTCCTATCAATTCCACCTCTGCACCCCAGTTCAAGTTGTCCATTTATAGTCTAGTCTGTCAGAGACCTGTCACAGCGCTAGGGCCAAAACTACACTGGGAACATCCACAACAAGACAAACAATGCTGATGAGTGACACCGTAGCACTGTTTGCAGAAGTCAACCAACAAGTGATAATCAAATCTATAATTAATCCATCTCTGGTGCATAAGGAACCAGTTGGATTCAACTTTGTATTGACCATCTCACAGTTAATTTATTGAAGTACACAAGCACAGGTCCAAGCTGATGAAGGTCTAAACAGAAAAAAGAAAGAGGTAAGCACATTTGTTTGAATGAAGCTCAGCCCTGTAGAGGCCTTAACGTCAGAAGTTAAGAAGCCAGTGTTAGACAAGAATCAGAAACTCTGCACAGGACCTGCTGCTCCATAACCAATCATAGCTCACAGTTTCTGTGAGAGCCCTTAGCTCTCAGGCTGCAGGTTTACATGTGGCTCCTAGAGTTTCTAAAAGTAAAAAGGGAGGCAGAGCTTTCAGTTCTCACGCTCCTCAATTGTGGAACAAACTTCCAGTTTTTGTCCGTGAGGCTGACACCCTGTCTACTTTTAAGACTAGGCTTAAGACTTTTCTTTATGGTAAATCCTATAGTTGGGGTTGGCTTTGGTTTCATGAGCTATCCCATACTTATGCTACTATAGGCTTAGACATACTGACCACATTTCTTCCCTCTGCTGTCTTCACGCTCCATGTTTGTGTTCACATATATTGCTGTCTTTAACCTTTTGTGTTTTCTGTTCTCATAGGAACAACAACTGGCCCACATTTCTGTTTGTTTCTGTCTCATTTTTGTCCTCTCAACCCAAAACAGTCGAGGCAGATGGCTGCCCATGCTGGTCAAATAATCAAGAAGAAAGAAAGAAAGAAAAAAAAAAAGAAAAAAAAAAAAAAAAAGAGTGCTTTTGCTTAAAATGTCATGACTAATAAAATATTAGTTGCAGTTCTCAACACCTGTTTTTAGTTGCTGTGTTTTCTGGGAAAGAATGTCAGGGTTTATGCTCGTAATCTGAACCCCATCTATGATGACGAGACAGTGTTTACAATAAAATGCCTCTGATACTGTTTTTTATGTGCAAAAATACTGAACTATTAGATCATTTCAATTAATATAACCGAACAATAGTGCTACAGTATTTTCTAGATAATTTGTGTACCTATGGTCAACAACTATTCTCCAAAATTGTCATGAATCTATTTAAGTTCCTGATTAAAACAAGGATAAATGTACATGATGTTAGTTCAGAGCCTAATATTATAAAATGGCACTGAATACCCTGTGACAAAACTGAACATTCTAGATATAAACAAAGAGCTTGCTAGCTTGCTTGGTGGCTGGTAAAAACACATGACTGTGGTCACCATCGGCATTAACATTTGTGTTTTTTCAATCCAGAACTTCAGAGTAAGGACACTGAATTGGGCTGCAGGATTTCCCCATTATTAAATCAGTCGACTGTGTTATTGTGAAATGCAACATATTACACGTTACACCCACACCTGAGAGCACAGCAGAAGTTTGAAACAGGTACTGACATGTCTGTGTCATGAGTACAGAGATGCAGCTAGGTTCAAATGTGTTCAAAAGAACACACACTTCTGGTTTTCATCTTACAGGATTATGCAAGTTTATTCTGGATGTGTATGTATTAATGTCTGAACTACAGACACACAAGCATGCAAACAAATATGTCTGAAGTGCTTTTCAAAGTCAATTTTGTGACATCTGTTCAGAAAATATAAGGTTCAAGCACCAAAAGGTTTTGAATGACAATTTTAATCTGACATTATCACCCTGTTGAACAAGTCCAATTTGTCAAAGTTAATGAAAGCAGGGCTAAAGCAACTAAAAGCCAGTAAGAGCACACAACCAACCACAGCTGCAAACACTGCTGTCTCTCACGGGTATCAGCAAATAACAGTAAAACTTCACGATCATGGACTATATGGCACAAGATAAAAATTTGTTTTTACTTGATCAAATCCTAAGCATGAGACACTTTGTAAATGTTGTGTTACAGTAACTGGTTGCTCTCCTTTCATGCTGCACACACTAACTGTGGTCCAGTTGGTTATTAACCCCGGGATGAGGCACACAAATTTGAACTTAAAAAAAAAGTGAAGCGGTGATACAGTCTGTTTTACCATCTACTTTTAAATAAAAAATTGCAGGTACTTGAGAAAATAATGAATAATAAAACAACTAACTGTGCAGCCATAGCCTGCACAGTTTTTAGAAATATTAAGAAGGAATATTTTAACCATTTTCAAATGGGGTTCTGTGGAAAGGTTATTAACAATTAATATCTTGCCTGCTGTAGATTGCTTTTTCTTCTCAGCTTGTAGTAATAACTATTTAAACCTGACAGGACTTGAGTATTGGCTAATCCAAAAGGCAGCCAAGACTAAAGTGGATTGCTGCCGTCCTAAAATAGCTCCACTCTCCAAACTTTCATAGCGGTTCATGGAAACCTTTTATACACCTTTACACTGTTGTCAAACTGACAATGCATAGTTACTTACATGGAGTTCTGTGGTTCTTTGCAAACAGCGGTAGCAGTGGCGAAAGGTAAAAGTTCTGGTGCAGTCTGGGTTCTCTTCTGGCAGAATTTCATAATATTTGTAATTCAAAAACAACAGTGGAGTATAAAGAAATATATACGAGAAGAAGACAAGTGTTTGGACAAGCCATTATTGGCTCGTTCTTATGGTCCGAGCAGACGCACTTCCAAGGCTGCCTTATAACACACACTTCTGAAATGATCTACTAGTTCAGTACTTTTGCCCATTACAAAAAAAAATCCGTAACGGAACTGTATTATTGTAAACACTGTCTCGTCATCGTAGATGGGGTTCAGATTACCTTCAGCTCTCTAAAGCAGTTCATGCAAACACATCTCTATACCATACTCAAGTTTGCATTACAGGATTATTCCGGCAGAAATATGATTCAATTCCTGCAGGAAGTGACCCCAGGCTGCATCAGAAGCACTTTTTGCAGTTGCAAATAACCACAGAATTCTATGTAAACAACTGTGTAATGGGAAACTGATATGAACCTCAATGAAAATTCGGAGACCAAAGCCATTTTAAGATGGCAGCATGTACTTAGCTGTGTTCGTACAAGCCGTCAGGCCTACCGACAGTAAACTACTTCTTCAAGCTGAGGTCGTTCAAAGAGCCATCTATAACAAGTAAGATATTAATTCATGAAAATTCCCTTTAAACCCTTTTAAAGACCTTCATAAACGTCAGTTTTATTTGTTAGCTGTAATGTGTTAAATAAAACTGAAATAAATAAAATCTAAGTGGTATTTCAGGTCAAATAAAACAGCAATATTAAAAAAAAAAAAAAAAAAAAAAAAAAAAAAAAAAAAAAAAAAG
>JAOXNZ010000117.1:19737951-19754747 GCA_028566095.1 Kryptolebias brasiliensis | reverse complement strand
TTTCATCACCCCTTATATCAAAAGTAAGCAATTAGGGGTACAGCAGCAATGCTGGAGACAATGTGGTAACATGAATGCCAATCACTCACATGTTTTTTGGTTGTATACGGGACTGCAATCATTTTTAGACAGAATTCTGAGGACTTTGGAGGATATATTTGGCTTCAAAATAATTAAGGATGTGAGAACAATGTTCCTGGGTCTGATACCTGATGCCATATCTCAAACTGAGGACACTTATCTCTTCAAAATTTTGATACTTGCATACAATAAGGCAGTTACAAGAAACTGGCTGAAGTGCGACCCTCCAAGCTTCGTCCAATGGGTGGATATTGTAGAGGAAATACATGTTATGGAGAAGCTGACCTATTTTCTCAGGACTAAGGCAGGGACCCATGCAAGACTTTGGGCTAAGTGGATAACGCACAAGAAGAATAGTGGGTTGTATTTCCAGTTCTAGTGAGACCAGCTAAATAAGTTAGCGATACAGATAATACCACTCATGTTCTCTTGTTCTAATTCTGTGTCTTGGAATGCCTGTTCTGTATATAACTTGTAAATAAAGTAAATGTAAATAAAGAGTTAAAAAAAAAAAGTACGTGGTACGATGAAGAAACAGCTGGAGGAGGATTTTGCAACAAATTAACTTAATTGACATCAGGTCAGTAAGAGGACTGGGTATAAAAAGAGGCTGATTTTAGGATCTATGCAAGAAAATCTGTTTTTGATCAATCTGCGTTTTTATTTAGGGCAACTAAAAAGTGAAATATACCTCTTGATGGTTCAAAAATTTGAGGATTACTTTATTTTTTTACATAAAGACTAAAAATCGGCTTTTAGTGACCACTAATAAATGGATTTTTGGTCAATTGGTTGTTCATGTCTTTTCATTCCTGTATTATCTGAACCTTTGAGGTTTAAAAATTTTTATTTTACATTCGTGCTCATTAGAATTAATTTGTATCCATCTTAGATGCATTTGTTATTTTAACCCTAAGCATATATTGGTGTTGTTGATTATTTTTTTGTATTGTATATGTATCATATGTTTCCTTGCTAAAGGGCTGTAAATGAAAATTAGACCAATTGTTTAAATCTGGCACAATGCATCATTTTTTTTTTATGAGTCCAGTTTTTTGTGCACGGTCCTAATTAAACTCCAGTTCTAATAAACTCCAGCGAAAGTCTCAAACTGCACAGCTTCTTGACAATCTGGAGCGTTTCTAAGGCGTTCAGTTGAAGACAACCGGACATAGGATTTTTTAAAAAGCGCTGTCTAAAAAAAGAATGCAGTTTGGTAAATATCTTCATGCTAGCACAGAGCACTCATCCAGTCAAGTGTGAATTAACAAATGTTATCGTCTAAACAGATTCAAATGCAAACAATATGCATTGCATGCTGCAGTGCCCCCATATCCTGTCATGCACCGCCTGTCTTCTGGAAATGTGTGAAAAAATGTCTGAGCTTCCTTTGTTAAACCAGAATCTAAAATAATTGCTATTGTTCCAGTAAATATTACAGAACAATTACCATCCATCTTAGTACTATCTTTAAGAGCAGACAGTTGCAGTCTACTGTGGTTTGTACCTGAGCCTGTCAGGCACTGGAACAGGATTTTAAACTCATCATCCGTTTGGTTTATAGATTTGCCCTATTAACATTTACCCCCGTCAGCATAGGCTCGGGTCTTGCATTGTTGTGGTGCTATAGTCAACCGTTTGTATCCGGTTTTCCAGACTTCATGGGTTTTTCATTGTTACAATGACCTGCACGAGGGTCTAGACCAGGGGTAGGCAACCCTGGTCCTCGAGTGCCACTCTCCTAAATGTTTTACTTCTTTCCTTGCTCCAACACACCTGATTCAGTGGTTAAATTATCTCTTCATGTTCTGCAGAAGCCTGTTAATCAACCATTGATTCAAATCAGGTGTGTTGGAGCAGGGAAGCAAGTAAAACAGGCAGGAGACTGGCCCTCCAGGACCAGGATTGCCTACCCCTGGTCTAGACAGTGGAGCATACAGTACCAAGCACACATAGGACCACCAATATTAATAATGACTCAGGCCCAAGCGTCCGCTGGCTCGTCTGAACGGAATACACTGAGGCTTTTCCTTGTTTGGCTCAACACGAGGTCAGTCTCTCTGTGTGATCCTGCCATCATGAAGCTTGACTGACTCATGGGTTTCCTCTTCTTCTTTTTTCAGAGAAATGTACATGTGAGCAGGGGGTGGGGTGTCGGGATAGATGGTGGGGACACAAAGCACACAACTCTCAGTTTTATTCAAGATCCACTTAGGGTAGGAATGAATGAATGAATTAATGAATATTTACAAAACTTTTAAATGTAGGTCTGTGAACATCTGTGATATGATTAGAGTAAATCAATGTGTCAGACTTGCTAATAAACTGTAGATTGCATTTGAGGCCTAGCACTTCTTAAAGAAATGCATATCACCCGTTGCCTTTATGCCAGAGTTTTAACCTAAAAACAGTCGCCTTGGTCAAACCTTGTAAATGACATTATGAAATCTTGCAAGATGGGTTTGCGCTCATGGAACAGGTTGAGAACAACTCTTGGCTACTGCCATGTCAAATGTTAGCTTGATTTCTATAAAACTATAGTTCTAGTCTTTTTTGTGTTGGTTAATGTTAATTAGCTGTGGTGGGCTTCTTGGTTCGGATTGACTCCATTAGTTAATCAGTTGTAGATGTACATTTATTGATTACTTTCTAAGAGTTTCATTAAAACCCATCTAGTTTGTGAGATTTGTTGCTAACAGACAGACAAGGCTAATGGCAACAGTTAATGCTAAGGTTTTAAGCAGAAATATTGAGCAATGTGCAGTGTTGGGGATAAAGCTAATCCACAAGCACACCAAACCATAGCCTGATATCTGTAAAACTGGGTGAGTTATAGCCATTTTTGTGTTTCCTAAGAGCATTTAGCTATGGTGGCCATCTTGAATTGGGTTAATCCACAGGTTATTCAGTTGTAGATGTACACCCAGTGATTCCTTTCTGAGAGTTTCATTAAAATCCATGCAGTGATTCGTGAGATATTTTGTTGGAAACAGGCCTCCAATTAAAATTTTGTTTCCAAAAAAAACCCCCAAAACTATTAATATTCTAAATGCAGCTCATTTAAAAATATTCTGCTTCATAACGACCGATCACTTGCTGTCTTTACTTTACATGACTGTGGAGACATTCTGCTGCTTTGTGAAGCTCAGAACGCTCCCGATGGTCAATATGAGCGAGCTCCTGTCAGAAGTACCAACAAAGCTCCTGTTTAATGTGGGCTTTGTCTGACCTCAGTGATCGCAGCCATGCAAACCAGACAATTAGTTTGCATGCCTGTGATTGGATGCAAATACAATAACTGCTTTTTTGCCTCCGCTTCTGTTCTCATAGCTGTGTCTCTGTGTTGCCTCTCACAACACTGTCATTGTGCACCTTTTGTTTGTTCCTGCCAATGTGTTCGGATATCTTATCGCCTTTAAAAGTGAATGCAATGGATGAACGATATAATCACCAAGTCGTTTCTTTGAATCACCCGAAAACATTTAAAAGTAGTTGTTTTTTAGAGGCCAAATGCAAACCAAAGTCATTTATTCTGAGCACTATCTTTTCTCAGATAATTTGCACTTTTGCTGCAACTGATTACATTGTGCTTCAAGCTGTGAATGTATTTTTTTTCTTCTTCTTCCACCATGCATGAAAAAAAGAAAAAAAGCATAAATAGCACTTTGCAGATCGAGCACGCTGATAAAAAGCAGACGATTTGAGCTATTTTGGAGTCTCACCCATGCGTCTCCTCCCCTCAAAGTTCCCGGGCAAAACTGAAAAAAGGTAATCTCATTTGTAATGTGTGACAGCTTATTTGCAACTACGTACACTGGCAATTTTTTAATGGGGCCGCCAGAGATGCTTCTTCCACTCATAAAGCTGATTTCACAAAGACACCCCGGAACAGTTTAGATGACACATTGCCATCGCCTGTGAACTCAAGTTATCAATCAAGCACCAATTAGCACGCTCGGTTAGAGGGAATCAAGGGCTCTTTGATGTTCGGGCGGGTGGTGAGTGGTGCTAAGCATGTCGCTGATATGATGGCTTTCAGTTATATCCACGACATACCAGAAGAAAAATGCTCATACAGAGCCCACTACAAAAAAAAGAAAAATCCCACTATTTGTTTTTATTTTTTATAGCTGGCCGCCAAAAAAGGTGCAGCTGAACGAGAATGTTTTTGCCGTGTGTATGTGTGTCTGTTAGCAAAATATCTCATGAACTAGTGGGCAGACTTTAATGAAACTCTCAAAAAACCATCACTGGAAGCACGTCTACAACTCATTACCTTTTGGAGTCAATCCCATCCAAGATTGTCGCCACAGCTAAGGAACCTTAGTGACCACAAAAATGGCTGTAACTCAGCCAGTTTTACAGAAAGTGAGCTACAATTTGGTGTGGTAGTAGTTGAGACTGATCCCCAACACACACACTGAGCAGTAAGTGATCACACAAGATCTGTTTTAAAACTTTGCCATTAACTTTTGAAGTTGATTCTGTCTGTCTGTTAGTAAATTATCTCACAAACCTCTGAATGAATCTTAGTTGAACTTTCAGGAAACAATAATTAGATATACCTCTACAACTTATTGACTTTTGAAGACAACCCAACTCAAGATGGTCACCACAGCCACCTGATCTTAAAATACACAAAAAGGGCTATATTTCAGTCAATTTTACAGATACTTTGATAAAATTTAGTTTGGTTGTAGCTGAGATGCATTCTTATCATATACTCCAAGTGCTACTCAGTGCACAAGATCTTTGCTGAAAATTTTGATATTAACTGTTGGAGTCAGTCCTGTTTGTCTGGTAGCAAACTATCCTTTGAAATACTGGACATATTTTATTGAAACTTTCAGAAAGTTGGGTGGACATCTACAACTGATTACAATTCAAGATAGCCACCACAGCTAATTAATAGTAGCCTTTTTTGAGCAGGGAGGCCCAGCCACCTTTTCCAGCTCTTCTGGAAGGATTCCAAGGCGTTCCCAGGCCAGCCAAGAGACATAGTCTCTGTAGAATATCCTGGGTCTTCCCCAGGGTCTCCTCCCAGTTGGACATGCCCGGAACACATCTCACCATATCGTATTTCAAGGTTTGACCAAAACCATTACAAATAAATTTATCAACATAAGGTGATCTTAGTCTTAACCTACCTGAAGCCCTCAAAAGAGAGAGAGAGAGAGAGAGAAGCCCTTGTAACTTCAAGTCAGTTTGACCCGAAGGCCATGGGAGGGTTAAACTCTGGCATGAAAGGCAGTGGGTGATATGCATTCCTTCAATGAATGGTTCATCCATCCATCCATTTTTTTTACATGCTTTACCATTCCGGGTCGCGGGGAGCTGGTGTCTATCTCCAGCAGTCCCTTTGCGAGAGGCGGGGGACACCCTGGACAGGTTCAAGGAATGATAAGCCTTTTAATTTTAACAGGCTATGCGATATTTTATGTTTTATTTTGATTCTAAATAACAGATCATGTAATAAAGAGGGACAGAGCTGGTGGGGGAAAAAACTCAAATTGTCAAAAATTTTGTGTTTCAGTTGTTCCAGCATCGGATATCCTGTTTTATTTGCTGGTTTGTGACACTGTCTTCTCCCCCCACACCACTTCCTCAGAAGTAGGTGAACCTCAAACACAGAACAGAAACACAGCAGCTGCATCATCGGCGTGTACTTCCTCCTCACACTGAAAGGATCTGTTCTGCACCCCGGTGCTGAATAACAAAACAAATCTAAATAGTTTCGATAAGGCCCAGTTTTCAGGAATCGGAGGCTGGTGATGATATTGTTCCTTCCGAACGAGTCAGGTGGAATGTTGTTTTAGTGCCGTTGCAGATAAAGTCGTTTAGTGTTTGACTATTATCATTGTCCTCAGGCGGGCAGATTCAGGTGCTTTGTACAAAAAAAAAAAGTATTTACAGAGAAAACAAAACAGCAAATCTGTGTCTGGGAACTGTGTATGCTCTGTTAATTACAGCTGAGATAGCTGAGTTTAGTCTTCAAGCACAACTGTTTTATAGGCAGTCATGCTAAATAAAGAAAAACAGAAGTAGGAGACAGGCAGACTCACTACAAAAACAATGTCCCAAAGCTACTAATCAAACAACTCCTGATTTAGATCTAGACCTGAGATTACACTAATGAATTCTAATTCTTGTGTTTTAGCATGTAAATGTGTATTAAAGTGGTAGACTGACAATCCCTGCCTGCAGCGAAGGTTTTAGCATAAATGAGCTTCTCTTGTGAGCGTCGTGCTGCACCTTTGAAGCAGCAGGAATTTGTAGTTATATCCTGAAATCACTTTTTTTAGGGGGGGAGATTTGCCATTTAACTGTGAGCATTATCAGCCACCTTACCTCTGAGGAAAATGCTTTTAGCTTTTTTCCCCCTCCTTTTTTGCCAACAAGAGTGGATTTAAAAACAAAAATGTTTCAAGTAAAACCATCTTGAACAATGCGTAAAGCTATCAGGACAGATTATATGCATCGTGGTGTCTGTTTATATATAGAACACATTAGAATTGTTTCATGTTTTAAAGCAAATCAAACTAATCAGACTTTTTAAGTAGCTAAAATTTAAAAGGAAAGATTTTTCTGCTGAAAAGAAGAACTTGCTGTTCCAGAAGCGGGTTTGCAGGGTGAAGAAGCACAAGATTTTTGACAGTATAATGA
This sequence comes from Kryptolebias brasiliensis, assembly GCA_028566095.1. Taxonomy (NCBI): domain Eukaryota; kingdom Metazoa; phylum Chordata; class Actinopteri; order Cyprinodontiformes; family Rivulidae; genus Kryptolebias; species Kryptolebias brasiliensis. The sequence goes on along the minus strand of JAOXNZ010000117.1, from coordinate 19,748,003 downwards.
CTGATTTTTCATTTTTATTTTTTTAAATTATACAAATCAATACTTGCAGTGGTGTTTTATTTGCTTTGGTAGATACGTCATATGATGATTCATCACTAACCTTGTGCGGCTGTTTCTGCTCAGCCACCACAACCAGATAATGGTAAATAATAAAGCACAACGAAACAAAGAATAAAAGGCTGGAGAGAATTGTTTAAAATAAATTTTTTGTCACGTGAGACTCAATCATTAGCGTGTATTTGACAAAATAGTAGAACTGCTGAAGGGCATTTTAATTTATAATCTTTGATATTATTTATAACAAGGTGTACTATCTATCAGTGTCATTCAGCCGGTTTGGCATTTTTTAATTTGGGGTTCAGCTAATCTCTGGGATCTCTTGTTTGTCTTACAAAGACTTAAAACAAGGTCCTTACAATAAAATCCTTTTTTTTTACAGTGGAAAAAGTGTCTTCTGTGCCAAAACTGTCAGGCGCTTGAGTGCATTTATTACACTAAATGCAAAGATTATAAATACTTTGTCTTCTCAAGCATAAAGACAGCGAGCCTTCGGTTTTCAAACCACTTTGAAATGTATGTGTTGTTAAACTACACACTGGAAGGAGAATCCCCGAGGCATTCGACAAATCCGAGGACCTTCTCTCAGATGCATGACAGGAACACATTTTTTAATTAGTTTTATTTGTATTGTATTTTCTTTTATTATGTTTTATTATGCTATGACTAATTTCTACATACCTGGTTTTACTATAAGAACCAAACTTTCCTCTTCCTCTTTAGATTATTAGTCATCTGTATAGCTGTCTACCTACCTAAGACTAATTGACCAGCTGCCTAGAAAAGTAAGAATAATTGACCATTGCTTACCTTGAAAAAGACCAACTTTAAGTGAACTTACCTGTTTAAAAGTCCCACTGTGCATATTTATCATATTAGCGTAGAAATCCTGCAAATTAGATTTAAATTTAATATTTATTTTCCCCACCAACAAGAGAAGAGTAAATACATTTCATTAGTTAAAGCCATAACAGCTGTCAAAATAGAGGATTTTTCAATTTTTATTTGAATATTTATGCTTCTAACACAATTTCAGGGATTTTGTAAAAAATGTGTTAGGAAACAGCAAATATTCCGTACCTTGGTTTACAGCTAAATTTGGCAAAAAGTCTCCCCTTAGAGTTCAGAATATATTGGCGAGGCTCATTCAGATCTGATTTTAGCCAAAATGTCTGCTTTAACGCTCTCTGCGGCTCAATTTCCCCCCCCAAAATGACTCTCAGACCCTCACAGCGTTTAGTCGCCATTTCTTCTCAGAAGGAGAAGGAAGAACTTCACCTTTCTGCTTTTGATCTGGCGTCTCTGAATCCGTTCTCCCTCTGACTCTGATTATTTTACCGACTCAGTACCTGTCGGGTGCCGAGACTATCCAAAGTGTACTTGTCAATGTTCAAATGTAAATATATGACTTGTAATTGTTGGCAACCAAACATGACTCTGCTGATTTTGCGCATTTATTCTAAATTATGCTGTACCATTTTGGTAGTGAATGATGTGTATTTAGACGTTTTTTTTTATCATAGATTACACACATTTACAAAAAATTCAAATAAAAAACATTGAAAAATTATGAATTTTGACAGCTATTGTGGCTTTAATGTCTCATTCAGTAGCTTTAACACTGTAGATGAAAAAAAACTAAATAATTATGGACATTTTATTCATCATAGTCTGTTCACCAGCATGAACAGAGAAATAATTTAATGGAACTTTAACCACAAAAGGACCAAGTGGGCTGTCTTCTTTATCTGAAGCTGAAACCACGAGAACACAGAGCACAGCTAACCGTTAGCTTGTGCTCTGTCCTTTGCTTTAAAACACATTAATACACTTTAAAGTAATACTTCCAAAGTAGTGAAACCTGTCACAGTGTAAGAGGGGGAAAAAAATCAAATGTGACTTTCAACAATGCGCTGTAAATATGAGATAACTGTTAGCTGCCTTTTTTGCTTTTTTTGAGCCAACAAATGTAGACATTGATTTTTTTTTTTTTTTACACTACCTAATTGGACAAAATTTATTTCAAATATATTTGAATACAAAATTTATGTACACAAGTCTGCAACTTTCAGAAGTTTTTTTTAAAAACATAGCCACCAAGAACACAGATCCCAGGAGTGAATAGTGATGCAAAAAAAACCCAACTAATTTGCTAAAAAGATGTAGTAATTCAGTTTTTCAAGCTCCTAATAATCAAGTTTTTTTTTTATATTTTAAGGAACTGGCTTCGTATCTCACACCGAATGTCTACATCTGTCTCCGGTACAACATTTAGTTTTTGCTTTTAGAATGTGGAGGAATCTCATCCAAGCTCAAGTTTTGAACAGAGAAAGGGGAGTTTTGCACACAATATATTTAATTTGTTAAAAAATTAATTTGCATGATTTGATTGTGGTCAATTCACAAAGATTTAGCTACACATGTTAGAGTCAGCATAAAGAGTCTTCATGAATAAATTCACAAAGTTTCAAAAGGCAAACTGTGAAAGCATCATAACCTCAACTTTATGAAGCCAGTGAAGTGATTTTAAGAGGATCTTCACAGAGACAGAACTGTTTGAGCAGGACAATGGACAGCAGCAGCACAAATGCAGACTTGGTTGTGGTGAAAAGCTACATCATCTTCTCGTAAAACCAAATATGTGCTTCCACTTGGCTCTCCCCACTTCGTGGGCTTCACGTTAATGATTGTGGTTGAAATGGTCACTATCACCTTTTGGTTCAAAGTTTAGGTGTTAATACACTTACAGTAGCTGGTACTTGTTGAACGTGTTGCATTTTGTTTTGTAAAGTGTTACGGTTATTAGTCAAACAAGAATCCAAACCCAAGACTTAACAAGAATAGGTTGGTAAAGAAGACTCAAAAAACCTTTATTGAAATAAAATCAAACACCAAAGCAGGGAGATCATACATTCAGTGAAGTAATAAGAAAGATTGGAAAGGTGTGGTAATTGGCAAACTAAAGGAAAACCTCGAAGTGAAACAAACCAGGGAGCAGCTTAAGAAGAAAAAACAAGAATGCAGCAATTAAACAAATAATACTTAATGTAGAACCATAATAAACCCAAGGACCATGAAAGTAATGTATGTTTTAAAAGAATAAAGTGAAACACTGGAACTCTGACGACAGAGCTTTTCAGTTGCTGGAAGTAGTCTGTGTCACTCCTAAAAATCAGTTTTTTCTTCTCTTTATAAATGCCAAATAACGCAAAGTTCCAGATTTGGCTCTTGTGACCTTTATTAGAGCTGATAGCGGCAGCCATGGATACAAGGGAGCTCCACGTTGGCACAACAAAGGCTAGTAGTGGAGCTAGATTACAGATCTGCGTGATAGCAGGTAAGTGAATGTGACAAGCAAGTATCATCCCTTACTGATGTGATAATTACCTGCAGCCGACTGTCTGAAAAAGGTTATCTTCAAAACCGGCAAATGCTCGGGGAAAATGTTACGAAGCAACACAGCAGTTTATTGAAGGAAAGTTTGTCTTTTCTTTTACGCAAATGGATATAACAGGGGTACAAAGTGGTTAGTGGTTAGTTGATGATACAGTCACAGAAAAAAGAAAGTACACCCTCATTTAGTTTGGGGGTTTTATGGATCGGGACATGATAAAAATGATCTGGTCTTTACCAGGTTCTAAAATGTTATATTTTATATATATATTCATACATATATATACATATATATATAAAGAGTGTGTGTGTGAGAGAGAGAGAGAGAGGGAGATTCTCAGTCTTATTCATAGTAAATCTAAAAAGAAAAAAAAAACTGAACTTCTATTCTGTAGTTGAATATGAAGAATAGAAGTTCAGTTGTTTTGTTTTTTTAATTTTTATTTTTGGGATTTACCGTGTTCTGGATGACATGGATGAGAATCTACACCAGCACAAGACTATTGGAACAAAGTCTTATGGACAGATGAGACCAAAGTAGAGATGTTTACCCATAATGCACAGTGTCATGTTTGGTGAAAATTATAGATAGTGTATTATACTACTGGACCCATTACAGGATACCGGAAGTTGAAGCCAGAAGAAGACCTGCGTCCCCATAAGAAGGTCTTGTTACAAGTTTTAGGCAACACCATGATTGTGTGTGGGTGAGTAGGCAGAACTTAAAGCTCCTCATCCCATGTGTGTAGACTCTAGTCCCGAAAATACAACATGCCAGTTCTGTAAACCGGGTCTAACTGACTTCAATTCCCAGCTATGAAAAAAGGTAGGGACATTTGGTCTAGTATTATAATACGTGTCTATGGGGAAAACCAAACACAGCATATCAGCTCAAACACCTCATACCAACTGTCAGCACAGTGGTGGAGGAGTGATGATTTGGGTTTGTGTTGTAGCCAAAGGAGACAGGTGCCTTGCAGTCATTGAGTCGACCATGAACTCCTTTGTTGACCAAAAGATTCTGGAGTCAAAGACCATCTGTCCAAAAACTAAAGCTTGGACCAAACTGCAGCAGAACAATGATCCCAAACACAGAAGCAAATCTACAACAGAAATGGCTGAAAAGGAAAAGAATCAAGGTGTTGTAATGGTCCAATCGAATTCCAGACCTCAACTAAAATGCTGAGTTGGGACATTAAGAGAGCTGTGCAGAAATGAATGTCTGCAAACTTTTATGAACTGAAGAAATATTGAAAAGATTAGGTCAAAAATCTTCCACGGCCATGTGAGAGACTGATAAAGTCAGACAGAAAACCACTACTGAGAGTTGTAGTTGCTAAAGGGGCTCCATAAGTTATTGAATTATGAGATGTACTTAGTTTTTCCACACACAACTTTTCTATTGCGGTTTAATTTTTGTTTAATAAATAATGACATGGAGGAATCTGTTGTGTGTTTGTGGACACCTGAGGTTAGATTTGAATAATTTTAAGACTTGGTAAACACCAGATTTTTGTTTAATTATGTCTTTACACAGTACCCTGTGTACCCTGCCTCTTGCCCAGTGACTTGAAAGAGGCTGGACTTACTTTGTCTAGTGACTGTAAATAAATTTCCTCAACAAGTTCTCATATGGTTAGCTTTCAGTTATGTTTTATTGGGAAAAATCTGTAGCCAGTACAGAATTTTCCACTTCCTGACTCATCCTTCTTTCAGGCCCCTCTGATAAGAACAAATTCTGTAGAAAGTCATGACGCTGGGATTTGAATTGCTGCTATTTCCAAGAGAAAATCCAAGCTTGGACAACAATCAAGTTTGTCTAGATTAAAAAAACCAAAGAAGCGAAACTTCATGAAATCTAATCACATTTGCATTTAAAATGGTGCGGGGGGTCACTTTTAAAGAATTTGTTAATTTGACCCAAGCCAAATTTTTATCAGATGACAGCATAATCTAACATCATTTATCAGCATCCAAATGTGTTTGACGCTGTTTGGCCAGGCGCTGACGGCAGCGTGGCTTCTGTGACGGGATGATATGGATTACACTTTGCAAACCGACCTTGGCCCCTTCTCATTTTTATGCCTGCCACTCGAGCGCACTGATGACCGTATGCGTCGCTTTGCTGCCAAATAAAGCCCAAATATCCCTCTGATGATTAAGGTCACTCATATGCAGAAGCTATCCTGGTATAAGCCTCAGAGGGCAGGGGAAGGGGGGTGGAGGGCTGGGCTGGCTGTTTGGGCCCCTGTTAGTCTTGACGTCTTCATTGTCACGTCTCTCCAGGGGTTGCCCAGGTTCTTTTTGCCTCGCTGGAGCTGGAAGGAGACAGCGCAGAGACCAGAGTCTTTCCTCTGAGGCAGCGTGACCTGTTGTTGACTTTCATTTTTGTGTCATTAAGAGGTTTAAGCTCCTTCATGAGTTTATCCCTGGATCACAGGGATCTGCTCGGCTCACCGGTCATTTGCTGTCAGCGTCCCAAGAGCTCAGATTGTTAGGGCTGCTTTACTCTCAAAATGATGGAAATGTGTTGGACTAATTTGGCTTTAGCGGGATTGGCTGAATATTAGTCCACTCATCCAACAGATTATCCCGTAGCTGCCATGAACACACTGCACATGTAGGAACTGTCGAACACCCAGACGGCATTTCACATCAGAAGAGTGCGTTCGCCCCGTACGCATATTTTTCTGGTAAAAACGAGGAGCGGTGCTGCCTCTGTAAAGCCATGCAGCGTAAAACTCTGGTAATAATAGGAGCTTTGGGAGTTTTTACCCGGTGAGATGAGCTTATCTGCACAGACAGAGTGTGTATTCATTTAATCTGAGTTCAACATCAGGTGTCAAGTACGATCACACACCGATACATTCAGCAAAAACAGGTTTATGTGTGGATTCACATGCACACAGATACTTTATCACTACTAAATTTTGATTCCCTGCAACCTTATTCTAATCATTTATCACTGCCATGAGATTATAACTCAACAGTGACGCAAGCTCTTTTTTTTTTAACCCTCAGATATTTATTTAATGTTGTCAGGATTTCCCCTCCTAATTTTCTCTCCAGCAGCAACATTACTGACCTTCCTATTGGCTGTGACATGTCGAAGTGACAGCTGGCGTGATGTAATGACACCCCCTCCACCACACAAGTTATAAAGAGCAATATCTAGTACCATGGATTGAGATAAGCCTAGGTAGATTAATGCCGTGGGACTCTAAAATGTTTGCCATATAAAAGCTCTGTTTATAAAACAATGTGTGGTTTCTGTAGAAGAAGAACTCTGATCTGGCAGATGGCTCCAAAGTTTCCTCCATGTTAAAGGCACTGCAGCTCCATGCTTTGGGCTCATGTGGCTTAATGGGATTTTAGAGTCTACATTCAAATGATTTTTATACAGAAAAAAACTGGGATTATTTTTGAGGCTGTTTAATCTCTCTCTCTTTTTTTTTTTTCCCTCCAAAACTGAGCCTGTCCCACGGTTTTAGCATTCGTGGAAAAGCGGAGCAACTGCTACAATCAATGAATGCCAGAGTGCGGGCGGCCTATCAGCTAAGAGAGCCAGAGAGATGCCCTGTGGACCGTTTCTCTGAGCGCGCTCAGTCAATTTGACTCACTTCATCCCGGCTGCCGTGCCCGCCTTTCCAGAAGCATTCCCATCCTGCTCAACGAGGACAGACACCAGAGCTGCTCCTCCGCCGCCACTGCCGCACGCAGAGCCGGTGTCCTTATTCAGCGAGGAACAGCTTCTTCTCAACAAAGCTTCAGCTTCCACTCAGAAGGGGAAGAGGCTCCGGCGCCTCGGATCTTCTAGCTCCTCACCAGACGAATTTGGCTCTGGTGTAAACCCCAGGAGAGGTTCCTCCACTTCCTGAACTGGACTGAGAATCCAGAGACCACCACCTGGTTCCCACCAGATCCCATCATGCCTCACTCCTACCAGCAGAAAAAAGGTGAGACCTCTTTCTTCTGCTTGTCACTGTTAGTTAAGATGACAAAACTTCTGCAGTGGTGCAAGATGAGAGAATGTGAAGTGCAGCACAAGCACTTAGTGAGCTGAACTGGATGAGATTTTATGCTAAAGGGGCTTGGCACATTAAATGGCACAAAAGGACACAATGTGTTCAAAAATACCATATTTAAAACATTAAATCAAATTCTTTACACAGGATAATGCAGCTTTTCCAAGAATACTGTTTATTTTATTTTACATCGTTCATCAGTTCAAGAACTTATACGCAATCTTGCGTCTGAAATAAAAAAAAAAAAAAAAACAAATATCTCCTGATAACTACTTTCCCATTCATTAGGAACATCAACTTGAATCACAGCCAGATTTTTTTCTACAGGCGAACTTGGCCAGAAACACTGGCTCACCAACACCTGCGTTGATAAATTGGTATATTTCTATTGAGCCTTTATGTTGGTCAGCTAATCTCGGAGATTTAATCAATACGGTGCTCAATCACAACATTAGCAAACATGCAAATTGACAATAAAGGCCATACAGTAGGAACAAGTGTGATAAAACAACTGTCATCTGATAGGCAAATGGGAAAAGTAAATCCACCAAATGATGGGCCTCACTGGTTTTTATCTGCACTATTTAAAAAACATGTAAATAAGACGTTTAGCACAAGCCAGGATGGGATATGAGCAATCTGAGAGAACTTTTTGATTTACTTTTGATCTTTGTTCCACGCCACATGAATCTCCTCCAGGCAGCCAAAAAAGAACACTGAAAACAAAAGGTGAGTGCTTTTAGACTTTGTGAAAGCCAACGCTTTCTTTTTTTTTTTTGGTTTACTTCTAAAGTTTTCGTTTGAAAGCGACAGATCATTAATGCACACCGTGACCCACGCTTTTGGTCTGGAAAGTTTGCTCGGCTGATTTTTCTGTTTAAAAAAAAAAAAAAAAAAAAGAAAAGAAAAAAAAGAAAGAAAATCACATGTGCTACTTGTGGTCCCCTGCGCGTGCAGAACACAGCATTTGTGCAGCGCGTACCAAAGTGTGTGTCTGCGCGATGGAGCACAGATAACGGTGATGTGAAGGTGTCGAGCGCCGGAGCTGGTACGATCTGTCTGAACTTCCACCTGCCACTTCCTGGGCTGTAAGGAAAGCACAAAGGGATGCAGCGACTGTTAGTGAGACTAGGGCTCAATCAAATGTGCATTTCACAGAAAGCAATACAAGTTAATGAAGCCTGATGCCTAGTGGACTTGTTTCTGGCAAATAAAAGTCGGGAAAGGTTTTACAGAATGCATAAGGAATGGATTAAATGAAAGAACATAAAGATAAGGCAGTTTCATGAGATCATTTTACCAAAAAAACAGGCAAAAGTCAGCCATTTTTTTGTTTGCAGATTAACAATATAAATGTCTGTGTGCTTGTGGTAAAAAAAAATATATACACATGTTTTTGAGAACGACTGGAATTTTCTCCACGTTAGCGCACACAGATTGAAATTTAATCTATTTATTTCGACTTCTGTGGCTTGGTAGGATTGCTTTCATCCTCACCAATCCCATGTTTCCATGTTGGATTTAAATCCATTTACTTCTTTAGCTGGAGGACACCAGCAAAGAGCTGATGTGAAGAAAAAAATAAATAAAAAATACACCTTCATACCACAGGCAGTAAAGAAGGTTTGATGCACAGGAATGTTGTCGCAAATGAATTATTCCTGATTGAATGCTCTTATTTCTGTATGTTCAAAAAGGGAAAAAAGTCAAATCTGATTTTCTTTTTTTTTTACTTCCGATAATTAAAATGCAGGAGTGCTACGTGATATTGTCACCACTGCTCTGCCCTGGATTGCATTCATATTTTAGCGTTTTTCCAACAGCACAGACGGAGTGTTGAAGTGGTGGATGTGCTGATTGCACCGTTGCTGCTCCGTGCGTGGCTTCTTGTTGAACTGGGGCCTGGAGCTAGCCGTGTGTGTGTGTGTGTGTAATTCCTGTTTAACCAGCCCCGTAGACAAGTATCAGCAGTTGGCATTAGATTCAAGCAGCCTCTTTGACCTGGCAGCAAAAAAAGGCAATGTAACGTGGAAGGTTTTGAAATGGTGGAAATCAAAACTGTGCCACAGGTAGACAAAGCGCAGGAGCTACAGAGAGAAAAAGGAGCTGCAGCGATTAAACAGGAAGGAATGGCACCAGATCCCTCCACTCCGACTGCATCTGTGTGGCGGGAATCTCTCGAGCTCTTCTAATTAGAGCCTACTTACTGCTGTCTCACTATCAGTTTGCCGTGGGACGAGCATTCGCTCCACATGCAATAGAGAATTCAAAACCGGTTCAGCAGCCTCAAGTGTGGACATCGCCACAAACTTGTTGCTGGTGGAGGTTTCCATTGCTTCCATGAAAATGCTCCACAGAAGCCTCCTCTGTTGCCTAAACAGTTCAGGTGAACTTTGCTCAACTCGTGTGCTCGGGTCTCGCATAAACGTTCACGTTCTTAAATTTCACAGCAATATCCCGAGACGCACAAACCACTGGATGGGACTTTTTTTTTTTTTTTTTAGTTGTGTCACCAGTTAAGTCGAATAACAACAGGAAAATCCAGTTAGGAAAATGGATATTGTAAACAAAACTTTT
>JAOXNZ010000117.1:19706419-19718056 GCA_028566095.1 Kryptolebias brasiliensis | reverse complement strand
CCACTCCAAAACATTGAAGGGCAATGGTACCAAATACTAATGAAGTCTATTTAAACTTTTGACTTTGAAGCAAGTAATAAAAATTGCCTTAAAAACATTCTCTCTCTCATTATTCTGGAATTTAGCAAATAGAAATGATTTTGAAAATCCTAATTGACCTAAAAACGGGAAAAGTTTATTCTGATTTCACATCATGCACCTGTGTCTTTTTATATGGTGTATGTAAACTTCTGGTTTCAACTGTATGTCTGCAGACTATCAATAACTACTACAATGTAAGGAAAAGAAATTGTACTTGCAAGAGTATTCTTGAAAAGTGCATCTTTAACATTTACCGCAGGATGCTAAAGCATCTATAGTTTCTTTAACTTCTTTATGACAGCTATCAACATGTAAAAATTACATAAAATTTATTTTATGTCTGATAACAATGTCTTCTGCTTCGGAAAACTATTGAAACATGCAAATATTTAAGTCAACAGCAGATGGAAGCAAATTTTTGATTTGTTTGACTTGACTTGTTGCATTTTCAGATCAGTTTCCTTAACAAACCGAAAGAGAAAGTCAGTCAGTTATGCAGGTACTGAATATGTCATGTAGTCATGAAAATAGAAATAAATAAAATAACGAAATGGAAAAACATTTTGAAATTTTATTTTATTTTTAAATTTATTGTACAAGTTCAAAGCTGAGATGTCTGTGCAAGATAATACTGTGTGGTAGACATTCAAAAGGCACACATAGTGTAAAACTCTTATTTGAAGCAAAAATTAGATTTCTAACCTGCAAGTGTAATGCCAACTTAACACAAATAAACTCTGAAAACCTGTCTCTAATGTTAATGTAACAGTCAAAGGGTTATGTTTGGAATTTAGTGACATCTAGTGGCAAATTTGTAAAATACAACCAACTTAATCTCTGTTTAACCCTCCTCTTCTGAACATGTTGGGGAAACGATGATTCTCATTTTTCTGATTTTTTTGTTTTTAAAGCACATGTCCTTTCTGGAAGCAGTCTTGGGTTTGTCCATTCTGGGCTACTGTAGAAACATTACAGCACAACATGGTGGATTTAACAGAAATGGACCAGTTTCACATTGAAAACAACAATTCTACACCAAAGAATACACAACTATGTTATGTTATATCTCATTTCTGCTCATAGATGCCCTGAAATGCTACTCACTGACATTTTTCAGGAACAGTTTGACACCATAGGAAGTGGCTCATTCCCTGTCTTGCTATAGCAATAAAATCTATATGGTAAATATGAAACTACTACCACCAGACAGTTAGCTTAGCTTGGCATAAACACTTGGAACAGACGCAAAGGTGTTCATTTTGTTAAAAGCATAGTCTTGTGATTTTTGAAGTGATGTGCCAAATAGTTATCAATAGTTAGTGCCTTATCACCTGAGCACAGAGTGTACAGAACAGAGCACAAGTCTTTCTCCAGGCTAGGCTAATGGCTAGCCAACCAAGGGCCTGTTTTTCCAGGCTTTTAAAACAACTCTTTCTCAAAAAAGGCTCACTGGTGTGAAGGAAGCTACATTAGCCAATATTAAACGCTACACTTTTGCGTTCCACTGTTGAGTTTGTTGCTGTTTTCTCAACTGAACAATGTCTGCGTTACCAAGCGAATGTCGTCTAGCCAGGAGGAAGACTTCTGCCTTTTCTCCACACGCTGTGCTCTATGACTGATGTCACGACTGATAGGTGCTAACTACTGATAACTATTTCACAGAACATCAGTTCAAAAATGACCAAACTAGCTCTTAAAATAGAAAGTTTCAGGGTGTGGTAGCTGGCTCCTTTCACCTCTTAGACGATGCAGTAGTTAAATGATACAGAAGACAAAGTGAAAATAACTGGCTGAGGCCTTGACTTCATATATTTTGTTTCTATAAAACTGCTGACAGAAGGAAGCTGTTCAGTCAGTGCTGCAGCCTCATCTCAGTTCACAGGACGATTCTTGGGATGATCTGGATTCACTGAAAAAGAAAAATCGTTTTTAGTCATCACATACATTTAATTTGCCTTGAAATCTATGCGTGTTTCTTACTGTCTTTGTGAGGTGCTAGTGGACTCAGTCTCGCTGGCAGTCTTTGTTTGCAGGGGAGCTCAGAGCTGTCCCTGTAATCTCTGGGTTTGGGGGTCTGGGGTTCCAGCCGCGACTTAGGCAAAGGAGGTCGGCTTTGCGCCATCCCTCCTTCCGAACGCGAGGGCACCACCGGTTTCTTGTGTGCTGGGAGGTGCAGGCATATGGGAGCTGAAGGCTGAGGTTTGTTCTCAGAGCAGGTGAAGGAGCGGTTGCGTGGAACAGGCAACGGAGGCCGGTCAGGGTCTCCATCCGCTGCAGGTGTGAGACGGTCTGTCTGTGGGTGGCCGTGGTCCTTGGCCTGACTGTGTGATTTTGTCACTGAGCCGTAGAGCGGATTGTCCAACATCTCTGACAACTTTTCCTCCCCATTCCTAACAGACAAGAGTCATTTTTATTTCACTTTATAATGAATCTTATTAACTACAGATGATATATTTTAGATCTCTGTTTTCTATAAGCTGAAGTGAAACTGTATTTATAGTAGGCATCAAAAGTATTCACAATCTTTTTTTTTCTATTTTGTTGCCTTACACCCTGTAATTTAAATAGACTTTCAGTTTGATTATAAGTAATGGACCTACACATCCTTTTCCGCAATATTTATGCCAGGACGAAGGGAACTTCTTTAAATTGTTCTAAAAAATAAAACTAAAAAGTGGTTTGTGCATATGTTTTTACAATGCTTTGTTTCACCACCTATTGCAGCAGTTATGGCAGCAAGCTTTGTCTCCACAAGCTTGGTCCATCTAGCCACTGGAGTTTTTGTCCGTTCTTCATGACCAAACTGCTGCAGCTCCTTCAGGTTGAAAGGTGCTGCTTGTGTTCAACAACCTTTAAATCAAACCAGAGGTTCTCAGTTGGACTGAAGTCTGGGATTTGACTGGTCCTTTCCAGAACATCTATGTGTTCCTTCTTAAAGTGTTGCTTCAGTGGTGTGTTTAGGGTCTTTGTCCTGCAGGTAGGTGAAGCTTCATCACAGTTTCAAATATCTAGAAGATTCAAAACAATTTCCCTCAAGAATTTCTCTCTATTTTGCACCATCTACCTCTCCTTCAATTCTGACCAGTTTTCCACTCCCTGCTGATGAAAACCATCTCCATAACATGATGCTGCCACTACCATGCTTCACTGTGGGGATGGCCTTTTCAGCATGATGAGAGGTGCTCAGGTTGCTCTAGACATGGTGTTGTCCTACATGACAAAAAGTTCAAATGTAGTCTCATCTGATCATAGTGCCTTCTTCCACAGATTTGAATATTCAATTTCCAAGTTGTAAGGCAACAAAACAGAATATTTTTGCAGCCTGGTGTCTATTGCATTAGAATCAGCCACGTACCCAGGATAAGTTACTGTTGTGGGACTGTGTGTGTTCAAATCATACCCCGCTTTCTTGTGATCTTTACTCAACAACCTGACAACAGGAGCGTTTCGTGTTGACACGCTGTAACTCCAGCCCTTATCGGTTTTATTACCGCTTTTGAACGACACTCCCATGTAATTAGGGTTAGAAATATCATGTGCCTGTGTGACGGAAGATCTGCGGACCAGAAGACAGGAGAAACAATCACATCTTGGGATTCAGTTCAAAAGATATTTTACGATAATGTGGGGAAAAGAAAATCGTACTTGTTATGTTCTCCGCTTTTGCCTTTTGAGGGAAAAGCATCATCCCTTTCAATTTTGATGAAATCTGAAAGTGGAGTAAAATAAGAAAAGCTGTTCAAAGAACCGAAAGGATGTTTAAGACGTAACTCCCAACCCGATCTGCAGCCTCACCATATAACTTCTCAGTGGGCTTGAACTCGGAGGTGCGTAACTGTATGCCACCGGTCAGAGTGCCGGTGGTCTCTCCGTGGTGAGTCAGAGTGATCTCAAACTCCCGGTAGCAGAACTGGGCAGCTCGAAGTGCAATACAACCCGCTCCTTTCAGAGTAACACACCAGATGATTGTAAGTGTCGCTCAGATCAGAGCAAAACAGTGCAAGGTGCACATAAGCTCCTTACCATACGACTCATCACAGTCCGTGGATTTCACACAGATGAGAATGTGCTGATCCAAGAGGTACTCAGGGTCAGAAATGATTGGGGTGAGCTTGGGAATACAGGTAAAGATTAATGCCTATAACATCTATTATTGTGAAATCCTGCCATTTCTTTTCTCTTTCTTTTTATTTTTTTTTTACCTCAACTTGGTTTCCAAACCAAACCTTTATGGATCCGTTGGCTTGTTCTGTGTTCTCCCCTTCTGAACTCTTCACCCTTTCTGTTGGGAGAATTTGATTGTCACCTTCATCCATTCAAAGAAGAATCCAGCAACATGGTAAGAAAGCAAAAACCTACTCTCCAAGCAGCTGGAATGGAATTCGATGCAGAACTTGGTCTTTGATTTGGTCAACAAGAGGGCCACACAGTTCATGATCTGTATTCCACCCTGAGGAGCACTGTTGGGATCTTTAAGAATTAAAAACAAAGAAGACATCAGACTGCAGTTCAAAGTGCTTTTTGTCTCCCTGAAGCTGAGTGGTGATCATACCTTGCTTGGAGACAAACTGTGATGCAACTCCGACCTCAAACGAGGCAAAAACCGGTGAGTGGTCGCTTGTCATGATGTCAGTAGTGCATCCTGCATGAAAAACAAAACGCTCAAATGAAGGTTCTCATCAGATGATGTCAAAAACCATGTTTTCCTCACAGTCTCGAAGACAAAAAGAGCAAAGGGTTGAGCTTTGATTTGGCTGTTTTTGTACAGGGTAGAATCAAACTGAAAACATCTGCTGCTGTAATGAATGGAGGGTCTGGCATTCTATGAAGGAATGCATATCTCCCGCCACCTTTCATGTCAGTGCTCACCTACAGCTACACCAACTTTATAGCAAAGTTTCTGTAAAACTGGCTGAGTTACAGACACTTTTATGTTTCATAAGTTCAGTTTGCTGTGGTGACCATCTTGAATTGCGGTGACTCCAAAGGCTAATCAGTTGTACATTTTCATCCAGTGATTACTTTCTGAGAGTTTCATTAAAATCTGTCCAGTGGTTCATGAGATGTTTTGCTAACAGACAGATACAGTGAATCATTAAAATGATCCTGATCAATCAGGTTATGCTTGGAGTATGTGTTGGGAATGACATTCAGCTACTTATACACTACAGTTTCATTAAAGACTGTACAGTGGTAGAAGAATTATTTTTCTAACCCTTCAAAAAAAACAAACACACATGCATGCACACACAGACAAAAACATTATCGCCTTTTTGCTTTTGGTGGCAGGCAATAACAAACCAAAATTTGTTTCACACTTTAGATTAGTCACTTTTTGTTTCTAGGGCAGTTTTGCACATAACAACCTCTCAAAGTCGCCACCTTCAGTGGGTTTCAGCTAAAGCAACAGCTTGTCATAAATTAAGTGTTAAAATTTATGGATTTGTTTTTTATGTTTAAGATATTAAGGAATCCAAACTATGGGGAAAACGGGTGAACTTTGCATCGAGTCACAACAGTCCCTCCTAGTTTAAGACATGAAGTCTACAAAAATATAAAGCATTTTGAAGTTTAAAGGATATTTTTGAAGTAGAATTTTATGTTTAAGTTATGCACAAATATCTTACCTGTTGTAGATAGCTCTTTGAACAACCTCAGTTTGGAGAAATAAAGTTAAAGTCTGACAGGACTGACAAGCTAACTGTTAACCTGAAAGCAGCTAAATTCAAAGTGGATTCTGCAGTTTTAAAACAACTCAAATCAACAAACGTTCCTCACGGTTCATTCAAACGCAATTTTATGAACCCTTACATATCTGTCAATTTTGCATTACATGGTTGTTAACATAGCAAGATGTAGCACTTCCTGTGCAGCCTGGGGTCAATTCCTGCTGGAATTTCAAAGTATTTCTGCTGAAATATTCATGTAATGCAAAACTGGCAACTGTGTAAAGGGTAAAATAATAACTTTTGCATGAACTGCAGAAATCCACTTTAGTTTTAGTTGCATTCAGGCTAGCCGTTAGCTCTTCAGTCTTGTCAGAATTAAACTCAATTTCTCCAAAGTAAAGTTCTTCGAACAACTTTCCCATGAAACCCAGCTTCAGAATGACCAGAATATCCCTTGAAGTGTTTTAAGTGCAGTCACAGAAATTTTTACAAGCTGAGCTAAAAGTGGTGCTCTAGAGGAAAGGAACACTCGCACTTCTTTTGCACCGAAAAGTGTGGATGCTGCTGCTTAAACCGGCAAATTTAATCTTTTTCTATTGCCAGTAGGATGGGTTTTACTCTCCGTTAGGCAGATACACAAAGTCCTAATTTGCGCATACAAAAGACATACAATTTGTTGGTGAATTCAGGGTAAAGCGTCCGCTGCCTGCTTGTTTCACTGAGAGGTAAAAATCCATGTGTCTTGTCATACATCCACGTGTTTAAGTAGAGGTAAAACAAATCCATGGTGTTGGCATGCCCATGTGTTTAAGAAGTGGCCTTATGTACAGACCTATAAAGTCCTCATTCCAGTGGATGCTCGTCCAAGTTCTGGCCTTTAGGTGTTTGCTGCATGACACTTCAGTCCCCACTTCAAAAGAGACGGGTACCAACTGGTAAAGGCCACACCTTAGAAACCTCATTCAAATTTGCATGTGGGTGTTTGAGCTCCAGCTGAATCATCATTTGATGCAGGAAGTAGCTAAAAACTTCCTCACTGCGCTCCCACCAAAGGGTTCATTTTAGTGCAATGAAGGTCACTCAGGTTACCAATTTCAACCCCTAAAATTAGCCTCTATCAGAGACTTCCAGAGTTTAAATACAAGACAGATGTCAACACTAGAGGCTAGGCAGACCAATAACACAGTGAGTAGATGGTTAATGTGTGAGTGATCGCCACTCTTCGATGATATGGAGGATTTTTCTGAATCAGGGCTCCAAAGTTTGTAGAGTGCAGCTAATTCTTTTCTTTGGTTGCATTGGTATTTAAATTAAAACCATCAAAATATCAATGGGACAGACTTAAATTTAGTATTTTGTACATGAAATAACCAACACTGATTTTAAACAGTGTGTCTGTCAACACATTTAGTTGCATTCTCTGTCTCTCTTTACGTGTGTTTGTACATCAGAATTAAAATGATTATATTTGCTATATTATAAGCATTTATAACACAATTTGAGGTTATTTAGGTGGCAGTAGTAATAGTAGTTGCATTTATGATTTTAATAAAAGTAGGCCTAATTAGATCCTGTGATACTTTTAAAATCTTTTGTTCTAATGATGTGAAATTGTGTTTTTTTTAATTAAAGTTATCAAATCATCAGAATCTCATAGCAGCCCATGCCTAAATTTGACCTCGTACAGTGAATAAAACCCATGCTAAAACTGTGAACAAGATGAAGAGAAAGACCAATAGTTTTTTTTCCCCTTTTGTTAAGAAAAAGGCTGTACGGCCCATAGAAATCCTCAGCCATAACCACGAGCTTATGCCGTTAGCAGAGGCAGTAATAATAATAATGCCTAACTCCGAAGCATCAGAGTAAAGTTTCCATGGCTCTGGTACTACAGGACAGTCAATGTGATGCATTTGAGATTGCAGTAACAGTGTAGGATCAGTGCTTTTGTCATTGGAACACCAACATGCTGAATTGAGACTCTTAAAAAATATCATCAGTGAGAATTCATGTACCTGGTAATATTGTGGTGGTGAAGGAGCTGTGAACAAATTGAGTGCACCTAAATTTTGTGGCAACACCAGCACAAAAATTTAGTCTGGAGCACTGGAGGCCTCATCACGGTTACCACAGCATCATCGCAGCAAGAAAAGGAAGAGTTTTACATCAGCAGTGACCTGATCTAAACCCACAAGTACCTATTTAGATACTTCTGCTACAATCCAACTGACAATACATTAAAAAGATACAAAATTTAAGGATTTTCTTTTATTTTTGCATAATCTATGTTACAGATGTGAAAATAAAGATACTTACTGTACCAATATAAGTAAACTGCATTCCAATAATTAGAACAAGCTAACTTGGTCTCTGTTGCTGTTTGAATTAAACTAAACTCCATGTTTTATGTAGGAAAATAAGCTTAAAATAAAGCTTTTCCGGAAGCCACTTACCATAAGTTTGGCAAACGACATGAACCAGAGGGTAGGACTTCCGCAGGACGCGATCGCACCATGAAGGCAAGTTGTACTTGGTCTGTAGACAGAAGATGATACATAGTGAATATAATAGTATTTGTTTGGATTTGTTGTGGGTGTGTGTGATGGATGAGTGTCATGTAATTCCAGCTCCATAATTCATGGGCTGGACGATCCAGACATGATATGTTAATGTGAACTTTATAGCAACAGAACCAAATGAGATGTGTGTACAGTAGCCGTTTTCACAGGTCCTTCATTTTGGTGCAGAACTCATCATTGTTTGCTCACACATTCAGTGAGCAAACAACACCACTTACCCCTGTGGCTTTGGCCTTTGTGTAGGCATACTTCTCTCTCGAATCTCTCTCAAAGCGATATGTGGGTGGAAATGTGATTTCCTCTTCATCTGCAAACAATATAAAATGCAGGTTTATTCTGACAGCAGCTGATGCGTGTCACTACTGGTTTGTATTCCCCAAAGCTCACCAAAATGCAAGAAGACCTTTTCATCATTCCTCTCCATGTTGAGCTGGTCCTTATTGAGTAGTTCCTGGTACTGCTGCTGTTTGATCTTTGTCACAATGTACTCAGCTTCCTGTAAAGGGAAGCAGGGCAGCGACTGTTCGTGACTCAGAGTGTTAGCAGCTGAGAGATCAGACACTTGACAACAGCACACTCCTATATACACTCATTGTTTGATGTTTTACAAACACTACAGTATATAAAATATAATCTGGGCCTCATCAGGTCTTGAAGTTGTCTCAGCACAACTTCAGCTCAAGATGCATGACAGTGTCATTCATTATTTTCTGAACACTAAACCCAAATGAAGAAGCAGTGAGTGAAAAACAAACTCCATCTTTTACTGCTCCCACAAAAATTAAGAAAATAAGTATCAGCTAGGTACTGCTGGTCAAATGCATTGATTGAGGTGTATGTTATGGCAATGTCAAGGAACATTGCAAATAAAGGCCTACCATTACTTGAGGGAATGCATATCACCCATTACCTTTTATACCAAAGTGTTAAACTAAGATGATCTCATAAGGAGAAATGATGGAGTCATAGTTGTTTTTTGGCCTTTGTAAATAACGCATTTTTTTTATATTTACGAGATAGGTCAGCTCTCAAAGTATGTGTTGAGGATAATGTTCAGCTATTACCACACCAAATTTTAACTCAATATTCATAAAATTGGCAGAGTTATATAAATGTATGAGTTTGCTAAAGTTGATTAGCTATGGTGGCCATCTTAAATTGAGTTGACTCCAAAAGTTAATCAGTTGCAGAAAGACATTAAATTATTTTCTGAGCGTTTTATTAAAAACAGTGCAGTGGTTCATCAGATATTTTGCTAACACAACAGACAAATGAACACATGCACACATGCAAACACACATGGACAGGGGCACAATAATTAATGCCCTTCTGCCTTCAGCAGCAAAGAGCAATGAGCTTAGAGAAGCAATTGTTGTTGCTCATCAATCTGGGATTACCAAACAATTTGGAGCCCATCATTCTACAGTAAAAAGAATTGTTCATTTGTGGAAAATAGTCAAGATTTCTGCCAATCTTCCAACAACTTCACTCCAAGGTCACACTGTGCAATGCTCAACTAAACTGCAAAAACACCAAGCACTCCATCTCAGACTCTACAGGAATAAAGTAGCAGGTTAAAGGCTAAAACTCAAGACAGTGAGAAGTCAGAAAAAGACTGAAGATGTATGGCTTGATTTGCAAGAAAAAGCCTTGTCTCTCTAAAAACAAGGCAACATGGCTAAGGTTTGCAAAATTGCGTCTGAACAAACCACAAAGCGTCTTTGGACAATCGAGACTAAAGGGCAATTGTTTGACTATAGGATACAGTGCCTTGCTTGGAGAAAACAGCATATCATCACAAAAACACCTCATGTCAACTGTCAAGCATGGTGGTGGAAGGCTGATGATGTGGACATATGCTGTGGTCAGTCATAAACTCCTCTGTAGACCAAAGTATTCAAGAGTCAAATGTGAGACCATGTGTCCAACAGCTAAACAACAGGAAGATACCAAGCTTTGCAGCAAATCTACAACAAAAACACCGAATTAGCAAAGAATCAAGGTGTCACATTGATTCAGTCAATGTCCGGACCTCAACCTGAACCTTTAATATACCAAAAGTTGTAAAGAAGACTAGCATTAAATTTCTCCACAATGATGTAAGAAACAGAAAACAATTATGTTCAAGTTATCATTGCTAAATGTTCTACAAGTTTGTAAGGTAATGAAGGAACTTTATTGAGGAGCATAGCTTAGTTTAGGTTAAATAAATAATGAAACAATGTAATACACATGTTGTGTTGGCGTTTGTGTGAACTAAGTCCAGTCTACAGAGACTCAACTTCACAATCCACTGGGACCAACATCTGTTGATATCATCCTGGTACCACATTCCAGGACACCTTTGAATGTTTCTGAACTAACCCTGAATTGTCAGAGTTCCTACAGTGGGAAGAGAGGGACCTGTTTAGTATTCTTAGTGAGTCAAGACACATTCTCAGCAACTTACTGATGATGGAAATTCAACACGGTAGTTCAAGTCTCCAAACCAGAAGAAGTGCGTGAACATATGAGTTATGTCAAAGGGATTGAGCTTTTTATCTCCCAGATTCAGCAGACGCAGGATATTGGTGTAGTTTTGATTCCGTCTGCAAAAACAGCAAAAAATTGTTCAATCAAAAATGTTTTTACTATTTTTTGTAACCTTTATGAATTTTTACACTCAGTCACTTTTAGATCAGACACTAATTGAATTTGTCACAATTTTCTTCAACTAAAGCACCCCTGTGTTGTAACACAAACCCAATCACTGTAACTGTCTGATGTACAGCTATCTGATCTCACTGAGCTGTAACTGGTAGCAACTAGTTACAAAATTATAAGAAAACTGGATTGATACTTACGACTTGCTTGCATACCTACATAACTGCAACTAAATGGCAATATTTGTGTGAATGACATGCAAAAAAATGTTTGTCACAAAATGTCTTAATTATGTCTCAATTTTACCACAATTCAATTTCTTTTTTGTCTCCCATCAGTCACAATATGTTTCATAGGTTGCCAAACCCTCCCAAAGTTGAGTCACATTTTTTGCACTTTCTGACTCACAAAACCTAAACTGAGAACAGTTTGAGACAGGTTTCAAAGGCTTCAGCAACTCTGTGACTATTTTGAGTGAAGATTTGTCACACAAAAATTTTAAAACACATTCAAAAATTCAAGGAGCCCCCGTGACTGAGGCAAAAAGAAAAATCTTGCAGACGTTTCAAGGCATTTTGAAAACACGTCCTGAGAATCCATCCATCCATCCATCCATCCATCCATCCATCCATCCATCCATCCATCCATCCATCCATCCATCCATCCAT
>JAOXNZ010000117.1:19659783-19683472 GCA_028566095.1 Kryptolebias brasiliensis | reverse complement strand
GGGGGGGGGACAAAAACACCCTCATCACAATTAGAAGAATAAACATCAATAACAGATTTTTTTTTGTGTGAAAATGTTTTATTTAACAAATTTAGTGAAGAGTAAACAAGTCTTAACAGTGATTATACCATTGAGTATCTTCTCACAGGTTTTACTGTATATGTTGTGTACAGATTCTAGCAATTGCGTTCCTTGGTGATTTAGAAAGACACGCTCCTTAAAGATACCCTGTGGAGATTTTAAATACCACTCTTAGTATAGGGCAACAATTCAATGAAGGGGCCCCTGCTTTTGTTGTTTACCACCCAAGCATAAAGACATAAAAATCCCTGTGTGTAAAAAGTTTCATATCATTTCAATTAGGATTACCTGAAGATTCACCGTGCTCCAACAACAGCAATGAAGAAGACAAATGAAGCAAAAAATGTGTGTTTCAAAGTCTTCCAAAAACTGTTTCTTTTTGAAAATATGTCAATTTAACCTCTATGACTCAGATCTAATAAAGTTGTAAAAGTAAAGCCATAACTGTCCACATAAATGAAATTTAAACAGCATGTGAACAAGCAACATTTCAAGCACACATACATACTGGGATGCACTGATTAAAACCCTAATAAGTAATCAACACTCATTAAAATGACAGAATGACTTTTTTCCAACTTGATAAAGCTTTTATGCCCAAATGTGACTCTATACCATTGTTTAAGGATTCATGAAAATATAAATAAACTCCACTGCCTGCAACCCTTATGTGAGAATGTCTGGTCTGCTGCACCTCTGAAACCAGCATGGTGTCAAGCATATCTGCTGAAGGATGTTCTGAAGCAGGCAAAGAAATCCCTGTGATTAATTCATAAAACAGTAGGCACTGGATCACAGTGATTCTGTTTCTGCACGTGTTGGGAAGTTTATACTGGAATTGTTGTAAACTAACTATCTAATCTTTCCCTCAACTGTCCCTCCTACAGTATAGATTTGTTTGCTTTACTGAACATGTGTCAGCTGGGCTTGAAACCAACCGCCTGTCATGTGTTGAAAGAAGTAGTGGCACAGAAAGGATGTAGAGCTGGGTTACAGAAAGTTGAGCCTTAAAGAGCAACACTCTGCACAGAGTGAGTCGGCGAAACACACACATGAAAGATAAAAGGGAGAACAGACAGAGAGCAGCAAAACAACAGTGGAAACTTGAAACAAGTGTACCCAGATAAGTGAAATTGACCTGACTAGATACTGACAAAACTAATGCTGTATAAAAAATGGTTTCAGATGTTCAGCCCTTGAGATTTGGTTTCAACCTGCAAACCTGTGGATAAAACCATGCTGAATTTGGGATTTTGGCACACTGCAGTTCCACCAGACAAAGTGCTGACTCATCCTGCATGCAAATAAATGTGCTTTACATTTAGTCATTTTGGGGCAGTTTGGATTTTAGACAGAAAGTTAAACAAAAGGCCAAAGACACCAAAAAGTGCTCAAGCGAATGTGTAAAAAAAACAAACAAAAGTTTTTCTCACTTCGAATTATTTTTGAACCCTGCATTAAATAAAAACTGAGAAATTGACAAGTGCTTTTTGTTTTACACGCCGCAAACAACACTGGGTAATCTTTTCAAGACACACAACATGTCCTGCAGCTTCCAGTACTGGCTGTGGAGACTTCACATGTTGTAGCGCTGGTTCCTGGTTTGCGCTTTTCTCTCTCTGGAGTACATGGTCACATAGGAGGTTATTAGATCATCCATCTTGTAGCCCTTAAAGATAGAAGAAAAAAGAATAAATGAAAATGAAATGGAAAGAACTGATCAAGCTTCTCATCCAGGGACTGGGTCACTGGGCTGCGAGTATTAGTGTTGTAGGAAAATAAGATTCACTGGTAAGATATAGATAGGTTCTCTGAGATGGCCTCATTAGGTGTAACAGAATTGTGCTGTATATTGCATATCTGTTCACAGTTCAATGTTAGGTCATGATGCCCTCTAAGTGATATGGCCTTCCAGTTATGTCGACATTGGTGGTGTTGTTACGTCTTACTGATAAAACTTAATTTAAACGAGCACGTTCTGACAGTCTAAGGTTAGACAGATTCTGCAGCCTGGATCTGTCTCATCCTTGGGATGTTCTGCTTGACATTTGAGTCTGGGTCTTCCTGTCTCCCTCATCTGTTTGCTACAACATTGAAGAACAACATTCATGATTGAGTCTCCAGAACGTTTTGCAATTTTCTTGGTGGTTTTCGATTTTCTTGCATGAGTTGCAGAGGCGAGCCATCCTGCATTGCGTTTTGAACATGGACTATTGGACTATTTCTCTCAGAATAGTCACAGTGTAGACTCAAGCATCTCAAACACATCTAAGTTTTGTCATGGGTGTCCCCAACCTGTCTCAAGAGCATTAGAGCTGTATTTTGAACATCATAATACTGTGAATGGCTCAGAATACAGTTTTGCAAGCCTTTTTAGAGCTTTTTTCAGATGAATGCTATTGTGATGTCAGCATATCTTGATCAAGACTGTTTTACTTTTCAGGAAATCTACCTAAAAATGAAGCCTTACCAGTGAAGTTTCACACAGGAATTTACTCCCCTTGACTAAGCTGCCAATAGTCATGTGAAAGTAGGTGCTTCCACTACACCAGTTAGCCATACGGTTGTACGGGTAATTTTCCAGAACATCCTTATAAGAGAAAAACAAATGTTAGAGGTGAAAAGTAAAAAGCAAAACAATGGAACTATGAATTAGAATTTTTGTTGTTTTTTCGAACCTTAGTTTTTGGGTGGATGATTGTGAGTCCGTTCTTGCTGATGGCTATTCGCACAATATCTGGAAATTTTGGCTCTGATGTTTGCTGAGAAGAAAGTTCAACAGAAACACGTCAAAACCATTCATTCTTTCCATGACTAGTAGTTTGTGGAAGTGCAAATGTATCACAATACAAATATCTGAGAAAGGGTGACAGCATCAGATAAACAAACCATCCATCTAAACAAATCTTAGATAGCAAGCTAAAGAAGATTTTGTGCAGCACCAACTGCAGCACCTACCTTCACTTCAAAAAAGGCACAGCCAAACGTCGGCCAGCGGTAAACTGCCTTCAGAAAAGCAATTTTTGCTTCATCAACAGTCATCCCACCGTGTTTATTATACATGGCAACAATACCCTGAAAAAAAACAAAAACATATATATTTATGTCAGGGTAAGATAAAACACTCTTGCTTTTTGAGAAGTCTTTGCCCTGCTTCTAATGAGGTTAATAACTTTCCTTCGACCTTTACAGCCTTCAGGGCATGTTCCCACTGCACTGAGAGAGAGGGATCATGGGAAGGATATAATGCCTATGTTGTTCATACAACATAGGCCATTCACAATATGAGTCTTGGGATATTCCTTGTTTTTTCTTTACTAAAAAAGCCACGAAGAGCAAAAGTCTAACGAAGAGTGTGATACATCTCATTCTTCTATTCCACAGAGCCCCACTATGGTCTTTGATTTTACTAAAACACATAAACCCCAGATTTATCAAAGGATTGTGCGGACAGATTAGGATTTTGTGCATCTCGCTAATTCACAAAGGCCTTGCAAAGTGAGATTTGTGCTAAAACTGCACTGCCACAGTTAGCCTACGTTTATTAAGGTATTATACCACATTTAGAGGAAAACCGAAATTGAAGTATGTGCTGCTTAGATACAATGTTGTTCAATGACATGTGGTTGCTATTGTGTACATACTGCATTGTTGTATTATATGTGGAGTTGTTAGAGTGCCAACAACATCTACACAGCAGGTTTTTTATACTGTGTACTGTATCCAGTCAAATAATAAGTTCCTATATAAGACCAACATTTTTTTACATGTCATTCATTCCACAAACATGGAGTTGAAAGAAGACGGTTGGTGAGACGACTCATGGAAGACCTGCAAAAAGATGATGCTGGTGAACACCAGAAATACTCTCCAACAATGTAACACATAAGAACAAAACGCCACACCAATAGAAACAACAAGATACGACATGGCTACGTAGCATATGCCACGCTTACATTGTAGTATGCTGTAACCTTCCCCATTTTCATCCCAATGCATACACAATACATGTAACAGAAACGCATCATGAACATTACACATACGTGTTATACGTCACAAGATTTAAGGATTTACAAAATATGCTTCCTTTCTTCATGTTTTGACCCATGTTGGTGTTAGCGCTGTTGTCAAAAAGCTTGTTAGTTACAGCCTCAATGAGGATTTAAAGATGTCTAAACATTCAGTGTTTTTTGTGTATTTTTAAGGGGGTTTGTTAAAAATAAAACCATCAAGCTACTTAGCCTGTCAGCACTTATACCTTCTTCCAGTCGTTTTCAGAGATGACCTTCAGTTGGTCGGCGGGCACGAGCTCCTTCAGCATCTTGGGTATCATGGCGAACTGGCTTTTGTCACTGCCGACCTTCACCCTGAAGAGCAGAGCTGCGATGTTGATAATTTCCTCTTTAGTGCAAACGTGATAGCCTCTCAGGTACTTGGGTAACTCCTGGAAAATACAAAGGTGTTTGTTATCTGAGGAACTTGAAATTGACTTACAAAGTTGTTGCCTGGTAAATAATTAACAGGTTACAATGCATTTATCATTCTTTTTAATTGCCAACTTTTTACATTTGTAACACGGAGACATGACTTTATTTATAGAATAGAACAGAGTAGAATTTTCAAAGCAGGAGAGAAAATAAACTGGATGAGGCTGGACAT
Source organism: Kryptolebias brasiliensis (assembly GCA_028566095.1). Classification (NCBI taxonomy): domain Eukaryota; kingdom Metazoa; phylum Chordata; class Actinopteri; order Cyprinodontiformes; family Rivulidae; genus Kryptolebias; species Kryptolebias brasiliensis. Next base: position 19,678,732 of record JAOXNZ010000117.1, on the reverse strand, counting down.
TGTGTGCTGCTTATTCAAATATACCTGAGGGAAATGAAAGATAAGATCAGCCTCTGTGTTTCTGCCTGGGATTACATTGAACCACAACTTCCTCATGAAGAACACACGGTAGGCTATGTTCACCGGTCCACCTGCAGAATAAACACACACCCACACAGAGATTTTTAGGTAAATATAGACAGCCAATAAATGGGAAGGCCTTCTCACAGTCTTTGGAATCATATGACATGTTGTTACCTTCTTTAATCCTCTTGGCCTGCTTTGACCAGTCAGTGATCTGTCTCAGACTGTCAAAGAAGTAGTCCGAGTCGTTCAAACTGATAACCTGAAGTTAAATCAGTATGGTCAGATGATAAAAGGGTTAAAAGTTGGGATAAAAAAGCCAAGATTCTGCACAAGTTGTTAAAATGTTTCAAATGGCAAATTAACCTTGTCCTGTGTTTTGACAAAAATGCTTAAGCCATCTGATGTAGCCAGGTGAAGTTTTCTGGAAATGTTCTGGATGAGATCCTTGATCTTGGTGCTGGTTGCCACCTCAAATATCTAGAAAGGAATGAGAAGAATTTCTGCTTTTACTGGAAGAATGCTAATGAGCCTTTATTCTGTTACTCTGGTTTGATTTTTCTTTCTTTCTTTCTCATGAAATTAGAAAAATAAATAAATAAAAAGAAGTCCATGCAGCTACCTCATCAGTGTCATTGGGGAAGTAGATTTTATGAAAGATCTGGGTGCTGTTCTGTTGGATGGCGTCCACCTCCACTGTGTGTGGTGGGAGCTTCCTGGGCTCCATCCTAGACACAATCAGAAAATGCTAAGTCATATGCTATTTGTTCCCTTTGCATTGAGACCTATTTGAACTGAAGCTTGTTTTTTTATATGTCTATATATTTCTGTAAGTATTTCAAGCCTCCCCATTAAGGCCAATTTTCTCTCTGTCCACAGTATATTCTACATTTATGGCCAAAATGAGTTTGAGATCTACAAACAATCCCTGTCCAATCACATGTTCTGGATTATCATAAAAAAGCTTGTTCCTTATTTTCAAAATGTTGAAAGCATTTTAATTTCATCACTGCATTGTTCAGGTTTCTGCCTCATCTTAAGCAGATATTAAAGGAATAAATTGATCATTTTGAATAGGTGTTTTGTGTAAAAGTTATGAACAACTGATATCTTACCTGTTGGAGATAGCTTTTTCAACAGCTTCAATATAGAGAAATAGAGTTAAAGTCTGACGGGACTGATGAGCTAAAGGCTAGTCCAGATGCAGCTAAGACCAAAGGGGATTGCTGCCATCTCAAATCAGCTTAAATCTCCAAGGTTTCACAGCTGTTCTTGCAAATACTGTTTTATAAATCTTCACATCACTGTTTTAAGTTGGGGGCACTTAGGTTTTAGTTATGTTTGGACTACCCGTTAGTCTTGTTAGTCCAACTGGACATAAACTATTTCTCCAAACGAAGGCTGTTCAAAGAGCTTTCTACAACAGGAGGGACATTAATTGTTCATAACCTTACACAGAACTCCACTTCAAAATGTCAAATATTATTTAAGTAGATGTTTTTTTTTTTTTTTCACGAGAACTTACCAGAATGATAATTTTTACAAAGTGGAGCGATTTGTCCCCAGAGCTCTTGGTTTTGTTTTACATAAAGGTGTTTCATAACAGAAAAACCTCTCTTTAGTTTTTACTTATTCGTGAAAGTCTGTCTCTTACTGTCATTATTTATATAGACACGGACAGTAAATAAGACGTATTTAATTGAAAAGGTCATGCAAATTATGCATTCGGTTGGTCATCCTGCTGTGAAAGTGATGCCACACATTTGCATTCACAGATCATCTGTTACTGTGTTTGTCACTGCAAGAATACAGAATCAAAGACTACAGAATAAGAAGCCCTTTATCTCAGTTTAGCTTTCCCTAAGAAAACTCAAAATATCACAACATGGTATTTCCTTTTCTCACCACAGCAGAGTGTTGTGTAAAGGTAGCTGCTTGTATACGGTTTGGCCCTGAAAGCTGTCTACACAGACACGTTTCATGTTCTTGTATCTGATGTGTTCTGTGTGCTGGTCGAACCTCAGAGAGCTCTGCAGCTGCTGCAGACAGTCGGAAGCAAGGGGTTCTCTGCGCCGCGACTCCAGAAACTTCTGTGTGTGCCTCAGAAGGGACTGGCTGGGAGGAAACAGACCGCAGCAGAGCCACAGCAGCTGCCATCCCTGCTCAATGCTGAACCTGCCAAACAGACCAATCGTGTTCGAGAGCGTGCCAGGAAATTGTTTCATTTCCCCTCTTGCACCCAAACAGAAGGATTATATCCCAGTTCCACTTCTAGAAAATCTTTAAATGGTATTTTCTGTAATATTCAAAAACAGTTAAAAAGTATCTGATTACATGTACACAGATAAATCAGAGACCTACTCCATCAGGCTAAACAAAAAAGGAGAAATACCACACCTACCTGTTGTTATTGCTGGTCATCTGCTTTATGATCTGGCAATAGATCTCATCCCTGAGGGCCTCTTTTTCAGTGGCAGGGCCGAAGATCTGGTCGGTGAGCTCAACAGGACTCTGGATCTGCCTGGTGGGATAATCTCCCATATACTTTAGGATTGGTGCGCCAAAGTCAAGGAAAAACAACAATGTATGGCAGGAAGTATGTAATAATGTAGGCGTTTTGTGCCAGATTTTATTAGCAAGTTGGTGCTGTTTAGGTGTCTTAAGGCAGCTGAAGTACATAGGCCTGACTGAAGTAATTGTAATGACGGACTAGAAACTTTGTGATGCACAAAACTGAAGCAATTTAACTTATTTTAACTTAAGCTTGAGCAATAAATGCTGGTTTAGTTTAGTACATGGTTCTGTTGGGAGCTGGTCATAATGATGAATCCACATATTCACACAGACACTTGTAAATGGTAAAAAAGTAAATAAATGGTACAACAGACTACCAGAAAAACCCTGAAAGATACAGTTGTAAACACACAGAAAATAAATGGCAGGATATCTGTGAAAGCCAGACAAGCTTTGTGGCTGAGCTCTGAGTTGCCCACTAGTTTCTTGAGCAGAGGCTGCCTGATTGGCTCTCTGGAGTGGGCCCACAGCCGCTCAGGGGCCGTATTTCGAGAAATCACCTGACGATTCACATCCTTGGTGGGCTGCCTGTGGGATGAAGGAAACCAAGTCAAGTCAAATTTTTTTATAAACACAGTCTGGTTTAAATGCCAAAGAATAAAAAGGAGTGTTTGGACAATCTGCCCCTTCCACATTAGGACCTCATCCACACTGGACACCTTCAAGAGTTTTGGTGCAACTACTGCAAAAGCCCAGTCTCTTCTGTGCTTTAATCTGCCGTTTGGTTCATCTACAAGCATGTGCTGTTCATCTGACCTTAATGAACTTGTTGGAGTGTGAATAGACACTAGAGGTTTTGTTAAGCTCTGGAGATCGATACTGTGGGACTGGAGGACTGATGAGTGCCCACCAAGACTTTGAGTTGCCAAGACAGTCTGACAAAGTCTTTAAATGGTGGGTGCAGCTGCTGACTGGATGGTAAAAAACAGTAGTAAGAAAAAAAGGCAACACCTTACCTGAAATACTCCAGGGAGTATTCTTTCAGTGTGACAGGAGCTATTCTCTCCACTGTGCCTTTTTCTTTCTGATTTGCTTGTATGAAGTTCTTCCTCTGGTTTGGCGACAGGTTGAGAAGGTTCTGAATGAAATAAAACACATTTTAATGCTCAAAACATCTAGGCTACATCAGTTTATCTGAGAAAGCTGTGTAATGGGCATCCCCGTACCATGACCTCGTTGGAGGGTTTGCTGAGCGTTGGCAGGATTAAGATGGCCTCAGTGGAGACGGCTCCTGTTTGTTTGGTGCTGTTGTTTTGGCCCTTTATCCAGCCACGCTGCTGAGAGAACTCGTTGTCTTTGATAAGTATGATGAGTTCTCCTTTCTTGAAGCTCAGGATCGTGGGGTCATCTGGGCTCAGAGAAGGAGACAACTCAGAAATCATTCAATAAAAAAATCAAGATAAAAATAAAAATAAGTCAAAGAGGAATCCGGGCTCCAACCTTGGCTGCTAACTTCCTTCAGTGCCACAGCGTACTCTGAACGCTCCGTCAGTCCACTGAGGAACATAGTGATCAGCTCAGACATGTCTTCAGCCCTGGATCCACTCAGGGTGAAGTCTCCTTTTAGTGTCAGCAGACACACAGCCTGGCCAGACGCTTTCACCTCCCTGAAGAACAACAATAAAGAGAGCTGTTCAAGTTTCCACATTTTTACAGAAAACTTGACCTGATCTCTGGACCTTTTTCAATAAGACATATTTCTACCTGACAGTTTTGACTGCAGTCACCTCTGGGAAGGACAATTCCAGCAGCCTCTTCTCTCGCTCATCCAGGAAGGTGATCCCAGTCCAATTTATGGCAACTATAAATTTGCTTTTTTGCAGTGCAGGACCTAGACACACAAAATGCATTTGACTGTCCATGAAACCCCCTTTAAGTGTTGTAACTTGTAATTAAGGGTGCCAATGAACAAGCATTGAAGCACGCTTACTGTGTGAATGCTGAGTCAGTTTTCCTGTTTTTATTTTATATGAAATCTGCTTCAGCATAATTGCTCTATTTTTATCTTCTTAAGTTACTTTTAGTTTTCAGGTAGACTTTTGCTACAATTAGCTTTTATCTATTCTTTTGTTACTGTTAACTCTCTGTTAACCAGTTGGTCTATGTTCCTACCATCACCCATGGTCATGAACTTTAGGTAGTGACCGAAAGAACAAGATCGCAGACACAGGTGGGCAAAATGAGTTTTCTCCACAGAGTAGCTTCTCACCCTTAGAGATAGGGTGAGAAGTTCAGTTAACTGGGAGCAATTTGGAGTAGAGCCGCTGTTCCTCCACATTGAGAGGAGCCAGTTGAGGTGGTTTGGACATCTGGTAAGGTTCCCCATGACGCCTCCCTAGGGAGGTGTTCTGGGCATGTCCAACTGGGAGGAGGCCCCGGGGAAGACCCAGGACATGCTGGAGAGACTATGTCTCTCAACTGAAGAGTTGGAAGAGGTGGCTGGGCCTCCCTGCTCAAGTTGCTGCCCCGCAACCAGACCCAGGAACAAGCGGTGGATAATGGACAGAGGGATGGATTGTTATTTTTAGCTTTTACCTAACCTCTTGCTTTTTGATTTTAGTTATTAGTACTTTGCTACCTTTAGCTTTGAGTTAGCCTTTTGATACTTTTCTTAGCATTTTGCTACTTTTGTCTTTTAGCTAGCATTTTGCCTTTTAGGCTTTTATCTAGTGTTTTGCTTCTTTTAGCTTTAATAACTCAGTTTTAGCTTCTTCAGCAAATATAATTAAAGTCATTCAGCACTCAGCATTCATACTGCATTTTTTTCAGAAAATTCAATTTCATTAGTTTTCTCTTTGTTCTTACACTATTTTTCTTCAAGTTTATTTTTATTGTTTGTTTTAAATAATGACACCAGCACCATTGTTTGAGCTATAAGGTAAGGTTTTCCTACCTGACAGTTTGGTGACTTCAAAGAACCTAGAGAAGAAGATGGGCCACTTCTCTCTTGCGTAGTCGACCACCTCTGCCTTCACCGAGTCAGTTTTTTGTTTTGAACTCAGGAACGAATCCTTGAGTGGTTTACAAGACATACAAATATGGTACATTTAATCTACTTGAAGCTATGTTAGAGCTTTTTTTGTTACACATTTATCACAGATAAAGGCTATGACTGACCTGAGCATGAGCCGTGCTGACCATCTGAACCAGTCTGGCTTCTGATTTGGCCTCCAGCAGAGAGCTGGTGATGCAGTCCTGCACAGCCTGCTTCACGTTTTCTGGCTGGCTGTCTGAGCCATGCTGGATGTACAGATGTTTTGCAGTGAGATCAATTATATCATCCTCCTGTGTAAACAAATCGTTTGGAGAAAAATGGTCAGTTCTGAGTCTGGGATTTGGTTGGAAACTTGTTTGTGATAATAGTGGCCCACCTTTTCAGTCTGGTACTCTCCATACTTCAGGCCATGGATGACCTGTTTGTAGATGAGGTCCGTGCTGACCTTGTCCTCTTTGCAGTCATGCCACGGGGTGAACACCTCCTTGCGGAAGAGGAGACGCCATGGGGCGTGCTGCTCCTGGCCCCCCTTCCTCTTGACCTCCTGCTCACACTGGGAGATGGCATCCATGATGTGCTCCCGGCCATTGCCCAGAGCCCACACCTTCAGCACAAATAAACAGCAAATCTTTTAGAAAAATGAATGCCGTTTTTTCAATTCAGTGGGGAAAAAAAATGTATGTTTTCCAAATACTTAAAAAAAAAAAATTGTGGACATCAGAAGGATATATGCATAGCTGTCCCCACCTTTTCAAACATGGCGACATAGAGAGAAAAGCCAAAAATGTCTGTGAGTTTGATTTTGTTGGAGACGAGTTGGCAGACTTCTTTGGACGTGGAAGCTGAGTCGACAGGAAGATTGATGGAGCGACCGTCCATCAGCGCCACTGTTACTATCATAGGCTTCTTTGTCTTTGTAGCCTGTCACAGTGCAAAGAAATGACTAGTGAAAAACAAGCATACTGTTATTTAAGTTGCTAAAAGCACTTACACATAAACCATAGCACTTTCTCTCCCTGAAATGTATCAAAACGTGCACACAGTTTACGTTCAACTTATCCAGGTTCTGAGATATACGTCTTTGAAACTCCAACGTTGGCCGAAATAGTAACAGAGTCAAAGAAATTTTGTTTTTGTCTAAAAAATATTCACTGCATTTTGACTGCAGTAATACTTTATTCAAGTTGGGATCTGGTCTTTGACTGGGTCACTTCATCAGGTTTAGTTATTTTTTGTCCCTTTTCAGCTGTTCTGCTGCAGATTTACTGCTGGTTTTTTGGGATTCCTTTTTCATGACCCAGTTTGGTTCAAGCTTCAGCTGCTGGACAGACGGCCTCACGTTTGAGTCTAGAATACGCTAGTAAACAAAGGAGTTCATGATCAATTCAGAAACTGCGAAGTGCCCAGGTCCTGCGACTGAAAAACAAACCCAGATCATCAGCCCTCCACCACCGGGCTAACAGTTTGTACGATATAACACAATTGTTTTATGCTAAATGCCATGTTGTGCTTTTTGAGTGAACGTCGCCATTTGATCCTGTCTGAAGGACATTGTTTCAAAAGACTTTTTGTTTGTTTAGTTACATGCAAAACCAAATGTAAATGAGGATATGATTTACAGTATGTTTGAATATGACTCAGCTATTACCACACTAAGTTTTAGCTGAATATCTATGACTGAGTTAGTCATTTTTGTGTTGGCTAATAAAGGATTAGTTGTGGTGATCATCTTGAATTTGGGTGACTCCAAAAGTTATAGAGGCACATTCAATCATTACTTCCTTAAAGTTTCACTAAAATCTATACATTGGTTCATGAGATATGTAACATATCTAACAGACACAAATACACACATGGGCAAAAACATCACCATTTCACATTCAGCTGAGGGTGATAAAAGAAAATCTAAAACATGTTTACTTTGTCATTACAGGTTACTGAGTGCAATCAGAAAAACTTGGAATCCACAGCAGAGTATCTGAAAACATTTTCAGTACCTGCAGCTCCAGCCAGGCCGGAGGCTCTGCTCTCACTCCGTTCATTAAGGTGCGCCGCAGCCTCTCAGCGCAGTAGGACGGGAAGCCCCCGGGAGCAAAACGAATGAAACTCTGGAGGTACTGCAAATACAACAAAAGATGTAGACAACACTGAAGCATGCAGTATTTACTTTAATGTAGGCCACTGTTTAACATAATACACATATAGTGCACTTCCATTACATTATAGGACTTTATGAGATCTGTTTACCCCAAATTCTTTTTTTATTTTTCTAAATTTTATGCTTTGTGATGTAACCTTTTTTTCACCTAAAACGTCTCATCATATGATTGATAAAATTTCAGTAATTAAATTGGTAAATATCAAAAATGTTCATGAACATTGGTAAAGTTCAGCAACTTCACTTAAAATTCAGTCTAGATTTCATAATTATTACAGTAAATATAGTGTAAAATATATTGTATTCCAACTATTTCTTATTTGACTCTCTGACGATGAAGAAAATGATGATTATTTTGCTCCACTCTATCTGTTTTTTTGTCGACAGCAGCTTTTTTGGTCCTTTAAAGTTCAGCTGCAGCTTCCAGCTTCTTCAACACATAGTTAACAGACTTTAAGATATAATTCTATTTTGGAAACATTTCACCTAAACAGCTGTAGTTTTATTTATTTTTTTACAGCAGATTATCTGATTCCACAGCTCTCTTTATACTGTTTTCTTTGACTGTTCGAGTCGTCACATATTTCCTTGTGTTTGTTCAGTCATTTATGTACCAACAAAACTTACGGAACAGTTGTTTTCCCAAATCACATGCATCATTTAGGCATTGATTGCTTTATAATACATTTTGTTCTTAGTGTTAAATGTCATAATTTATTATTATTATATTTATTTATAATTTAGTATTGCTCTCTGTCTGCACCCCTCTCTACTGCTTGCCTCACACACAGAGGCTGCAGCTCATTTAGGAGGCAAGACAAGAAGAGAGCACGGTCCTAAAGCAAAATATAGCAATATATTTTTAATAATAATCATTTTTTCTCGATTATCCTGTTTTTTGTGATTGTGTGGAACAAAAATGTAAAACTACAGGTTTAATGCACAGCCCAAGTGTGCCCAAGTCAGTGGAATGGTTTTACTTACTCTAATAAAGCGCTCACTTGGAGGAAACACACCCAAGCAGAGGGACAGCAGGATCCAGCCGCGGAAGTAGCTGTTCCGGTTGTTGTTCTCCTGAAGCTGTTTGCAGATTTGACAGTAAATCTCATCCCTATGCAGACAGTACTTCATTAGTTCTGGCTCAAAAACAGGAACTAGCTGTAAGATTTAAAAAAAAAATAAATGAGTTAAAACCTGAGGTCAGGTCGGAGGATGGCATATGTCACTATGGTGTGGACTTTTTCAAGAGATGTCAGGGGCTTGTCCAGAGTTGGTGCCTCTCCAATCATAACATCACTGTCTTCATTCACCGTCTGCAGGGTAGGGGTCTTTGGCACCTCGGTTAGATCATCTGACTTCAGGATGAAACATGAAATGCCCATCAGTGAGTTGAAGACAACCTTCAACAGACACATTCCTCAGACGTCCAACTCACCTCCTCCATGATGATGGAGGGCTTCCTGAAGCTGGAAGCAGATTTAGAGCTTTCATTTTCTCTAACAGCGGGGGCTTTTTTGTTCTTGGACAGTAGGTCGGTGAATGTGGAGCCTTTTCTTGCCCGAGTGTTAGCTTCTGGAACAGTGTACACCTTAGCGTTTTGAGCCACTTCACTGGGAACTGCAGATGCCTTCCTGTTTTTTGACAGAAGGTCTGTGAAAATGGAGCCCTTTCTCTTTTGTGCCAGGTCGTCTGGTGCTGCAGAAGGCTTTCTCTCTTTGTTATTCCTCAACACCCTCTGAAACCAAATTGTAAGAGGATTTATTGCAATTCTAAAAAGAAAAAAAAAAGGAATAGCTTTAAATGCTTCATCTTCCTGTGAGGATATATACCTGATCTAGGCCCACCATGTGGCTCAGACGTCTGTCCTCTCTGGATATTAACTCCTGCGACAGAAATCGTTCCTGTTTTGGAGTTCCCTGAACTTTAGCTTGTATCTTCGGCTCAGGGAGGTCTCCCATGAATCTCAGAATGATCCACCACACAGTCAGTGAAGCCTGAGAAAAAAATATGACAAACGTCACGGTCATTTCATGAAACAACAGGAAGGCAAACCAGCTCAATTTAAAGGCCTAGCATCACCTGCCACCTTTCATTCAATATTATGAGATTCATCATAATTTGTATTAGCGCTCAAAATCTGCGTTTTTAACTATCCTCAGTTACTACCTCATTAAACTTTAGCTCAATATTTGTTCGAGCCATTTTTTGTGTTGGCTAACTTCATTTAGATGTGGCGGACCATCTTGAATTGCTGAATGAGTTGTAGATGTACATCCAATTACTCTCTAAGAGTTTCATTAAATTCCATCCAGTGGTTCATTTGATATTTTACTAACAGACAGACAGAGTTGGCACCAATAGCTAATGGCAAAATTTTAAAACTTGATCTTATGTAATCAGGTAAAGCTCAGGGTATAAGTTGGGGATGACTCTCAGCAACTACCACACCAATTTATAGCTCAATTTCACTGTGTTATAACCATTTTGTGTTTCTTAAGGTGGCTTAGCTGTGGCATCCGTCTTGAATGTGGTTGACTCCAAAAGGTAATCCTTTGTAGATGTGCACTCAGTTATTATTTTTTGAGAATTTAATCAAAATCCGTCCACTGGTTCATGAAATATTTTCTAACAGTACACAAACAAACAGGTAAAAAGAATATTTAGCCTTTGGTTGTGGGTGAGAATTATTAAAGCTGTCTAAGAGAAGCACCAGAGTGTCTCCTTCATCCTCGTGGTAGAGCAGGGGCTGCCGAAGCCTCTGTCGAATGTGGGTGTCGGAGGCTGCACCCTGGAAGTACATGGAGGCAAATTTGGAGAAAGAGTACTCATCCAGGTCATCGAAATCGTCTTTGGGAGGTTCCACCATGGGAATTTCATCGATGTCTATCTCCTCAATAACCATCCTTTTCCCTTCAATGTTCTGTAAACACATACAGATTATTACAGCTAAACTAACTGTTATCTGATAAGTTTACAACACAAGAGAAATGGTTAGTTTCCTAACCTCAAAGCCCACAGGCGCCTGGCCCTCCTGCCCTCCAACAATACTGGGCAGGAAGCCGAAGATGTTGTCCACCAACTCCTGGTCTGTGATGTTCTCAGCCTGAGCTTTGGCCTCCATCTCTCTCTTCTGCCTCAGCACTTCCTCCAAGTGTTTCTGTTTAGCCAAAATGGCTTGCTGTTCTTCTGCTCTCTCTTTAGCAGAAAGGTGCAACTGAAAGAATGAAAGTAAAAGGATCAGTGAAAAAAACAAAACACCCTGTGCTTAACACTTTTTAACAGATGTCTGCTTACCACTGATTTCAAAAATGACCGTGGGTTAGGAAGGGTGGGGGTACTTCTGAGAGATTCAGCTTCTCTAAAATGTCTTTTTACTGACATGTTGCTAATTAACCCAGTTAGTTGAAAATGATCCTCTAGATATTTCTCAATTGTATCACTAATTTATTACAGGCTTTTGTTGCCCCTGCCCCAACTCTTAAGATGTGTGGTAACAAATTCAAAACCGTCTTATTTTTTGCCTCTAAATTGTACATTTCTTAGTTTCAACACATGATATGTTTACTATGTTACACTGTGAATCAAAAATGGATTTATGAGATTTGCAAACCAATGCATTCTGTTTTTAATTACATGTTACACAATGCCCCAACTTTTTTTTAGAATTAGAGTTACACATGAGCTAAAAGTGTAGAATAAATGATCAACAGAAACAAACAGCTGATCAATTACAAAAAACAAAACAAAAGATGTTTGAAAACTTGTGGGACAAGATGGATTCTTTGAGCTGAACTTACATCCCTTCTCATCTTTTGGACAGCTTTTTTGGCCAGCAGGCCCCGGGTGTGTGCCTGCAGCAGGATCACTGCATTTCTCTTGCGTTTCCATTCCTTCCTGGCCATGTAACCTCTGATTTGGGTCTGCAACACAAGAGCAGCCTCCCGCCTCTTCCTGTACTGAAAGTGGAGCTGACGAGCGCGAACGTGTGCCTGCAGCCTCGCAAAGCCTAGCTGCACCTAAAATTAGAGCATCACTAAAGATTTAATGCAAAAGCCAGGCCTCCCAGGTTAAAGAAAGTAAAGGCAGATATTTAGAAAAGTGACTCACCGTTTTGTAAAGCTTCCTGCCTTTATGTCCTCTCCAGTGTTTCTGAATGACAAGTGCAGCAGCCTTTTTCTTCAAGAATTCTCTCCTTTAGAGGGTGCAAAGCAAACAGGCATGAAGCAACAACTTGCATGAAAACGAAAATAATCGTTTTGCAATGTTTTATTTCACACCTGTATTTGTAGCCTCTCAGGACCTTCTGGATCAAAAGAGCTTTTACATTTAGCTCTTTCATTCTCTCCAGTTCCAGCTTAGTGTCATGGATGTCCTGAGAGAAAACAGCACCAATTGCCATAAAATTAAATTAAATAAAACTAAGCATTCAGATATCATACATCATACATATTGGGACATAGTAGCAATTTTTTGTCTTTACCAGGTTCTAAAATAAATCAAGTTAAAGCTCAAATTTACAAAAACACAAAAGATTTCATCATGTCATTAATTTTTAAACAAAAATGAAGCCAATATAAAAAAGCTGTGTGTGAAAAACTAAGACCACCCTTTCTGCTTCTTTAGGATCTAAGAGGTTCAGTATCAGCCAGTTGCTGCTGATCAAATGTATTGATTAACTGATCATCAGTGTGAGCTCCTTTATTAATGCAGGAGTTTTGTCAGTTTGCTGCTCTGAAGCAAACAGTTGTGTGTTAACACAATGACAAGGTGGGAAAAAAATAGCAATTTTAGAGACATAACTGGCAAGGGTAAAAGTAATTTCCAAACTATTTGGAGTCCATCATTTTAAAGAGAAAAAAACTATTTACAAGGAGGGAACATTTAAGACAGCTGCTAATTTTCCCAGGAGTGGATGTCCCAGCAAACTCACCCCAAGGTCAGACTGTGCAATGCTCAGAGAACTGACAACAGATCCAAGGGCTTTGTCTCAATGTCTACAGGCCTTAGTTAGCAGGTTAAAGGGTAAAATTCATGACAGCAGCAAATCTACAACAGAATGGCTGATAAAGAAAAGAATAAAGGTCCTGCAATGGTCCAGTCAAAGTCCAGCTTTCAACCTAATTGAAATGCTGTGGTGGGACTTTAAGACAGCTGAGCTGAAACCATTGTCTGCAAACCTCAATGAACTGAAGCAACGCTGTAAAGAATAGTGGGCCAAAATTCCTCCACAGCCATGTAGGAGACTGATTAAATCAGACAGAAAACCACTATTGAGAGTTAGTGCTGATAAGCTTGCGTGGACTTAGTTTTTCACACACAGCTTTTCTATTTTGGCTGTTTTTGTTTAATAAATAATGACATGGTGAAATCTATTGTGTGTGAGGTTAGATTTAGAAAAGAAATTGGCACCTGGTACAGATCAGATCATTTTAATATGTCCTGATACATAAAACCCTACAATTGAAAGAGGGTGGATTTTCTTCTTCACATGACTGTAGGACATTACAATTCCAAACCTCATAACCACATATTATCTGTGTCACATCATGCAGACTATGATCCCTTCACACATCTCTGTCTTTAGCAGAGTAGAATTACAAATGTGAGGCAGCACCTTGAGGAATATCTTTGTCTTGCCGGTCTTCCAGTCGCCTTTTTTCGACAGCACTCTTTCACAAATGCTCTCACAGCATCTTTCTTTGCTCTCCTATTACAACACAAACATCACCCATGCAAGGTGAGAGAAGTTGAGAAAAGTTTAAGAAAATAACTACTTTATTATGTCCAACTCACTGTTTTGATATCACAGATGGAAGTCTTCAGGAGGACGCGGTAGCGATTCAGAAACTCGCTGAAGGTGTAGCGTACGGGGTACCCAGCTTTCCGGATCTTGATGGTCTCCATCATACCAGAGTAACGGAGCTGACGCATGCACAGCTCTCTGTCGAACAGCTGACACAGAGACAGGGTTTAACTTACTTCTGGTGAACAACTTGAGTGTTGGCACAGATGTTTTTTTTTTGCTCTGGTTGAGTGGAAGAAGTGTCTCTCCTCACCATGGGCTTCTTGAAATCATTTGGTTTGATGCAGCGAATGAAATAAGGCTGACACGCAGTCAGCGTTTTCATCAGAGAATCCAGAGATTGGCGGAACTGACCGGTCAGAGTGGGGACGCGCTTCTTCCCATCGGGCCCTTGCTGTCAGACAAAAACAGAGATCACATATGTAATTTGGTTTACCTCAAGATTATAGCTGAGTCTTTGGGACATTGGAGGCTGAATTTACCCGAACAGTGTTCTTGGCCGTGTTTATGACCATCTTGGGGTTGACGCTCTTGATCACGTTGGAAAAGAGGGCCAGATCATTTAGAAATGTCTGCTTGAAGAGTTTGTTGGTGGAGGTCTCCACCAGCTGAATCAGGTCTGGGCTGAGTGTGTCACGATTTTTCTCAAGGAAACCTAAAATGTTCCAGAAATAGTTAGAACACAGCGGACACTTTACAAAAGAGGGATTTGTTGGATTGAATATTTCAAAAAAGCACCTTTTGAATCATAATAGACCACTCCAGCAAAATGATGGATTCCAAAACATGTATCATGGTTATTTTTCGGGGGAATGTAGATGTCGCCTTTCAGGTGAACCTGATTCATCTTGTGGAGCATGGTGGTGTCTGTGCCCTGAAAATCAGTCAAAGTACACAAGTGAAACCTGCAGTACTTTGCTACATTTTAAAAAAAAAGTCTAAATACAATAAGAATAGAGACCTTAGGGAAGCTGCTCTCCTCATCAATAAGTGCCAACATGTTCAGAGGTTTGCTTGCCAAAACATCCAGGGTGCGCTGGTTGTCTTGGTAGTCAATGTGCTTCCAAACAATGTTCTCACGGGTGTACTCCTCCTGCTCGAGCTTGAACACGTGTTTGACGAAGAACTGCTGCAGCTGCTCGTTAGCAAAGTTAATGCACAGCTGCTCAAAGCTGTAGGAGCAAACAACAAACAGATTTTAGTCAAAAAAAGAGCAGCAGGAAAGCTCCAAATTCACAAGAGCTGTTGCAGACGGTGACCTGTTTCGTTTGAAGTTTTCAAAGCCAAAGATGTCCAGGAGGCCTATCGACTGTCGGCCCTCGTCCTCTTCCTCAGGTGGCTTGTAAACGGCCGTGTTGATTTTGTCCACCACCCAGATGAAAAGTCTTCCATATATAGCCTGGAAATACAATTAATGCACAGAATAGTCATGCCAGTCTCCTTTCCAAAGCATATTTCTGTAAATTGTTTTGCTCAACCAGATTTAAAGGTGAGAACCCAGGCAAACATATCTTAGAAACAACACATGCATGTGTGATGTTCACATATTAAACCAAAAGGATGCTATCATAGACTAACACCAAAGAAAGTATATTTACAGCTTTGAGTCTGTGTATCTGCAAAGACATTCTGCTACAACTACACTAAAGCATGGTACAACACAGGAGATCCAACTCTTCAGAAGAAGATTAAGCAGTCCGCTTATATCTCAGGAATAAGGGACACTCCTGAGAGCAGTAATGTTCATATTTTGGACAAAGAAGATTAACTTATTTCACCTTGACAAAGGCGTCCCTGCCATCCAGAGCTTGAGAAGGATTCAGAAGTTTGTTCACACTGTCTCTAGCAGTCGTGACGGAACGCTGAGTTAGACTTTTCTCCAGCGCTTTAGGGTCCACCTGAGATTTAATTTAAAAAAATGGGAAAAAAAAAGCCATCAGAAAAAGGTCTGAGTTTGCTGTTTGCATTAGAAGAAAAAACTGCACCTGCCTCTAACAGCTGGCTGGCCATGTTAAAATGAGACGACTTGAGGACGTCGCAGCTTTCCAGGTTGTTTACTATGGTGCCTGAAATAATGCAGAAAATCAGTTCTTTGCAGTTTTTCAGTCACGGGCTGAAAAACTGCAACTATCGGTAGCATTTAAGAAAATGTGTTCTTACTCTCAAAGCCCACATTGCCCAGGTGGAGGATGGCAGCGAGCAGTTTAGAGATTTCCCAAGAGTCCGACTCTGAGAACATGAGGATCTTCAGAGCTGATCGGAAATGAGCATACTCCGTCACATCATCACGTCCTTCACAGCTGGTGCAGTTACCCTGTTTAAATATTAACCTTATTCTTTTATCTGTGATACACACTCCTTAAATTTATGGCTTAAACAACAATAAGGATAGACTACAGCACCATTGTCAGGTATTTGTACTCTGCAGCTGTCCCAAGGGAAAGAATCTTCTTCTGCTCCGCTGACATGCCCATCAGCATGTAGTAAAAGATGTGGTAATTTCTTTCTTGAGGTGCCTATTTATGAAAATTTTTTTTTTTTTTTTACTACAAGCATACTTGACTTGTACCTCATTAATGTAAATGGAAAAAGCCAGCTGATTAATTTCCTCACCTGACGACAAACTCTGGACTTCTCCAGCAGGTACTGCTCTACCCGGGCCCCTTCAATGGCCCCTCCTTTGGTGAAGTTGATGTCAATGTACTTTCCAAATCGACTGGAGTTGTCATTGCGGATGGTTTTGGCATTACCAAAGGCTAAGAGGGAAACATAGATTGTGTTAGCAGATATTGGCAAGTCTGTAGTGAGAGTAGAGAGCAGGTGGAAGAGAGTCTGGAGAGGTGGAGGTATGCTCTGGAGAGAGGAAGCTATAAGGCAGGCCAAAGAGAAGGTTCGTGGATGCAGAGGGTTGGTGTGACAGAGAAAGATGGGATAGGGTGAGATGGAGGCAGACAATCCTCTGTTGAGACAACCTAAAGGGAGCAGCCGAAAAATCAAGAAGCAGAAAAATGAGAACTGATCTGATTCAGAAACAAGAACCAGGAAAATGAGAAGTGATCTGATTAAGAAACTTTTGTGTGGCTGGTTGACTGACCTTCCAGGATAGGGTTAGCTTCCAGAATTTGCTGCTCAATCCAGGAGTGCTGGCCGCTCA
Organism: Kryptolebias brasiliensis; assembly: GCA_028566095.1. Lineage (NCBI taxonomy): Eukaryota > Metazoa > Chordata > Actinopteri > Cyprinodontiformes > Rivulidae > Kryptolebias > Kryptolebias brasiliensis. The sequence continues at coordinate 19,661,985 of JAOXNZ010000117.1, read as the reverse complement.
CTGCAGCCAGGTACTGCAGCATCAGCTTGGTGCTCTCAGTTTTCCCTGCTCCTGACTCGCCACTGGTGGAGGAAACAAGTGTGAACAGCTGTCAGTGTATTCATAAATGATCTTTGTTGGTAGTTTTGACAGGTTTTTATATTTTGTATTTTAAAAACCTCCTCCTTATGATTCACTTCAGCTTCGAACACCTGTTTTCAGCCAGTCATTACTTGCTCAATCGATAAATAACATACATACACCCTGGTTTCAGTTCTTCTTTGTCAGACTGTTCTGGATTCTCAAGGTCATTCTGCTTTGCATTTTTACCACTAAGTGTTTTAGTATTGAGCTTGAGCTTTTCTTTCCAAAGAATCTAAGTTTTATCAACAATCAGATTTTGGAACAAGTCAAAATAAAAGCGTTTGAAAAGAGATTCAGATTCCACCTGATGACACAGCACTGGCTCTTTCTGTTGCGCCGCATGTTGAAAAAGCAGGTGTCTGCGATGGCAAAGACGTGCGGTGGCAGTTCACCCAGTCGGCGATCTGTGTACATGTGCACATGCTCGGTGGTGTAGATGGGCAGCAGCTGGTAGGGGTTCACTGCCACCAGAATGGAGCCTGTGTACGTCTACAAACAGTGAGAGAGGGTAGCTGTCAAACAGAAGCACCTTTAATGAACATGTTTGTGAGAAAACGAGCATAAACAAGTGATTATGGTGCAAGCAAAGGAACGAGGCAAAAGGCCCCTTTCAGTCGCAACAACAGTGCTTAAAGGGATAGTTCAGACTTTGAAATGGGATTCTGTGGAAAGGTTATAGGCAATTAATATCTTAGCTGTTGTAGATAGCTCTTTAACCAACCTCAGGCTGGAGAAATAGAGTTTAGGTCTGACACGACTGAGAAGCTAGTGGTTAATGCGACCAAGACCAAAATGAATTGCTGGATCTTAAAACAGCTCAAATTTTAAAAGTCTCTTTTTGGTTTATGTAAATGCGATTTCATTGACCTTTCACACCTCAGTCAATTTCGCACGTCTTGGTTTTTTTTACATGGAGTTCTGTGAATATTTGATCGCACAAATAAGCGTTTGCATGAATTGCTCTGAAGTTTTAGAGGTTGAAAACGGATTAGTACAGCAACAATCCACTTTGGTTTTTAGCTGCATTAAGACTAGCCGTTAGCTCTTCATTTCAGTGAGAACTTAATTTTCTTTCTCTAAATAGAAGTCGTTCAAAGTGGCATCTACAACCAAGAAAAGATTAATGGTTCATAGCATTTACACAGAGCCCTGTCTCAAATTGCCCAAAATATTTCTTTAAACCCCAATATTTCACAGATTCCGTGTATTTTTTAAATCAATGGTGACAGTGATTCTGTAATTTAAACTTGCAGTTGTTGGGAATATCTGCCTTCATTTCTTATTTATTTATTTATTGTTGTTCTTCATTTTGCAGTTTTCAAAATCAAAAGAAATAAAAAAACTTTTTAAAAAACTAGTACAAAAAGACACAATAGTGACTTTTTTCACATATTTTTAGAGATAAATCTTTCTTTTTTAATTAAAAAAAACAACTAAATACTTGTTGTAAAACACTCATGCATGGGCTTTCTCTGGCTACTCCAGTTTCCTCCAACAGACCAAAAACATGGACATTAAGTTAACTAGTGACTCTAAATTGTTCTTAAGAGAGAATGAGGATGGAAGGTTGTCTGTCATGCTTGTTTCTGTGTGGACGGACTGGCAATCTGCCCAGAGTGAACCCCACCTTTTGCTCAATTACACTACAGCTAGACACCAGCTTCCTTTGACTCTAAAAAGGAACAAGCAGGTATAGAAAATGGATGGATGAAATCCAACGGCAACATGTAAAGCAAGAACAGGACGGGGCCCAGAATGGACCTTTGAGGAACTCCACATGTACTGTAAGTGATGATGAGTTAGTAAAATGTTATCTTATCTGGACAGGAACCACTGGAAATTCTATGTTGTATAATACTACTAATTAGTTACTCTATATAGTAGTGGTTTGTTTCACCTGGTGTTTTTCTTTTTTTTTTTTTTATTTCATGACAATGAAATGAAAATCTTTCATAAGAATAAAACTACCAAAAATAAACAAAAACACCTATATTAATCTGAAATTAATTGGTTCACAAATCATTGTTTTTTGTGTTCTTTTACATTTGACACAACACTGTATCTAAATATAACAAAATG
>JAOXNZ010000117.1:19627214-19647975 GCA_028566095.1 Kryptolebias brasiliensis | reverse complement strand
TTTGTGTGTGACTCCAAATCCAGGCCTCCATTGGTTGATAAATTTGATTTCCATTGATGGTTTTTGTGTGAGTTTGTTGTCAGCACATTCAACTTTGTACAGAACAAAGTATTCAATGAGAATATTTCATTCATTCAGATCTAGAATGTGTTTGTTTGAGTGTTCCCTTCATTTTTTTTTTGAGCAGTGTATATTGGACAAACATTCTTGGATATGGAGCTGCCAGAGAGGAGGAAAATAGGAAGACCACAGAGAAGGTTGATGGATGTAGTGAAGGAGGATGTGCAGACGGTTGGTGTGACAGAGCTGGTGCTGGGAGAGCGGGAGATGGAGGCAGATGATCCACTATTGAGACCCCTAAAGGGAGCAGCTGAAAGAAAAAACAGCAGCAGCAGAGAAACAAATTTTGTTTGTTTTTGGAAAGTATGAATCAAGTGAAATACAGTCATGTTTGATAAAACAGCCTTTAAATAATGTGTGTTCCTGAGTTGAAAACAGGAGCATTAGACTTGTTAATAGTGTTAGTTTAATCTAATTGGTACAAGCAGATCTTATGAAAAAATATTTAAGATGAACGATGTGGCAATAGATTGCAGAAGGCATACTGTTTCATGTGCCGGTGCTTAACTCACCTTTCATTTGTAGGCTTTTTGCGAAGGATGCTGGGTCGAGGGGAGGAAACCAGCGTGGGAGCTCCTCCTACTCCTCCCTGGGCATGGGCTTGCACCATGGTAGCTACTGGCTGGGTCGTGCCAAATGTGCTGCTAATGGGGCTCGCTACAAAGCCATCAGCCAGTACAACCCCTGAATTTAATCAAATTTGAATAATTGAGAAGCCACAGTTTATACAGCATACTGTTTTCAAAGAGGTGATAAAGGTTTAGTAAATACCAGGTTTTGCTTCCGACTGTGGTTGTTGTTGCTGCTGCTGCGTGACTATTGGTGCCTGCTGTAGTCCTTGTGTGGTGATTGATGCGGACGTGTGCAGGCCTTGAACTCCGATCTGTGCAGGCTGTATGCCCTGTGCTGCAATAGGTGCTGGCTGGATCCCCTGGGTGCTGATTTGTGCAGAGGGCAGACCAATCCGGTCCACAGCCATCAGCTGCATGTGATTAAGGTGGACTGTGGTAGCCACGCCCACTCCAGCCTGAGTGGGAAGTGCTGAACTTGGAGCTTGAGGAGTGACTTGGAAAAGAAAAGGAAATTAAAAAGATTTAATCAGACTTTCATGCTTCTGAAAAAATATAAGTAAATAAATACAATACAAAACACCTCAGATGTATTTGCACTAGAGGAACCAGGGTTTTTTTTTCCTGTGCTATTTTGTTACCCCTCTATTTCAGCTGCAGGGAACAGGGTCAAAACGATTTACTACAGGAAACAACCTAGATAGGTAGTACTTTTGAAACTGCTCTCTAAACATTTCTGGTTCACTACAACTCCCTAGCTGTTCCAATAACAGTCCATTAAGGTAGTATCTCACTGTTTGAGACTATTTGTGATTCAAAATTGTGAGAAAACTGTGAAAAAAAAGGCAGATTTTCAGATGCAGTTTCAATGAATTCTGGAAGATTGCAACCAAGTGACCAGCGAGCCATGTGGCCACCTTTTGCATGTGTGCACAACTTGAAAAACTCTATTCTAGGCCGTGCACACTTTTTTGTCATCCACATCGTACCCGCCTCAGCCAGATTCAATCTACTGGAGTACGCTTTTGAAATGAAGCTAGACAGATGTGGACCGGTTTTACAATAATTACTATTAATCTATGTGGTTTTTAGACCTGGACTTTCAGGGCTGTGTTCTCGGATGGTTTCTGTCAGAGAAGAGTTTCTGTGCAGGTGTCAAAACACAGCTTTAGCGCTCTTGAGATGGGTTGGAGAAGTCCGTGATGACCAAATATTTTGAAAGAAAATTTGCCACACCAATTTTTCGAAGATATTCAAGTGACAAGATTGCAAGCCACTGAGATTCATGAGTAAATTGAAAAACTTCAAGCATTTCAAAACATTCTGGCATCTCCCCCACAAACACCATTAACCTGAAGTGATTTCATTAATTCAGAAGAATGTAAATCAGTAATGGCAACAGAAACTCAGCAAACTTAAATACCAGAAAAACTAAACTGTTCAGCAGTTCTTACCTGGATACTGGCGGATGGTGGACACCGAGCTGCTGATGGGGGTGTAGGTGTGTGTCAGAGGATACGAGGAAGAGTACGCTGGCAGGAAATACTGAAACTGAACTGGCACAGAGGGCCTAAAGAGATTTAAGATTTACACAAGGTCATTACTTGAATAAAATATCTTTAATAGTAATGGGGATTAACACAGTATGTTGTCACACTTTCTTTAGCTGACAATGTTTTTGAAAATAATTTGCTTTTAGTCAGAAAATGTTAGACCATCACCACTATTAATTCCTATATTCTCAAGCAGTAGTAATTTCAGAACAAACAGCAAAAAATGATCCCATATAGAATCACATTTATAAGAAGGGTTTATGACATATTTGGTAAATTTCTGTATTTTCAAACAGTCCAGTAATGAGGTCATTATGTTAAGTCATCATCTCATGCTCATACACCTGCACTTAGGATAAACTGATTTTTCCTGATTCGTGGATGCACATGTGCATGACACAACAGGACTGATACAGCAAACATGAAAAGCAGTTTTGAAAATGCATTATTTTCTTCTACATCTGCACTGGTAAATTCGGATCCGTTTAATCATGAGATGAAGAATTTGCAAGGTTTGTTTCAACAGGCAACCGCATAAAAGTAAAGCAGATAAGTCGAAATATGTAGTATTGCTTGTGTATGTAGAAAGTATCTACCGCAGACTCCTCTGGTGTTTAAAACGTTCTGGTGTTAATCCTGCCGTGTAGGAGAATTATTTTCTCAATAGACACACCTGCTGTCCACAAAGAGAACTGCAGTCAAATACATTTTCTCATCCACGACAGTAAATATTTATGAATAGTGTGCAATTTTAATGTCATTGTGCACTATTCTAATTACAGGTTATTGTCATTGTTTACAACAGCATGTGAATGTCAATAAGAAGTTAGATTTTGTCAATTTCTAGGCAGTTTTGAAAGACCTTTTATGAGAGTTCAACTTGCGTATTATTGTTCATAATTCAGAAAACATATTTTGCCAGTCACTGATGAGTTACTGAAAACGTAGCAGTTTATTATTATTACTCTTGGCCTCATTTTTTGTTTATCTAGTTTAGTTAACTGCAAATCAGATTTTATAAAAAAAAAAAGTACTGCAACTTTAAAGCAAGGCCTGTTTATTAGCAGCTTAAACAGCTAGTAAACAATAAGTGTCTTTACTACGACACTGAATCCTTCATCTTCTTTGCTGTATTGTCTTGCACTAATTATTGAAACTCATATTGAACCGAATCGTATCATGATTAAGGTCCGAATCTTATTGTGTTACATCTGTTTTTGCTGTTCATGTACCTTTAATGTACCCGATTGTTGGCAGTGTGTCGAGACACGTATCGACCACTGATGCACAGGACTAAGTGTGAATGTGTTGCAGTTAGACTTTTTATTTAGATTTTTTGAAATTACAAAATAAAATGCAACAAAGTGAATATGAAAAAAACCTCATGTCTGTAATTAAAATAAACACCTGTGTAAAACTGCACAAGAGTCACGCTGATATGACCAACTCTGTTCTCACCTGTTGTCACTTCTGGTTTCCATGGCAACAGGGTTAGGAGACGACCTGTGGCCTGGGATAGGGATGAGGTTGGGTCTTTCTGCTGGGTAGTCGGGCTGAACACGGGATGAAGAATGGGCAATGGGCTGCGGGACCACTTTAGCTGTGAACATCACAATACAGTGACTGAAAACCTCACAGAACAATCAGAATCAAACACCAATTTGAAAACGAGTAACTTAAAAATCTGACTTACCAACAGGGATGGTGGAGGTGGTCACAGCTGTAGCATGAGAGGAGTGTGACGCCATTGTCATGGTGACAATAGTGCTACTAGTCATTTGGGTATGAGGCACAGTGCCTAAACATTATTTAAAAAAAAAAAAATGAAAAAGAAAGCCCAAACTTCATTATATTATTAGGTGCTGACAATCTAAATACAGGCGATATAGGAAAATAAACAAAAAGCCAATACCTATTGTGGTCGTTGATGGCACAGTGTTAGTGGCAACAATTGGTGCCACAGTTGCAGCAGGAGTCACAGTACTAAACATGGGTTTCTATTTAGAACAAGAAAAACGGATTGTTTTCATTACTGAGGAAAAAATAAATAAACAAAACCGCTACACATCTATACATAATGAAACAGTAACCTGTGCCATGGTGTGCGGGGGCTGAGCTTTCTGAGTTCCAATAGCAGGGTGTGATGGTAGAGTGATCCGTGTGGCAGTGTCACGGGCCGTCTGAGGCCTCTGAATACTGACAGTGGCAGAAGGGGGGTGAATGGTCAGAGCTGGACGTCTGAAACAACAAAATACTCAAAATCAATGACCTAATCACTGCAATAACACATGCACTGAATGAAAGTTCAGAACACCAGGACCTTAAGATCAAATAAACTGTTCTTTCAGACCAAAGACTAAATATGATAAACTGGACACTCTGATGATGGAGCTGTAACAAAATGAGTGCACCCTTTTAGGCTGGCTGCAGTAAGAGTTTTAGTCCATGTGATTGAATGTGACATTTTACTGACTTAAAAACCCACCAACAACAAATACATGAAAAAAATCTAAAATTTTTTTTCAAGTGTTGACTTCTGTTGGCTCCTGTATGTTCTACTTTGCTGATGTGTGTTCAGATATTCATTTTTCTATACATTTAGTTCTAATTGGTTATTTGATGCTTTAAAAAAAAGGTCCATGTACCTATCTCCAGCACCCCAGCACCATTTGGCAGGAGGCAGAGTACACCCTGGCCAATGGGATATTTTGGCTTCACTTTTGTACAGCAGAAGAAGACAAAGACATGACATCCATTTTTATACAAATTCTTTGATTCAAAAATGCCTCTTAAGTCTCAAAAAGTCAACCGAAGGTAACCACCACCCATGTGCTGCTGATCAACTACTTTCTTTTAACGTGTGCAATCTGCAAAGCCTCAATTGAGTTTTATCACCATATTGATAAAGAATCATTCACCTTTTTGAGATATAACAAAACTGAGAAATGTGCACACTGGTAATACTTACCCATGTGTGACCTCAGAGTGAGTGACTGTCGGACTGATAACAGGGGACTGGGTTCTGGTGGCTGAAATGGGGGCCACCACAGTTGGGAGCACAGCAGTAGAGGTTGTTACAGCAGGGCGGGACTGCACACAGAAAAATATGAAAAGAAATTGTCACATAGAGTGCTTCTTGACCAGCCTAGTTTTACCACTTTTTTCTTATATTAAACTACTTTAACACACCTGGATGGTCTGATGAATTATGTGCTGCATTGTGGGCGGGCCCGGGCCTGCACTTGCTCCAGTGGCTGGCCGCAAGACAGTTTTGGAGCTGGACATAGCAGCTGCTGCAACGGCCCCTGCAGGGTATGCAACAAGTCCCAAATGTGAGTGGGACGCATATTTTCTTTTCCAAGGACAAGCATATCCAGATTCTGGGATGCTGATATTTTCAGAATATTCATACCTCGAGGCAAATGAGATGTGAAGGTCTGGGGAGGGACGGTGGGGGCACTAAGCTGGCCACTAATGATGTGAATGTTAGCAGGCATTAGGTGGTGTAAGTTGCTAGAGTGACCCTGAAGTGGTATAAAAATAGAAAAGGTTCATAAAAGCCATGAAAACAGGCAATATAAAATAAAAGCCAAAATACAGAGTGCTTACCTGCTGCCCACTGATAGTTGCCACAGGAATTGATGGGGTGGTGGGCATAGTGCTCTCTATAGTCACAGTCATGTGACTCGCCACCTTGGGGATATGAGCCTGGTTGGAAGCTGGTGCCGGGGCAATGAGACGACTTGGCATTGGTGATTTCAAGACAGCCTGAAATAAGATATAAAACAGCTGAGGTTTTAGGTTCCTAAAGCCATTAATAAAAAAAATATTTTGGTTTAAGAAAATGCATTTAAACTCTCTGTAGGGTCTTTATAAAGTAACTAGATAACAGGAGGTGGTGTAATCACACTGATGGCAAATTGTACAGGAAAGACAATTATGAAGCAAAACTATTAACATTTAAAAACTGTCGACCTCTGAAAAAAATCTTTTTTTTAACAAATCACCAGAGGAAATATTAAAAAACATTTAACAGATAAAGTGCTGGCAATTTGCAAATTATCAACAAAACTGTTAAACCCATTCACCTATGAGGGTTTCTTTTTTTTATTAAAACTTAGAATATGTTCTGAACCAAACTCGACAGAACCGCAAACCAAACTATATCTCTGCAGTCAAGAACGTAAACTTTTATGGTTTCTAAAAATCTTTGAGCAACTTGAAAATAACAAACCTGAGCATATTGTTTACATTATGTTTTAGTGTTGAAAAGCACACAACCAATGCTCCAGATTTGAGATAGAGATACATGTTTAAGCTTCAACTGTTCAAAACTGTTTTTCTTTACAAATTAAATAAACCAGCAACAAACTTGATGCTGGAATTTACAAATACTGATGCTCATGTTCATTTCACTGAGCTCAGGCAAGTCTGCATACAATAAAGTTGCAAGTAAAAAACAATAGCAGGGTTTGTTCATCGATCAGGCTATTTGTTACTTGCTAAACTAGTTGATAAAAAAAAATGTATTTTGTGTAAAGAATTAATATAGGAACCTATTTAGTGATATGTGATAGACAAATTATATATCCTGCTGATTTAACAAAAGACAATCTGATAGAAGTGCTAATAACGAGTTTAATTTTGTGCCTGACATCACTTTTTATAGACAGGGAATCCATGCTGCCATTTAAGGTTCCTCTGACTCAAAGGAAGAGCATATCAGTGAATTTTCTTACTGAGAAACCTAAAAATTCCAACTCAGTATTAGGCAATTTGACATAAAAAAATACTTAAAGCTTACGATAATTTGCGCTAACGCTGTTTAAAACACAGCAGGATGAAAAAATGAAGCTCTGTCATTGCATATAAAGAATTCATTCAACTAAACTATTTATACTTGAAAATGATTTTGATGAATAAATCAACGTTACTAAAACAGGGTTCCACCACAGTTTTCATTTTAAAATCCTACACTATTCACAATTTTTTTCTGATGACTTTTGACATCAAAACATGTGTACATGTACATTAATTTACAGCGTGTACAATGGTGCAGTTTTATTACACTAGGTAACAAATTTCCTCTTTTGTCTTGTTCTTGAGTTAAAACTATAATTTCCCTTTTTGTTTTAGAAGTTTAGATTTTTATTTCTTTTGTAATGCAAAAGGGACTGAAAACACCTATGTTAATCTTTACTCTGTTTTCTTTTTTTAATAACTATTCGTAAAAATGCTCAAATCAAATTGCATAGTTTTCCATATCGTGTAGGAACACTCTTAAAAGACCATTTATTATCCAAATTGCAAAGACATTTACCTATTTTCCAGCAGATGTATTAAAAAAGAAAGAAAGAAAGAAAGAAACCCACAGTTTGGGCTTAAAATACATATGCAACATTTGTGACAGAAAAGTCTTTTTCACCTTCATTTGGCCCTCAGTGAGAACAGTGGGCTGGCCCTGTGGGAGGTGGACAGCGGGCGCAGGGACAGTCACAGGTGTTCCTGGTTGGATGGACACAGTTTGAGGAGCAGCTTGTGGCTGACTGTGTGTCTGAACTTGTGGGTAAGGTCTGACCACCATGGTCTCCTGCTTGTCATCTCTGAAAGCCAAAGTGGCCCCACCCGTGGAAGGCGGGTGGTCCTGCTGAGCATGATCAGCATCCCGACTGCTGTCTCCATCTCCACCAGCTAATGAAAAATGAACACTAACCATCAGATGTCCACTCTGATAAGCGTCATGTGAGTGAGAGCAGTGGTAAAGTGTTACCTGGAGCGTTTGACGGCTGGTTGACAGGCACCAGGTTTGTAGCGACCGGAATCTGAGATGCTCCCCCGCTGGAAGCAGGCAGCCCGTGTCGGGGGAACTGCTGTGAGCTCATTTTAACTACTTCTGACCAAAAACAGAAATAAATAACCTTTAAATCCGGTGCCAGGCACTGTAACTTTCTGACTGCAGTATGAAACACGTATGAAGACAACAACCGAAGCGCTTCTGCTGTACTGTGCCGACTGCGCGGGGACACAAGAAGCTAATGCAGAACTGCGGAATATCATCCGACCAGCTAAAGAAACAGAGCAAAACAACAACCATAGGCGAATGTCGTTAGTAAAACAAATACAACTGCATTAACATGTAAAAATAAAAAACATCATATGCATCTAGTTTGTTGGACATAGTGAAGATCATTACTCTGCTAAAACGACAGACCTTCTCAAAAACCAAGTTCTTGGCGTTGCAGAAACTGTTTTTTGACTCCCCACACCTAAGTTACAAAACGCGATCTCAGCCAAGTTAAAAAAATCTTTCCCGTGGTCTATAATTTTGGTTTTGTAAGCTTAAATCTAAAAGGCTGCCTTGATGCTACCAGGCTATCTGTGCTAGCAGAAAGCTAACCTCGATAACCAGCTGCCGCCTTTTCATTTTTACTTCTCAACTTTCCAAAGAACATAACTACGTGAACTTCTCACGACTAAACAAACAAACATGTTTCTGTGTGTGTGCAGACATTACCGTATCGCTAAATAACTAGGCAATGGTCGTTCCGTGGATTACAATTTTTTTCATTCGTCTTTTCTTTTTTCCAACATGTAAGCCGGAAGAACCCTCAGGAAGAACCGAGCTCTTTGCTTTTTTCCACCAATCAGAGAACGCGTTACAAGATCATCGACCAATCAGAGCTGCGGAATTACTCTGGTCAGCCCATAGCTGTCTTTGGACCAACCCGGAGCCGTTGGCTTTCAACGAGCGTAAATCTGCACGCAAGATAGTCACGTGGTCAACTGAGGCAGCCAGCTGACATGATACTGTTTTCACTTGCATCAAATGTAGCGGGAAGCATTTTTATAGACTGAATGTTTCTTTAAAGCATTACTTCTTGGGGCTTTCCTATTTCCAAATAAAGTTTTAATAAAATTTGCAATGATTGATTTTTAAAACTTCTAATATGCCATTTAAAGTGCTTTACTTAAATATTTAGACCTTTTCCAACAACACCTGACGTTTAGCTATGGTGCTTCCTATTTCTCTTGATTACAGCTAACATGTTTCCTAATAGGAATCTTCCTACAGTAAAATAAATTGATTGGACATAATTTCTCTGTAAATTGCTACCTAACTGAGGTGGAAGTTTTAGTGTGCCTGAATGATCCTGGGTCCTATGCTGTTGGGGCAATTGCCCCCAGTAGGTTCTCCCAAGTCAGATTGGTCCTAGGTGACAGGCGAGACGAAGAGCGGTTCAAAACCACTGTATGAATGGACAAAAGACTGCAAGAAACTTGTTCCTTTATGTCGGTTACCGGGACCTCACTTTGGAGCAAGGCCAGGGGGAGGGGCTCATCGCTGAGCACCTGGTGATCGGGCCTTTACTCATGGGGCTCGGCCGGGCTCAGCCCGAATGAGTTGCATGGGTTTGCTTTCCTGTGGCTCCACCACTTGCAGGAGGGGCCATACTGGTCGGGTGCATAGTGCTATGGGTGGCAATCGAAGATGGGGGCCTCGGCACTCTGACACTAGCTTGCCAAAGCTGGGTCTTGGGACTTGGAATGTCAGCTCTTTTATATATTCTTTTGCTACTTTCAGCTCTCTATTTACTGATCGGTCTACGTTCCTACCCTCACCTATGGTCATGAACTTTGGGTAGTGACGAAAGAATGAGATTGCGGATACAGGCAGTCGAAATGAGTTTTCTCTGCAGGGTGGGAGGGATTCTGAGTAGAGCTGCTGCTCCTCCACATCGAGCGGAGCCAGTTGAGGTGGTTCAGACATCTGGTAAGGATGCCCCCTGGACTTCTCCCTAGGGAGGTGTTCTGGGCATGTCCAACTAGAAGGAGACCCCGGTGAAGGCCCAGGACACGCTGGAGAGACTATGTCTCTCGGCTGGCCTGGGAATGCCTTGGAATCCTCCCAAAAGAGCTGGGAGAGGTGGCTGTGGAGAGAGATGTTTGGGCCTTCCTGCTCAAGCTGCTGCCCTTGCAACCTAACTCCGGAACAAGCGGAAGATAATGGATGGATGGACATAATTTGGAAAGGCACAAGTCTCCAAAGTGACATTGTGTATCAGAGCATAAATCAAGGCATGAGGTCAGTGGACCTACCTGCAGATCTCAGAGACAGGATTGTTGCAAGACACAGATCCAGAGAAGGCTACAACATATTTCTGCTGCACTCAAGGTTCCTAGGAGCACAGCAGCCTCCATGGTTCTCAAAAGAAAGGGGTTTGGCACAACCAGGACCGCTCATCACCTGCATTATACCATCCTCACAATGAAGCATAGTAGTGGCGGCATCATGCTGCAGGGATGTTTTTCATCAGCAGGGACTAGGAGAATTGACAGGGTTGGCACAATGGAGAAAAGTACAGGGATATCCTCAATGAAAACAAGTTCCACAGAGCTCAGGAACTCTGACTGAACTAATTATTATTACTTTACCCTTACCCTAACCAAACCCATTACCCCTGCCTTAAGTACTGAGCAATAGGAAGCATTAAGTCATCAATATTAATAAGCTCATCCATCCATCTATCCATCCATCCATCTATTTATTTTCTATTGTGAGGAGCTGGTACCTATAGTATCTCTAACAGGTGAGGGTTGGGGCACACCCTGAACAGGTCGCCAGTCTGTCACAAGGCCAACAGAGACATAAGACAAACCTGTGTACACACTTAATAGACCTGCATGTCTTCAAACTGTGGGAGGAAACTAGAGATCTGACAAATGCATGGGAAAAACATACAAAGTCCACACAAAAAGGCGTGCAGCAATCCAACATGGGGGTTTTGGGAGGCAGTTGCATGGTGTAGTTCTTATTTTGAAACACTAGAGAGCATTATTAAATCATGAAACTATACATACCAGATGGTTCTTTTTTCTTACCTAAAGATCACTGATGTGTGGAAGGATGTTGTTTCATTCAAAGTGAAAGATCCTACAGGCCACAGTTTGCTCATTGTAATATTCTCTTCTTAAGATGAGAACACTTCCAAAAGATACCTAATTTGTGAAACATTTCCTATAGGTTTTATGCTCAGAAGTACCATTGGGTTGCACAAAAGCAATCTTATGGTTGTGGACTTTTGTATCTTGTTTTTTAATGTCAAAGGAAACGTGTAAATGTCCTGTGAAATCTCTAAAATGCTTTTCAGTTAGACTCATAAAATAATTTAAATTAGCTAAATATTATGGATATTTTATTCATGGATGCTTTTTTAAATAAATTGTGTATTTTTAAGAGCAAATAATTATTACTGATGTTAGTTTCAGCACCTTAATACTAGTCACTCTGAAGTCCTTGAGTACTTGTTAAACAGGTCATCATTTAAATCCACCTGGGCCATAAAGGGTTATATATAAACCATTCCTGCTTGCTGAGGCATGTCAGATAAATTCCCCAGCATACTTCTCCCGCTTGCTGACCTACACCTGCTGGTATGTTGCTTTAACTTGGAGCTTGTGAAACCTTCATGCCAATCATTCTTTGGATGTTAAAGCTGACTAGTTAAGAAAATGATGTGGGTTGATAGGAAGTGCATGCAAGTTATTTTTATTGAGAGGTGGCGGGATAGGGAGTAGTTATTAAGATGTTTCAAGAGTTGGCACAACCGGAAGATACATTGGTTATGTGTCTCATAAGGGATCATACATCCATTAAGTCATGATTTCAATTTTTAATTTTTATCGCATTACACCAAAAAGTGAAAGGCGGGCAATAATATTTTGGCCTGTGGCTTTACGTGTGTGTTCATTTGTTAGCAAAATATCTCACCATTGAACAGATTGTAATGAAACTCTCAGAAAGTAATCATTGGATGCACATCTGCAACTGATGAACCTTTGAAGACAACCCAATCTGAGATGGACACCAAGGCCAAATGACCTTTGGAAACACAACAATGGCTCTAACTCAGTCAGTTTCACAGAAACTGAGCTAAGGTTTGGTGTGTGAGTAGCTGAAAATAATCCCCAACACATTCTATGAGTGCTCTACATTGCTCAAGATCCCAATACTTTGGCATTACCTGTTGGAGTAAAAATGTTAGTCTGTTAATAACTTATCTCATAAACCACCAGGCAGATTTAAACAAAACTCTTAGAAAAAAATCAATAGAAATACATCTACAACTGAATATTTTTTGGAGTCAATTCAATTCAAGATGGCTGCCACAGCTAATCAAATTTAGTCAACAAAACATTGACTATAATTCAGTTGATTTAACAGATATTGGGCTAAAATTTGGCATGGTAATAGCTAAGAGTCATTCATAACAGATAATTTAAACACTAACAGATCTCTTAACATTTAGCAATATTGTGTGAAATCATACATAGTGTCATTTTGACCAAAAGGGCTATAACTCTATCTATTGTCAACATAAGATCTCAGTTTAAAAGTTTGGCATAAAAAGCAGCAGGCAATATGCATTCCTTAAAGAAATGCTGGACCTTTTTTGTTATAATTAATTTTGTTAAAAAACAATTTCATTCTAATCTATGTAATCTATTATTTTTAAGAAAACATTCCGCTGGTTAAAGACACTCAGAAAACAAAACACTTTTGTCTTACAGGGCTCACAAAGTTGCAATTAAAGCAGACCTAAAAGTCTGCTTCAAGTTGCCTTTTATGAAAGATTTGCATCTTCTCAGTCAGAGCCCTAAAATTAGAAGACGCTGCCCTGATTTATGTGGAAAAGTTGGGGGTGGGGGGTGGATGGTGGCGGAACATTCCATGACTGCTGTAGGCAGGAAGTTTTGGAATCTCCATGGAAATTAAGGGAAAACACAGAGCTCCGCACTTATTTTTCCAAATATTTTACTCAGGCGTTGAGGATAAATTCTGCTTAAAGGCCTTGACAAGGAGTCGGATGATTTGTGTCTAATAGTTGCCTGTTTTTCTTCCAAATATATAGTTTGTTTCTGCATGAACATTGCATAAATGTGGAAAAAACTGAAACGCATTCATGTTATTCTCCATTATTCCACATAATCAATCATAGAAAACCAATGTGAAAATTCAGAACAAGCTTCCCTGACATCTGCTCTTGATTTAGATGACTGATGTTGTGGTCAAGTGAGAACTGCTCACACTCTCCAGGGGTCAGAAGTGATGAAATAATGATGATGAATGCATTAGACCTGACAAAAGTCACAGTTATTTAAGCAAATTTCCACATGTGTGTGGAATGTATACATGTACATTAGCCTTTTTTTTACCCTGGCTGGATGGAATTATAATGATGAGTTTGGTCACTTGAGATTCAAACAGGATTCAATTTTGCTAGGTAGTTCAAACTTGGCAGAGCCTGAAGTCACCTAATCCTAACCTCCCCACCATCACGTTACTCCACATGCAGTTAGGTGGGGGCCCGTGTCTTACATGTACCAAGACTAGAGAGAAGGTGACATATCTGAAATCTAATCTGTGTGAACACAGATGGGACCAAAAATAATGGTAAATCACAGACACCGTGGTGCCACAAGTGTCCCAGTCAAAAATGGTCCTCAACAGATGGAGATTTATTACTAAGGCTTCTCTCAGCTGAGAAAAGTGGCACTTGGTGACCAGAAAAGGCACCCGTGGGAGAATGTTTGGCATCTGTGGAATGCTACTTGAAGCTCGCTGGGGGAACAAGTATGGCAAAAATATTTACACTGAAAGTTTACAGAGAATGCTTTGCATGTAAATACTTGGTGGCAATATACTACACAAAACCTATAGTAGATAATAATAGATACTTATAACAGATAATAAAAATATATTTTTGTGAAAGTTCTAATAGGCTAAAAATTGTGTGATCACTGAAAAGTATACCAACTGTTTTCTAAAGGAAAACATCATTATGATAAATTACATTTTGCATAACTGCTGTCACAAATGGTGCCAATGTTACCACTCACCAAAATAAAACCTCCTTGTTTTGCATTGGCAACAACATGTAACCCAAACAACAACATTTTGAGGTTACTCAAAAAGCACACTGATTAGTTTTCAAAAAATGTGTTTCCTTATCCTAAAGTAGTTTTTGCTGCAGACATTTAATCAAAATCTCTTCACAATGACTCTACTATCAATGTGTCTTTAACATTACTGCATTTTCTGTATGTGGTTTAATTATAAAATCTTTTTTTTCTGGCAAGAAACAAGGTTTCTTGCCAGAATTATTTTGTAGGTTGGAAGCTGAAAACTTTGGGAATCCTGTGATTAAATGACTCTTCCCAAAACATTAACAAACTAACTTCTTTTATACAGGTGGTTTGCAGCGTTGAACAACTCCTCTGATACAATAACCAAGGGTTGTAATCCCACACATTATCTTTGCACAGGCCTCTGACTTCCTGACTCCTTTCTCGAGGACTCCCTTCTTGTTCAGAAGGTCTTTCACTGGTCAACCACAGCTTGCCAATGAATAATCATTTACTCATCTTTTAGGATAGTATTTTTTCCACATTGAAGTTTATGACACTCAGTCAAAGCATTTCTATGTGGACCACAAGACAAATTCCAGTCAGTGGCCTCAAAGTGCCCTTTTACAGTTTTTTGCCTCTGATTATCTCCACAAAATTGATTTAGTCACATATCATATGATCTGACAATCAAATGTGTCAAATGCAGAACAGCCAAATAACAGTGAATCTATGATGGAAATCTGTCACAGAAAAGCACAAATCAGTATGTTCTTTCATCTGCAAACTATTGATTTGGCACAAGTACACATTCACATTAAAAATGTGGCTTTGGTTACTGTAGTTGTTGAAAAAATAAAATTCTTACTTTCTGGAAACTTAAAAAACCTTAAAAATCTTTCTAATATATAATTTCCACGAATGATCACTGATCCTTTATTGAATAGTATTAGTGTTTATTTCTTTTCACAAGTGTAGAAGTACACTAAGGCTGAAGACAAATGAAATGTTTTACAATAATTAGAAATATTTTTCTAAGTCATGCTCTTATCTGTAAGGATTGTGCTAAATGAACCTGGAATGCAGACTCATGTTGAGTTGAAAAACTAAAACTGATTTATTAACAAAAAAGGAAAAGAAAAAGCTCACGAGGCAGCAAACAAAACAAAAACTTACATGTGGACACAAGGAGCAGGACCAGACTGTGACATGTACAAGATACACAACAAGAAGTAGAGAGAACTAAATACAATGAACCAGTGAGTAATTCAAGCAAAGAACAGATTATATAGGCAGAGGGTGATGAGGAAGTGGACTGGTGACTGATAAGTAACTACAGATGTAGATGGGCATGGCCGGCTGAGTGGAGAACTACTGAACTGAAGGCAGGTGAATAGTGGCACAGGAAACACATTAGAAAAACAAGAGTGACAAGAACACACAGAGTCACTTAATAGAAAAATAGACTTTGTTCCATTTAAGTTCTTCTGTGAATTGCTACCTTATTGTGGTGGAGGAGTTTATGCACCTGAATGATCCTGGGAGCCCCCAGTAGGGTCTCCTAAGGCAGATTGTTCCCAGGTGACAAGCCGGACAAAGGGCAATCCACAACACTCATATGGATAGAAGAAAACAAGAAACTCAATGTCCCTCACCCGGGCATGGGTTATTGCGGACCCACCCTGGAACCAGGCCTGTTGGACAGCCTTGTCAGCGAGTGCCTGGTGACTGGGTCTGCAGAAGGGGCCATACTGGTCATGTGCAGCGTGCTATGGGCAGCAGCAAAAGGGGGGAACCGTGGCACTCTGACCCTAGCTCACGAAAACTGTGTTTTTGGACAGGAATGTCACCTCTGGTGGGGAAGGAGCCTGAACTTGTGTGTGAGGTTGAGAGGTACCGACTAGATATAGCCGGGCTCAGTTAGGATCACAGTCACACTATGCTATTATGAATTCAAATCTTGCAGCCTCTAAGATACCATGTTGTTTATGTTTACTGACAAATAGGTTTTGTCATCCATTTACATGGTTATTTCTAAAAGATGCCAAAAAATAAAGGTGAAGCTTGTTGTCAAATATATATTAGGAATTTTATTCTATTATTGTGAAATGTTAAGGCATACATACAAATGTTCCTTTACAAAAGTTCACAGCAACAACAAATTAGTTCAACCAGCTGAAGCAAGGCGCTTTACCAGAGCCTTTTGTATTCATCATCAGTTATAACTTAAACACAGAGTACATCTTTGGCACCAGAAAACAAACAAAAAAAAAACATATATAAATGAGAACTGGGAAACAAACAAAATATATTAACATCTCTCACTTCAAATTGCCACTCGTGTAAACAACATTCCAAAAGTAGTGAAGGACAGTAACTCAAACTGAAACACGGCATTGACCGGCAAATGCAATGAGACGGGAAATATGAGGAGCAAGCTTAAAAGGGAATTATAAATTACATGTGAGGTTTTAAATGCTATTTGTGCACTTGGGAAAACACCACTGTTGCTGAATTTTGTCCACACGATAAAACATCAGTTTAAAGTGATTAATAACTTGATTATGACATAAAATAACTTTATCACTAAAGAGAAGAGTTTATTGAGGCACATTCCAGTTAAATATAATGCACAATCCTTAAAACAGTAGTCTACATTCAGCAGCGTTCAGTAATCCTACATTAAGTGAGAGAAATAAATAGAAAATTCCATTCTAAGCATATAGTCAGCTCTGATATGTGAAACGCTTAAGCAATGGAGAAAACACTGCTGAATATAACACAGTGATGGAGACAATTATTAGTGTAGCAAATGCAGGCCAATTATAGTTGACCATCTTTACACTTATGATAGAGCCAGCTACCACAGCTCAGAGGAAATAACCAGCCCAAGAAAAGGAATCATGTGGAGAATGTGTGCCATTTTAACAAGGCCGAGGGGTCAGACTTTAGATAGCCTTTTTCTTTAACAGGAGCATTCCCTCAGCGAGGAATGTGAGAAGATTAGCTCTAGCGTGTCATCGGAGGGGAGCAAAATCTCGGGCAGCCACCATTTGAGGCCCCAAACATTAACCCGGGATCAGGAAAATTGGACCCCAGTGAAATGTTGTCAATCCTCGCCAGCGTTTTTAGGAGAGAAATGAGCAGGCATTCTGCAAGCTTTGCATTCACGGGAAGTTTCCAAATCCTCCACTGAGCTGCGAGCAGGGCCCCCGAATGCATTTAAAAAGAGAGGAGCAAGTGTTAATTTAGGTTTGAACTGTCTTGTTGGATAACCCTTTAAAACAAACATCTTGTTTATTTTGTGTATAACTTAAATAGGCCCGTTACTTTTAGAAGGTATAGTTATAGGGATGCAACAGTAAATTCAAGATAAACCAAACAAAACATACACTAACTATGCAGGTAATCTAAAAACAGAGAAGTCACTTGTCAAAAGGAGCAGCATTTACACATATAAATACAATCCTAATCACAAACAACATGCACTATCAGGAGCCCAGTTCCTGTCACATTACAAAATACTGTCCAGGTACCTTGAAGAATCGCCACCTCCTGGCCCCTGTAACAGTAGAAGGAAAGCTCAGCTTTCCTCAACAACACACTGGTCTCGCATCGAGTAAAATCTTTAACACCTCAAACAAACATTTCTGTTGATTCTGGCCGTCAACATTTAGTCATATGAGCTGCAGTCATGGCTTAAATGAGGATCTCCACTGCTTCTGTATCAGAGCTCTTCAGCATCTTGAGCTTTGGCTTCTCCAATGGGTCTAAAGTCAAAATAAAATGAGCAAATAAAGAGAAACTGTTAGCATGTGAAGTCAAATGCCACTAATTAGCTTGCTTTAATTTTAACATCTTCGTTCCAACATGTTAGCATCAACAAGCCATGGGTCTGGTTACACTTGAAATAGTCATGAAAATACAAGTAAATCAGCAGCAAAGTAGGTTCAAACAATGCGTAGAAACACACCAGTGGTAGCTCCTGAAATCCCTTCTGTTGTCTTTATCTTGTCAGTTTCTGCTATGACCTCCTGCCCTTGAGAGGCCTCTTCGCTCTGGGTGCTACTGTCTCGTTTCGGGCCCTTGGCAGCGACAAAGAATGGGGGTTTCACGAGAGCAGCACCTGTCAGGTCATCTGAGATGCTCTCGCCTACCAATGTGGACAAAGAGAGGACACTGTTTAATTACACACTTTCATTCACAATTACACCCTCCAAACATCTGCCCTGCCCAGTTCTTCTCATGACTATTCTGGATTGGGCTATTTTGGAGTGAGAGATGATATGCATTCCAGTATAAAAACATGTCGCCTATTTGAGTAACATGAAAGGATCGTCTCCAGCTCCCTATTTTTGTTTAGAATGCATACATTCTGTCTGGCAACACGACCAGTTGTTGCAGACTCGAATGTGACATTTAAGTTTCCAGACTTCTCAGATATGAATAGTAGCGATATAAAAAGTCACCTTTACTCTCTGTGCTGCAGGTTATGGTGTTGATGGTCGGAACGGATCTGGCTAGACGAAGACCCTGTCTCTCCAGCCTGCCTTGCTCCCATTTGGAGCGATGCTGCAGGACTTTGATCACAGCATCCTTCTCCAGGAGCTGAGCATGAAGTTCACGGATCCTGAAAACATGAAATACATCCTGAATTCACATTTCTGAACAACACGCACAGACACACGCTGAAAAAGTAACCAAGTCCTAAAATGAGGCGTACCTGTTCTCCATTTCCTGATGTCTGTGACTGGACAAATGCAGGTCTTCATTGAAACTGCTGTTTGGTGAATGTTTGGGTGAATGATTGATGATAGTTGTATCTCTGAAAGGAAAACATGTTGCTGTTAACATATTGATTACTTTACATCAATAGTTGAACAATAAACTGATCATAGCGTGGTTTTATTGTACCTCTGTGCTGCAGCAGTAGCAGCAGCATCCATTGCAAACTGTCTCATGGTGCTCTCCTCCAAGTACTTCTGCTCCCACTTAGTGATGTCTGCCTCCAGGGCAAGAATACGTTCCTCTTTTTCCCTCAGCTGCTGTTGCGATGTGGACAAAGTCATTTCTGAAGCTGTGAAGTCAGTCTTTTGGTTCTGGAAGTGAGCGTAGAGACATCACAGTGTTTAAAATACAAGTATCCAAACAAAAATTGGCTAGTTTTGTCATTTATATTCAGACTGACTGTTGGGTTTTTCTTCTGAAACGGTTAAGGACTTCAAAACAATAATGAAAAACTCCAGGAGCGTTTCTTAGGACGCCATCTACACTACAGAGATTTTCTACTGCGTTTGCACCTCCCATCCACTAGGGGTAGGAACATTTAGGAACCTCACGAGTCTACGTGATAATAAAACGATTATCAATGCATTTAGATTATCTTGAAACTTAAATGACTGGCTTATTTTACATAAAAAACACTGATTTATATATTTTCATGTCTAATAAAGAGTGCACAATAACATGCCAAAAAACCCTATTAATCACAGACTGCTGACTTACAATTAGCATAGACGCTAACTTAACATTGAAAAGATTATAGAAAAGCTGATGCACTAAGCATTATCACAGAAAATTCAACTATTATTTACAGACATATTCTTCAGGGTTCAGCAAAAAAAGTGAAAAAGATGTGAAAACCCACTGTTTTCAATGCAACATGTTTCAAGTACAGGAAGCTACGATATCTCTAGTAGGACAAGCAGCACTAGGCAGCAACAGACTGTTTTGTTTTTTTTTAGTATTTTGATATGTCATTAATGTGGACATTTTGGCCACCTAATGGCGTGGCATGGGTATTTCAGCATTTTTGTTGGAATGTTTGAACAGAGAAAAGTATATATGTTTAAAATATTAGTGTAGACAGAGCCATGGCCTTCCTTAAATCTTATGTACATGAACATAGAGAGTCATAAATTGAAAAAGTGTGTTAATGACTTCTTTTCCCAACCTGGTGTGCCCTAAGGCTTTTCAGCTCCTGCTCCAGCCGAGTGCGCAGCCGCAGCTCCAGCACCTCCCTCTTCTTGCACGCCACCTGCAGCTGAGCGAGTGCACTTTGCAGCCACTCTACTTTCTTCACATAGGCTCTCTTCCTGAGCAGCTCTTCCTCCAGCAGCCGGTTGTGGGTCTGCTCGGAGGCCAGAGCCTGCTCCAGAAGCTCTTTCCTCCGCTGGCATTCCTCCCCGGACACACGCAGATGCTGAATCTGCCTCTCCAGTTGTTCACGCTCCCGCTGCTGCTCTTCATCTAAGACACAGAAATACAACAACAGGTGAATGGAGGAGAGTTGTAGGTTTTAATATGACCAAAGACAATTTATTACCCACGGGTATTAAAGGATGTGGTTCAACAACAGAAGATTTGAAACTTTTACATTAAATGGGAACTAAAACCTGTTTCCTGTACTTTTAAGCTTGAAATCAACAATAAAAATGAAATATTTTTCTGTTAATATTCCAAAACAGTGTTGCTGTGCCACAAATCCAAAAAAGGTTAAAAACAAAAACAACTGGACTTCAATTTTGTAGCTGAAGATGTTTCTCTTCTCATCCGAGCAGCTTTCTCAATTCAAAAACAGAGAGTGTGGAGTTTGAGCTTTTAAAGCTGAGATGT
>JAOXNZ010000117.1:19600904-19613480 GCA_028566095.1 Kryptolebias brasiliensis | reverse complement strand
AACTCCACCCAGAAAGGCCCCAGGCCGGGATGAGATCCTACAACCTTCTTGCTGGGAGGCGACAGCTCTAACCACTACGCCACCCTGCCACCCTGAAAAAGACATATTTCCCACAATATCTAAGATCAAATGTGATCTGCTCAGAGCATGTGTTGTGAATGAGTCTCAAGCTTTAGCTCAGTATCTGTAATTTTGATAAAGTGATGGCCATTTTCATGTTTGCTGAGGTTGATTAGCTGTGGCGGCCATCTTGAATCGAGCTGACTTCAAAAGTTAAACGATTGTAGATGTACACTTACTGATTACTTTCTGAAAGTTTTGAGAATCTGTCAAGTGGTTCAAGAGATATTTTGCTAACAGACAGACCAGGTTGACTTCAATAGTTAATGGTAAAGTTTTAAACAAATTTCTTTTGTTATTAGTAACAACATGATGGACATAATATTAAGCTTATAATGCAAACTTTTTAATAACTGATTCAAAACTAAGATTCAAAAGGCACCTAAACCCAACGTTGTTTCCAGCCATCATGCTTTTATAAACGAAAAGGCACCAATGTGCCGTCTGATGTGTGTAAACACTCAGAAATGCTGCTGTTCAGACATTCTTCGTCACTGAAGCAGAAACCTTTGGAAGACGTTCAGCTCAATCCAGCTGAAAACAAGCCGTGTGTGTTTGACTCACAACAGAAGCGTTGTGTCAACAGACAACAAAAACACTCTTTGAAACGGTTGTCTGTTTTAATTCTGGTAAATGTTTACTTTTAAAAAAAACTTAAACACCTAAAAGATTCAGGAAATGTATTTTTTTAAAAACATGTTTTAATGCTATTTATTGTGAGCTGTCTTTTTAAAAACAAAAGTGGACGTCGATAGAAAGCTGAATGATTTGCTTTCAAATCAGAGGATGGAATCTGTGGGACGTCACAGAGCTTCAGGCTGAGAGGCAGATGTTTGGGGCAAACAAAGCACGGCACAGACTTATCTCCTGCCCTCCGGCTAAGAGGCAGATGCACCTGTCGGCCCCCACCATATGGACGCACAACAAGAATGCAGTGTGTGTACGCAACAGAAAGCAGACAGAGTGTACAGTCAACAACCCAACAATACAAAAAGAAAAGCTTGATTTCGTTTCATTCAGTGTGAAATAAAACACACGCTTGTTTTTGTTGGGGTTTTTTTCCACAAAGAAGATTAATTCCTTTTCTCTGGTCTAGGTTTTAGTGAGCGGGTGGAGGAACCGTTTAACGCTCATCAGCTGCACTTCTCATACAGCTGATGGTTCAACAGGACAGCTGCTGCTGTTCATCTGAAAACTTGCCAGTTTTGTTCCCACAGTGGATTTGCAGATTTAAAATGAAAGGCCTAGCATTCCTGGAAGGAATGCATATCGCCCGCCTCCTTTAATGCCGGACTTTTAAATTAGGATCATCTTATGTTGAGATATGACTGAAGTGTAGCAGTTTTGGTTAAAACTTGAACATAACTTTATGCACATTTTCAAGTGATGTAACACTCAGTGTATGTGTTGTAAACGACTCTCAGCTACTACCACACCAAGATCTAGCTCAACATCTGTGTAACTGATTAAGTTCTAGCCTCTATTGTGTTGGCTAATATTGATTAGCTGTGGCAGCCATCTTGATTTAGGTTAACTCCAAAAGTTAATCAGTTGTAGATGTACATCCAATGATAACTTTATATCAAGTGGCATGTGAGGTTGACTCCAACAACTAAAGTTTAAAGCAAAGATCTTGTGCAATGACTGGCACTTGGAGTATGTGGTGTGAATGACTCTCAGCTACTACCACACCAAATTTTAGCGCAATATTTGTAAAATTGACTGTATTTTAGCCATTTTGTATTTTCTCAGTTCAGTTAGCCGTGGCAGCCATTTTAAATTGGGTTGGCTCCAAATGTCAATCAGCTGCAGACGTACATCGAATGATTACTTTCTGCAAGTTTCATTGAAGTTTGTCCTGTAGTTCACAAGATATTTCAGTAACAGACTTGTGTGCGCACACACATACACACAAGTTTGTATTCTTGTTCCTATTAGGAAATTGCATTGACATCCATTTATTTCTGCAGCCTAACCCTGACCCTTTCAAAGTCAGTGATTATATTAGAAAAGGTACTAAAAAGGTAACCAAAACCATGTACACACACACGGGCCTCACCAGCCCCCCTCCCTGTTGGTGCAGACTCACAGTTCTCTTTGGAAGCAGATGGTGAGCTAAAGCCATGGCTCCCGGGTCAGATAAAGACGCCTCCTGGGGCATGTTGAGTGCAGAGTCCTCAATCTCCCAGCAAGCAGAGATGGATATCCCTGAGCTCTGAGCAGAGAAACGGCCCGTGTCCGATGGAGGGCAGGTGGCTGAACTGTGCAACACAAACCAAACAGTTCCCAGCCCCAATACCGAAGGAGGGCAAGGGTCAAACACTGGAATTTAGAGCTTTACAACTGAGAAGGAGGTTTTATTTGTGACAGCACTCTTAAAAAGACAACAACGCAGACTAGAAAGTAAGTCTCAAACAATCCGTTACTGTTACTCTCTCTACAGTATTTTCTATAGGAGATATGACAAGTTCAAAAGACCCTTAACATCACTAGTTTAGACAAGAAAATTCAGAGCTCAGTTACAATGGAAGTCAATGAGAGTTTGGATGTGTGCACTCAGAACTCTGAGGGGATTTGAGAGAAAAATTGTATTCATTTAGCAGTGAGAGATACACTGGGTGAAAGAAGACAAAAATGCTTATGTTTTGATAAATAAACTGTATGATATTCAAATTCTATTTTAGAAATATTAGCTCAAATGTTGGTGTGTGACATCATACTCTAAGTTGAACACAAAATTCATAAAAGCGATATAGCGATTGTGTAAAAACTGTTAAAAATGAAAAGGCCAGTTCAGTCACGTAGAGTCCAGCTTTTTGTGATCTTTGAGCAATGTTTCTGTTGCAAAGTCTGTCTGAGCTTTAGAGCCCCAAAGACGTTGGGGTTTTCTTACTCATTTTGTCAAAAACCTATTGTTCTGTATGTGAAAATATTTTGCAGATTTTTGTAAATTTTTATCAAAGATGAACAATGTACTGCTACCAAACACCTTAGCACACTGTTCCCAATTGAGCCAGATTGTGGTATTTTTGTATGGGGTTGTTTCAAAGCTGAGGGAGGAGAAGTGAATCAAAATTGGTAAGGAAACAGAAGAATAACAGTCAAAAGGCTGAGCTTTGGGATCTTTATTAACTAGAAAAGTTGTATTTTTGCACACAAGTAAATAAAAGGCAGCTGTTTTCTCTCCTTTCTCTTTTATAAAGAAACAACAAACGCTACAAACAGCTTTAAATTCATTTAATGATCAGGTTATGCTGCATTTGGATAGTTGTTAAAAGACTAATGTAGTTACTGCTGTTTTTACTAAACAACAGCAATCACTCACATGCTAGAACATGTATGGCCATAACATTATGACTGGTAAAATGGCTGCTCCTCCTGTAACAAGTTAATGTTCTGCTGGGAAAACCAGCATCCTGATGTTCACATGGAAGTTACAGCCCTCATCCCAATTGTACAGTAATGTACAGGGATGGGACCTCATGTTGTCTGAGGGAACTACAAGCTTTTACATATTCAGTTTAATCTGAATCTTATGAGAAATCACTGACATGAAATAATAAAAAAGATATTCTGCTGGAAAACAAAATTGAAAACAGAATCAAGTTTTTATTAATAATACAGATGCAAATAAATATACATAACATGAATAAGAAGGGATAATAAAAAATGTTTGTTTTCAATGCAAATGAAGAACTTCTGAACAAAAAGCTGCTGAGATTTTGTTTGTATTTGGTTCATCCTTGAACTGAGCCTTTTTTTTAACTGAATCTAACTGGGACAGAAAAACGTATTGTATGAGAGCTGACAGTTTCCTCTGTCTGTCCCCACCTCTTTCCCAAATGTCTGACTTTGTGTTTCTGGCAGTTTGCTTCCATTGTGAAGCACTTCCTGACAGGAGGCACACTGGAAGACTGGGCTCAGTCAGCTGCAAAGGAATGTGACATTCCTTTCTAAAATTACGGAAGTTTCTGTGGATTTCTGCCTTTTTTCTTTTGTGGTGTCTGGAGAAAGTGTTTCTAGACACCAAAATGTACACAATGGCAAAAACTCTAAATGTAATTAACAATGCACTGCCACAGACTGCTAACAGAAGCTAACAAATGTTTTTACTGGTAATTCACATCTTATTGAATGCCCTATTGGAAAGCAGTTCTGTCATTTTAAAGTAAAATGAAATATACAATCAGAGATGTAGCTTTCCTATTTGGAACCATTTGTAAAAAGTAGCTATTAATCTTCTAGTTATTAGTAAGTGTTTTACAGTCCTTGAAGTAACTAGATTGTTCTACAACAACAATGGTCATAACCGCATGACAGAAATGTCAAATAAGGCATCATCTCACACTGAGAAGTCAAGTTAGCCAAGCTCACTGTGAAAAAGTTTATATTTCAGAATTTAAACACCACTTTAAAGATGTTCTTAATATTTTATTTGAGTTTCTTTACATTTTTGTTGAGGATGCGTCCCACGAGCCATTAATCAGTGCATTCTTCTCCTTTCAAAATAAAAAAAGAAATTCTATTTAAAAGTCTGTGCAACATCTAAAATTATTCATAAAACTTTCCATGAGATTAGAGCCTCATTTCAGGCTGAATCAGGCAGAACAAGTGCAGGACGTGTTCACACTATTTTAACTATTTGTGTTCGATGGTATTCTGTGTTTCTCTGCCTGTCTCCAAGGTGGTTTGGAGTGAGTTGCAGGCATCAAACTTAAATATGCTTGAAAAAAAATGCAATGAAATATGTCGTTAAAACACCAATAATTGTGGGGGAAAACCTGCCAGGGAGCAGGTTTATGTCACTTGGATTATGTCTTTATTTCTGTCACCATGGTGATACACTCAGAGTTTAATTGACTTCTCTTTCTGGAATGAAGTCAGAGTTTCCCTAAACTCAGGGTTAATTGAGGTTTCACTGAAAGTTTTTTTCTGGAATACCCCTTAGTTGGGTACAAGTCAGCAAAAGACTATGGTAACAAGTGATCTGACTATGCAAACTCAAAAAGGCCACAGGCTTAATGTGATAACCTTTTTCTCCAGATGGTAAAGTGGAGTTAAAGGGAGCAGGAGACAGAGACGTAGTGGGTGGGGGGGTGCTTGAGGGGGAGTTCAGACAGCAGGAAAGAGGAAATCCCACCCTGGCCCCTGCAGATAGAGGACAGGAAGCAAACCCATTTGCATACAAATTCTCCCGCAGTGGAGCAACATGTGTGTCTCAGGGTGGGAGGAGAGCTGCAGACTGCTGATGAAAACTGTCAGGTGAGTAATGGGAGCTTCATTACATTCACAGGCAGTAACTGTGAGGTGGTGGGTGGATTAGGATGTACTTTTAAAACAAGTGGTCTGCTTTATCATGATCAGCTAAAGTTACCTTTTAAAATAAATTATTTTTATTCTTCTACTTTAAAAAAAAAAAAAAATCTGTTCAAAACGTGCACCAAAATATGAACTGCACACCAAAACAGAGCTCTTGTTTAAACCTCCTGTGTATTAATTTCTTAACTACTTTTAAGGTTTGCAGTCAAAAAGGACCACCCCAATATACTGTACCTGATCTGAATTCATGGAAATACACATATTGTTTTGTAATACTATGACAGATATTTTATCAACTTGTCTTTTAATGAACGGTACAAATTTAGATTTTCTGTTTGGTTTCTATGGCCTGTAGGACTCACTGATCTGAGCTCATACAACTTGTTATTGAATGAAAATCATATTTCATGGATTATTTTGACTACAACAAATTTACAGATGAAACGTGCCATTTATCAAAGATTACTACGTATCAGAGTTTATCGAGGACATTTGTTTTTATTAGATTTAAAAATTTCAATAGTAGCACATAAGAACAATAACAACAAAACTAACAATAAAAATAAAAACAATAACAATAACAACATTAGCATTACTGACAAAAGCAAAAACAATCCAATGTGCACAATCTTTCAAGTGTTCATTTTCTGTTTGTCAGATGCACATGGTAGACAGTATGTGGTGACAACTGCATGTGACGGCAAATACATGAACTGCATTTCAGCTGAGAATCAAGCTCTCCTCTCAATACGTACATCCCCATTCTGTGAACAGAGTCTAACAACTACCTCAGCAGGGCCCTCCTCTCTTGGGACCTCTTCTGTGTTGTCTACCACTTCTGACTCTTTATCCTCCGTAACATCTTTCATGTCAGGTTTTTGGCCTCTTTCCTTGTCACCAGTGTCATGATCCAAAATATGATCAAGGACCTCAATAACAATATATAGTTTGGACATATAGAATGTTAACAGATGCTCCCATGGAGGAAGGTGTCAACTAGAGAAAAGGTCTTTCACAAAACAGTTTTGCCAAAGGGCTGCACAGACCACGGCATTTGAAAATTTGAGGGTGCACAATAATGGGCGAACGAAGAGAATGCTTCCCGACGCTGTCCGGCCGAAGAGTACTTACTCCCAGCTACCACAGTCATGAAGAGCCGCCTGTCTCCTCGTGGTCTTTTTAAGTTCAAAAAGCATTATAAGTTTTGCTGGAAAATTTGTAAAGACGGCTGTATTTTCTAACAGCCTTGGCCAGCTGCTTCTCAGTGGAGCAGTAGAAGCAAAATCACTCTATTAAAGATCACCAGCTTTTCCGCATAAATACGCCCACAACAACTTCTGACCAGTCTCACAATTGTGTGAGAATAAGTTTGACCAGAGCCTTGTGTCACGAAGGGGCAGACGAAGCTGCTATGAGAACAAAATGACACAATTTTCGTCACGCAACCATGTAAATAGAGCCGATTGAAAAGGAATTTTGTCCATCATCTTAAGTCAATTTTACACATGTACTGTCTCACACATTCATTTCCAATGATTTGTCATTTTTGTCCAGGAAGACCAAGGGTGTAACAAAGCTGAATAAAACACACAAACCTTACTGGAAATTATTAAAATTGATTATGTCTGTTCAGATGATCTGTGTGGACAAAGTCATGGACTCTCATGGAAATCAGATCAAATTAAATACCTTTTTAATAAATAAACATAATAATAATAAGTAAATCTTCTAAAACAGCCAAATTTGACCAGAACACAACTCTGTCACTTTTTTGGAATAAGACAGATTATGTCCATGTAAACCTGTAAATAAGTACCTAAAATCCACCAGCTCTTTCCAGGTGTCCTTCAGATCAGCAGCATTGACACAGATAGAGACTCTTGGACAGCCTGATGATTTATGCCGCCCCTCAGAGATCACCACAGATGTCGACAACATTTTCTGTGATCTCCTTCAACGCTGACAGTTTTATGGCTTGTGTAATCAAAGATGTAAACACACAGGAGCACCAAAGCTGATTTAGGCACGATAGAGGGGAAGCTTTTAAGGGTCAGTGGTGTTTTTCTTCTGGAGAACGTGTTGGAGTCTCAGGAATTTAGAAAATTTAGAAAATGTTGTTTCCAACTGCTGCTTGTTAATAAAAACGCCCTTAAATAGCACTAAATGTTGATGTTCCAATGAGGACATTTGAATTAAGAGAATCATTGATGTGATGATTTCAGCTTCTTTGATACTTGGGGTGAACTGGGAGGAGTGGGGAGTTTGTGGAATGGGAAGATAACAACATCAGTTTCTGACAGCAGTGTTGTTATCTCTCCCCACCTCTTTGTCAAGTGATAACAGCTGCCTGAATGTAATGAAGCGTGAAAAGTCCTCCCTCTTGAGACAGTGAACACAATTTTTACACAATCCATTATAGTGTCTGATTACTTGGGTTTAGGTAAAAGAACAGACATAATCCTTATGGTATGTGAGACCGATGGCACACACACAGACAAAAACAGAAACAGAAACATTGTCCTGGTGTTTATTTCCACAATGTTCTCAGTCACTGGTAATTTAGTGATTAAAACTGATCACATCAAAACAGCAGCTCTTGGTCATGAATATGATGCAGAACAGGCATTTTAATGAATTGAAACTTTGGGCAGTCATATCTAGGAGTTAAGTATGACATACAGTTTTTTTTTTAATCAACGTTCTTTTGGAACAAACCAATGCCACCACACATAAACAAACATTTTGTGGTGATTTTCTTTCTTTTTTTTTGTGTTTTCAGTTTCCTATTAGCTTTCCTTATTTTCATCTTCTAAACTGGAATTGATAAGAGCAACAAAAACCTGGACAATGACTAAAACAGAAGGAACAATTCAATTCAGTTTATTTATATAGCACCATGGTGGAACAGCGGCGTAGTAGTTAGATCTATCGCCTCCCAGCAAGTTGCAGGTTTGCATCCCAGCCTGGGATGCATGTTCTCCCTGTGCACACGTGGGTTTACTCCGGGTACTCCGGTTTCCTCCCACTGATGGTCCCTAGGTGTGAGAGAGAGTGTGAATGGTTAGGTTAGGCATGTTAGGTCCGGGCAGGTGGCCCATCTTACCTCCGAGTTGGAACGGATGAAGGCGCTCTTTGAGTCCCTTAGTGACGGGGGTAGCGCTAGTCCTACTGGGGACCTTGATTCAGGCAGGGTGTGAGTTCAGAGGCCTCGGCCTTTGAAGAGGATGCTATTTCCCTGCCAGCATCTGGGACTGACTTCCAAGAGCAGTTTGAGTCTGGCTTGTCTATTTCGGCTGCCGGCTCGCACGCCTCCTCCTGCTCTCGTTCGGAGGAGGATGGTCCCATCATGGGTGCTTTGAGGAATGCTCTTGCTCGGTTGCAACTGGATGTTCCGCAGGGCCAACTCGCTGCTTCCAGTGTTTTTTTTCAACGTTCTACCGCTAGATCGTCCTTTATGGTTCCCCCATCTGCCGAATACAGAAGGGAGGTGCACGGCTGCTGGACTGATACTAAGGTCCTTTCACGACTCACTTCAGAGGGCAGGGCCCTGGCGGCAATGCAGGATGCGCCCAAGTTTGGCTTGGACTATATGCCTTCTGTCGAACCTGCCATAGATTCCCTTATTGTGACTCCGGATGAGGCTTTGAGGACAAATGCCAGGTGTCCTCGTCCTCAGTGCCGTGTCACAGATGACCTGACAGAGGCTTGTAGATGCACCCCGGTGGTTCCTGGGGAGCTGTTTGGTTCCGCTGCACTTGCGGCCTTGCAGCGTTCAGCCCAGGCTACTCATACTAGGCAGCAATTGGCCGGCCTTCATCAGAGATGCTTGCAGCATCCTACTAGGGGCGCTTCCGCATCCTCCTCATGTGCTTATGCGGCCCTGCCTACGGCCTCTGTGTGGCAGCCACGACCTGCTCCAGGGCCTGCTCATGACCAATGGGATCTAGCCAGAGGTCGGACTCCCGTTCCTCTTCAAAACGGGCAGCCCACCCGGCATCCCTCCCGCCCTCTTAAGGGCAGGGGAGCTCGGAAGTGACATTCAGGAGCAGGCGGTGGGAAATTTTACCCCGGTTCAGCTCAGCTACTGGGCCGCTCTCATACCCGACGTGTGGGTGGTGTCAACACTGTCTCTGGGTTATGTGCTACAGTTCCGCTGCCGCTCACCTGTTCCTGGTTGGGTCAGAATGACTGTTATTTGCGACCGGGTAAAAGCTCAGGCACTGGGCAACGAAATAGATACCTTGCTGGCCAAGGGCGCTATAGTGCCTGTTGACCCCCAGCATCCAGGGGGCTTCCCTGAAAAAAAGACCCAAAATGACCAAAAAAGACCGGCGGATTACGCCTGATTTTGGACCTGAGAGGTCTGAATGTGTTTTTAAAGACCATTCCTTTTCACATGTTGACCATCAGGGATGTGCTTCAGGCAGTGTCCCCGGGCGACTGGGTCACCTTGGTCAACTTGAAGGATGCATATTTTCATGGGCCGATTGCACCGCACCATTGGCAGTTTCTCCACTTTGCGTTTCAGGGCAAGCACTTTCAGTTTAGGGTTCTCCCGTTTGCGCTCTCTCTGTCCCCCTGTGTGTGACAGCAGCCCTGCATCCTTTGCAGGCCAAGGGATTGAAAATCCTGCCCTACCTGGACGATTGGCTGATCTGTTCGCCCACAGCAGCTCAGGCGGCCGCGGATACATGGAGGGTGCTCGTTCACATAAACTTATTGGGTCTTCATGTGAATTGGCAGACGAGCACCCTAGTTCCATCTCAGGAGGTCACATTTCTGGGGATCACAATGAACTCCCTCACCATGGTGGCATGCCCGTCGCCTCAATGTGTCAGTGGGCTTCTGCGTATGCTACACGCTTTCCTGCCCGGCTGTGCACCTCCTTTCATTGCATACCTCAGCCTGTTGGGCAGGCTGACTGCTGCCTCTATAGTGGTACCTCTAGTGTTGTTGTCTCTACGCCCTCTACAGATGTGGCTCAACAGCCTGCGGCTGGATCCGACTCATTCTGGGCACCTATGCAGGAGGTTGCAGGTATCACCCCAGTGCCTCGCATCATTGGTTCAGTGGTGAGATGCAGTGTTTCTGACGACGGGGTCCCACTGGGCTCTCTGCCATCCCGGAGGGAGGTTGTTTATACCAATGCATCCACCACGGGATGGGGAGCATCGTGGCAGCGTCTGACTGTCCAGGGGACGTGGTCTCCATGGTAGCAGGCAATGCACATCAACGCCTTGGAGCTGGAAGCTGTGCAGCTGACACTCAGACACTTTCTCCCGGGCCTGCAGCGGTTTTTCATGTCAACCATCAGGGGGGAACACGGTCACTAACATTGCTCTGGCTGACCCAAAGACTCTTAGTTTGGGCAGCGCCCCTTTTTGCCAGCCTCAGAGCAGCCCACATTCCAGGGGTGCGGAATGGGCTGTTTTTTCTGTCTCTGGGACATCCGCCACCGGGGGAGTGGAGGCTCCTTCCAGAGGTGGTGGAAGTCATTTGGCAGTGGTACGGCAAGGCTGCTGTAGACCTGTTTGCGTCCCAAGAGACAACACATTGCCCGCTTTGGTTCTCTCTGGCAGACAGTGCCAGTCCCCTGGGCCAGGACGCACTGGCACACGACTGGCCCAGAGTGCTGCTTTATGCTTTTCCACCACTTGCCTTGATAGGTCCAACGCTCTTGAGAGTCCTTCAGGAGGGGCATCGGGTTCTCCTAGTGGCTCCCCGTTGGCCCGGGAGAACTTGGTTTCCACTGCTGCACAGGCTCTGTTGCGGCTCTCCAATGCCTCTCCCCCACAGGAAGGACCTCCTGTCACAGCTGGGGGGTCAGAGCCTTCACCCCAATCCCAGTCGCCTGGGTTTGCCTTCTCAAAATATGATGGGGAGGTTGGACATACAATGAATAATGCCAGAGCCCCATCCACACGGCTGGTGTACACTAATAAGTGGAAGGTTTTTAGCAGCTGGTGTCATGCTAGACATGAAGACCCTGTACGCTGTTCTGTCTCTGTTATTCTTACCTTCCTTCAGGTGCTACTCTCTCAAGGTCGGTCTCCATCCACTCTCAAGATTTATGTCGCTGCCATCTCTTGCTGGCATATGGTGGTCAGCGGAGAGACAATAGTTTGTAACAAAGATGTGTCCTTGTTTTTGAGAGGCGCCCGACATTTGCACCCTTCCACACACCTTGCTGTGCCAGTGTGGGACCTCTCTGTGGTCCTCGCTGCCCTGAGGGCTGCTGCTTGAGTGCTTGTCTAAAAAGACTGCATTTCTCCTGGCCATAGCTTTGGCAAAGCGAGTAGGGGAACGCCATGCATTGTCCGTTCACGACTCCTGTTGCCGTTGGAACTCGGATGGTTTAGGCGTTACTCTTTGGCCTAACTTTGCATTTTCCCTAAAGTGGCCTCGTCTGCGAGCCACTCTCTGCCTCTCCAGCTTGCTCGCTTTGATGCAGGAGGTGCTGACGAGCCTTTCTGCCCTGTTCAGGCACTGGAGGTGTACATTAGACGGACTAAACCAAACGGTGTCAACACAAAAACGGTTGTTGTTGTGAAGTAAACTGAACACTCTTATTAGGATTTAGGTGTGACACTCTGGAGGTCTAAAACACTCTTCATTCCTGGAATTAGAATCCCCAGTGGAAAACCGGACCAAACCAGGTTTGGCCTAGAAGCTTGTTTTCCAGGGAATGATTAGTGGTCCTTGAGACATTCCTTACAGACAACACACATGCTATATTAATAAAATTAAAATGTGTACAATAAACAATAATTGAAAAATGGGTAATAAACAGAGTACTGAGGGAAAATTTGAAGGGGATGCAAAATTGATGTAGAAGAGAAACCCTGATAATGTGAAATTTTTGTCAAAATAGCAAAACAAACATAATTTTAGTGGTAAATTAAATACTTCAGAGTGCTCTGATCTGGTATGCTGGCTCCAGCTCAGAGACAAGATAAGAAACAAAGGTAAACCGAGTGATGAATTCAAACCAGCTTAACGCTGGCTGTCCGAGGCCCAGTCACGTTCAGCGGGTTCATCTTCAGCTACTGTTGCCTTTGTTAGGCAGGAAGATAATGACACCTGTGTGACCAGGTGTCTGGTCACACAGTTCATTGACTCTAATCCTAATCCACCACC
>JAOXNZ010000117.1:19511533-19523410 GCA_028566095.1 Kryptolebias brasiliensis | reverse complement strand
CAGCTACAGGTTGAGAGTCAACACCTGAGAGAAACAATATCCGAGGTGCATTTTTTTTTTTTTTTTTTTTTAAACTGAGGACAATGTCCCATTCGTTTACATCAACGGGGCGGGACTAAAAACTTGTACTGGGACCAGGTGGCGAGGAACGCTGGAAATTTGAAAAATTTGTTCCTGTTTCACATTTCCTCAAAGTTTAGAGTGATTTTACTTATGTTCCAATGTAACGGCTGTGAAAACATAAATCTGAGTCAAAGTTTTATTACTGTTGAACAGTTTTTTCTTCACTCTCGCTCTTGTCAAGCTGAAGCTGAAGTGTGTCGTCGTCATAATTCATTTAAAACCTGTTACACATTTCCACAAAGTTTGGAGGGATTGTACTTAGTATTTGTAATCTAGTGGCTGTGAAAAAATAAGAGTTTTTTTGCTTCATTGGTTTATGTTCCTGTCTAATACGAGCCCGTCTGATCAGCTGCAACATTTCAGCAGTGGGGTGTTCATTAGTTTGCTGATAATCCCAACCTGAACGTCTGCACAGGCAGAGGCTCCTTCTGGCTCTGTCCTCTCATCTGCAGAACCTCTTTGGAAGCCTTTCTCAGCCTCCTCTCTGCTGCCTCCTCCTGACGCTGCTCCTGCTTGCTTTGGCCGGCCTGTGGAGAGGCAGAACAGTCAGTCAGCTGCCGCCGCTGCGGGACGAGGCCAACCCGCCCAAGCTGCCGACGCTTTTACCTGTCTCTGGGCCTCTCTGAGCAGGTGGCGGAAGCGTTCATCCCTCAGGGCCAAGTTGGGGAGCTCGGCGGCCTCGCTGGATTTTGGCTCCTCTAGTCGCAGCTTTAGTTCTTTCAGGGCATTTAGCTCCTCCATCAGCTGCTTCTGACGGGTCCTGCAGGCCTGAAGATCCAGCTCCAGGTCCAAGGAGGTGCGTGTTGGCTGCTCAGCGAGGGAGGAGCGGTACGACTGCTGCACACACACACACACACACACAAATACAAGGTTTACAAACAATCAACCAACCAATACACTCAGACGCGCCTAAAAACAGAAGGGATTTTACCTGCTTATAGCGCAGTGTTCTTCTTTCTAACGTGTTTCTGACAAACGGCGACTTCTTTGGTAAAGTTGAGCTGTCGCTGTCACTGCGATATAACTGAAAGGAAAGGTTCAAAGTTTTCAAACACAGCTACCAAAAGATATTAACAATAATGCTAAATTTAAACTCACCCTGCAGACGTACTGGTTCCGAGCGCCGGGCGAGAAGGTCTGAGAGCGAACTATGGTGCTGCCACGCATGAACGGCGAGGCGTGGCCCCAGCGACCCGCCCTCTCTTTAGGCCAGACTCTCACCGACTCTGGGAACACGGCCTCTGTCATTGTGGCCTTCTCGACCTGAAACAACGAGTTAGCGGCCATTTAAGAGTCAAATTCTTACTTTATTAATGAGTAACGTTAAGAACCTACAGCTGCTGCAGACTTTACCTTTATTGCAGAGAGTTTGCTCGGTGTCTGATCATAGCGCCCCCCGGTGGTGAGGCAGATGCCCTCGGCACACAGACCCTCCAAGCATGGACCTGTAAATGCTGTGCTGTTGCTGCAGCCGCTGTCCACAGACTCTGCTTGCCAACTCCTACAAAATATACACACAGCCATAAAAACACACATAAAATACAGGTTAAAAGAAGTCTTAGAGATCAAACGAAAAAAGTTCAACTTTCAAAAAAACATGCAGCCACCTTTCAGATGTCACCTCCCCATGCTCGTCCTTCTTTGACCTCTGCAGCTCCAGCTCTGCATCTCGCTCCTCTAAGTGGGTGGTGGTGTTACGTGACAGCAGATTACATACAGTAGTTTCCTGTGACATCAGAGAAAAAAGTCCATCTTTACGCAATGAAGATTCCGATCAAGATCAAGGCCAGTTTAATTCACTGCCAAAAGGGATGACATTTCTAAACACCAGCTGGACCCAAGTACTGTTCATTAATGGAACAGTCCACTCACAGATCCCCAGACCTTCCTTAATTCTCTCTGAGGTAGATAAAAGAGGAATTTTCCTGCAAATATTAGGATTGCCTCAGGGCGTCCTCCTGATGGGATGTTCTTATAACATCTCTCCTTGAAAGTGTCTAAATGATCTCAGCTGATTCCTGTTGACGCAGTGAAGCAACAGCTCTCCTCTGAACAAGCTCCTCACCATATCCCAAAGAGTGACCCATGACTTCTGATCTCATTTCCTCACCATCCAAATAGGGGATTGATCAACAGTTTCTGGCCCTTGCTTCACATTTGGCCACAAACTGCACCAATGTTGGCAATGATGCCAACAAGACTTCATCATTAACTTTCCCACCTACTGGGCAGTTCTAGTGGAGCCCACCACTCACTGGAATTAAATCTTTTTTACACCCCTTACCCCTAAAGGACCTTCAAGTTCACCAAACACGGGTGACTGGTTGGACATCCTTCTAATTTTCATGCAAGGGCTTAGATTTGATTCACTTTCCTACAAACTACAAACAAAACAGCAGTGCTCCTCAGGCTGAAGCTCAGCTGTCTGACGGACTCTTTCCTCCTGCACCCCTGTGCTTAGAATACAGCTGGAAAAGAAAAGACCAGAGACCAAAACCTTTTCTACTGCCGGAGGTGTCTGACATTTAGCCAAAATGTCTTCATAACCTCCAGGGATGAGACTTTAGGACCTTTCCGTCTCTGGTCTTTGCCCAACATTTTCAGTACACCCTCACTAAATGTATGGGCAAACAAAGCCTGTCCACAAGACCCAACTGAAGGTGGTGATCAGCTGACCGCTCAGTTCCTCTCCTCACCAAAGTTTCTACAACTTACTTTGCAAGTCAATGAATAATTTTGTAACGTATCCTGGAGCCTAACACCACCCAGATGCACAAACATGCTGTTTGTCGTGGATAAACAGTTATCAGCATACAAGTCCCAAAAACAAAAGGCTCTGGTTCAGTTCTTGCAGTCTCACCACTACAAGTTTCATTGTTGTTGCTCACACAAATTTAAGCCTCCAAACACATCAAAGGAGCCACATCTTCCAGCAAGCCTCCAGCTTAAAGTGACTTGTGAAAGGTGCTACTGTCGGTGTGTAAAGAGTAAATGTGTGTGTTTACCATGTTTCTGGGTCTTTGATCATCATCCTGGCTGTCATGGTGTCTGCGGTTAGCAAGACTCTTCTGTTCAGGTCTCTGTGAGTCTGTCCCACTCAACATTTGGACTCGCAGCCAGTGGTAAACCATCTCTGTATTCCCCTCGCAATCTGCCAGACTTAGCTGGGCCGTACCCTGCAGGAACACACAGACAGGTTTTTTTTTATGTGACTGTGACTCAAATGGTGAACTCGTGACGAACTGCGGTTTGCACTCGGCTGTGTCGCGGAGCTGCGCAGACTCACCAGCAGCTCCTCCTGAGCCTGAGGTCCCAGCGAGCAGACCGACAGCTGCAGGCCGCACACCGCCAGGGCATTAGAGGGAACAGGTATACGGAAGCCTTCGTTGAAACTCATCTGGCATTGAGGCTCCAGAGCTGTACAGCAGTAAAACGCACAGGCCCTGCTGGCGTCCAGTGGAATCAAGTGCACTTTCACAAACCTTTAATGCGAATGGAAAAAACCCCAAAAACAAAAAAAAAAACATCCAGAGTGAAAAGAGGCAAAAGGACTTCAGAGGAAAATTAGCCCTTTGAAAACCTTGAGTACTTTTAATTTTTGACTTGCGTAAAAAAGTTGCCACTTTTTTAAATGATCATAAATGTTTTGTTTTTTTAAGAGAAACAAGACAGTCGTTACTCCATTTTTCAGAACCCAAGCTTCATTTGTTTGTTTTTCCTTTCACGTTTATTGCTTAAAAGAAAGAAGAAAAAAAAAAAAAGCGAGCCGTGTTCAAAATGACAATTCGTATCAGTAAAGTTGGAAACACTCACACTTTGTAGCCTTCTCTCACATTTGAGGAGTTCAGATTCTTCAGCTGCAGCAGGTGCAGCCGGAGTGACTGAGAAGCAGACTCCCACCTGTAAAAAGAGGAGTTCAGCAGGAGTCCATACAGAGACCGGAACGGCCAGACAACTCTACAGTCGTCATGGGGAGTTTACTCACAACAGTCCCAGCTGGATCTGAGTCGTCTCGCCTGCAGAGGACAGTTCTTTAATATACGACAGCTCGTCAAACTCCTCTGCCCTGTTAGAGGAAAAAAACCAAAATATTTTAAATACTGACCTATGAGTAAACAGTTTTTATGGCTTATATAATCTAACTTAAAAACAAAAACATTAAATCTGGAGCAGCTTGGTGTTCTGTTTTCATACTGACTGGACTCGTCCTCTCACCTCTTGCCCCACGCCTCGAACACGCCACTGTCAGTAGCCAAAGCATCATCAGAAATGCCCGTGGAGACTCTCCTGGCTCTCCTGCCGCTCCTGTTGGCACTGTTTCCCCTCAGAGTGACTCCTAGAAAAAAATAAAAATATCTCAAAATAATCACCAAGCAGCTCTCTATTTAGTCATTTATTTTTAAAGTGGCTCTACTCTTCACTTGCCTGTGGAGGTGTGGGAAGTCTGACCCCCACCATCCTTATGAACCTTGGCGTCGAGCTGATGCGTAGTGGCGGGGTTCACCATGTCCTCGCTGCTCAACATGGAGGAATGAGGCAAGGTTTGAGACTGGGCCCGCAGCCCCTCCAGGAGCCCACGGCTCGCCTGCTCCATGTACTCCTCCGTCATTTGGGTGAGGGGGCAGTCCTGGGGGACAGAGTGGTAAGGCGTGTCCATGGGGGAGCTGGGAGGCGACAGGGAGGAGAGCGAGGAGCGGGAGGAGAGGGACGCCAGGGACTGTGGGGTGTCGTGTGAGCGCTTGGCTTTGCTCTGGGTCAGGGGGTCAGGAGAGAACACCGAGCAGTCTCTGGGCCCGCTCTCTGGAGGAAGCAGGTAACGGACGTGGGGGTCGAGTGGCTCTCCGGCGCCCTCGCTGCGCTCGTACTGGGGGACACCATAAATGTCACTGAAGCTGATGGAGCTGAGGGAGCCCCGGCTGGATGCCAGGGAGCCCCGACTTGAGGCCAGAGAGCCGCGGCTGCTGCTGGAAGACACCGTCAGAGAGCTGGCAGACAGGCTGGGGACAGACGAGAGAAACGGACAATAACATGGGAGGGCAAAACAAGAGTAAAGTTTTTAATATTTATAGGGCTAGGATTCTTTGAAGGAATGAATATTGCTCACCACCTTTTATACCAGAGTTTTAAACTAAGATCTCTTGATGATGATGATTGGCATTATAGATGTTTCTGTGACTCTCAGCTACTACCACAACACATTTTAGCGCAATATCTGTAAAACTGACTGAACTGTAGCCCTTTTTGTGTTGGCTAATGTTGATTAGCAGTGGTGGCCATCTTGAATTGGACTGACTCCAAAGGTTAATCAACTGTAGATGCACATCCAGATCCAATGATTGAGTTACTTTCTGCAAGTTTCATTAAAATTTGGGCAAAAACATTATCGCCCACCGCCGAAAGGCGAAGGTTAGCTCTGCACCTTTTTAGCTGGGAATGAAGGTAGGTGGTGATGCGAGTTGCCTCCTGCAGCTGTCTGAGCAGAATGTTCCTCTTCTCGTGCTGCAGGATCCTGTCGGGACAAACATCATAAAGTCACAGTTCAGAGTCCTAAAAACCCACGCTATAGGTGTTTGCTCCTGATTGTCACCTCTGATTGGCTCCCTGGCTCTGGGAGTTGTAGGCCCTTTGCACCTCCTCCTCCACCCTGGAGCGCTCCTCCTCCAGCTGCAGCACCGTCTCTGGTGGGTGCTGGTGCTTGCTGACCAGGATGAGCTCCTGCAGGAGGGCCTCCTTCTCGCGCAGCAGCTGCATGAAGTCCCGGTCGCGGTCCGCCTCAGCCCGTTCTGACCAGGTCTCACTGTCCAGCTGCGCTAGCTGGTGCTGTATACTCTGCACCCTGACGGAGCAAAGATTTGAGTCTTTATTTTTTTTTTCTGTGCTCATCGTTGAGCCAGGTATATCAAACAGAGGCACAGCTGTCAAATTTTTAGTCAGGGGTGGGCAGCTACATGCTGTGTTCTTCTGACAACAAACGTTTGTTTACATGAACTTTACACAGTTCACATTCTAAAGTCAAGAATGAGAGCGAAAAATACTTTTAAACATTTGCTGGCTTGACATAAATTTTAAGTGCAAACACCATATTGACATAAAAATGAACTCCAGGAAGGCTTCAAAATTTGTGAGCGGTGATGCTCCTCCTGACCTCTGACCTTTCAAACAGCTGTGTGATGGAGAAGTTTCTGTAGATGAAGTGACAGACCACAACTAGTTAAAAACTAAACTTACCTTCGTGCACTAAAGTGATATTTACTGTACGTCGCCCTAAGAGATCATATAATAGTCTGTGTGTGTCTGTTAGCATAATATCTCAAACCACTAAACAGATTTTATTAAAACGCTCAAAAAGTAATCACTGGAAGAGCCTTTACAGCCAATAAACCTTTGGAGTCAACTTGACTCAACATGATCGCCACAATAGCTCATAAACCACTGCATGGATTTTAATGAAACTCAAAATTTAATCAATGAATGGACATCTACAATTGATCAAGTCTGTCAATTTTACAGATAAAATTTAGTGTGGTAGTAGCTGAGAGTCATCCCCAACCCACAGCCCGAGCGATATAGATCATGTGAGAACTGAGTTCAAAACTTTGCCTTGCGAGGCAGCGGCAGTATGCATTATTTTAAGGAATGCTTTTTTGTTTGGTGAGGCCTTAGCCCAGTGGTGGGGAGGCTGCCTTCCAATCAGAGGACCAGGTGTTCGATCCCCGGTCCCGGCAGGGTGTTGAAGTGTGCTTGGGCAGGATGCTGAACCCCCCACAGCCCCTGATGTTTATTGATGTATGAGTGAGAACACAAAAGTGCTGTATGTATAAAGTGTAAATATATAACAGAAAGCAGTGTATGTGTGTGAATGAGAAACATTGTAAGGTTTTTAGGTTTGGAGCATTTTCTTTTCTTTTAGGAAGTGACTTTAAAAGGAATACTTGCAACATAACAAAGTTGCAATGATAAAAATAGTTTTATCATTAATAAAACTATTTACTTTAAATTATACTTACGAGTAATTCAGGAAGTGAATATTTAGACGTTCCTATATGACCCCTTCTGGCAGCTCTACACCCAGTGTGTGTTTAATCTGGATGAGAGTTTATAACAGCAAGCTGATCTGATTCCAGCTGACACTTTCTGCTGCGACGATAATGACAGTATTCAGCGTGTTCGCTTCTGCCTGAACAACCTGCAGCATCGGCCTGTGGTCCTGCAGGTGTACGGCCACATATGTATTTAGACCTAAATGGGACGGCAGAGTTTACTCCCAGCTCAGATGAAATTACTGTGTTTGTGTGTTGAACTTCAGACAGCGTGACTCGGTGACAGAACACGCAAGTTTCCACAGGTCTCCGTTCGCTAAAAAAAACAAAAACCTTTCCCTTCCTGATGTCATGCTTGGCGCTGCTGTTGCTGGGTCACCACCACAAATCTCATGGAAAAAGATGCTTTTATAATACAGTGATGTTCGCTGCAGCAGCTACCATATACTGTAGCCCTCTCATGTCTGTTTGATCAGGCATGTGTCCATGACTAGAAAACTCACCCCCTCAGGACATAACTGTGCTGAATTCACAAACAGCCAATTTTGTCCAATTATGCAAGCATACAAGCTTGTTTTTACAATAAGAGAGTTTAGATAAACCTACAGTGGCTTCAGAAAGTATTCAGACCTCCTTCACTTGTTGCAACTTTGTTATGTTGCAAGTCTGATGGTACAGTT
Source organism: Kryptolebias brasiliensis (assembly GCA_028566095.1). Taxonomy (NCBI): domain Eukaryota; kingdom Metazoa; phylum Chordata; class Actinopteri; order Cyprinodontiformes; family Rivulidae; genus Kryptolebias; species Kryptolebias brasiliensis. Next base: position 19,515,567 of record JAOXNZ010000117.1, on the reverse strand, counting down.
GTAGCATCCTCCGTGAGAGGGGAGACCAGGAACCTGATGGTCCCTCTGACAGGTTCAGAGACCCTGTGTGGCGACGAGATCAAGTTTCAGAAGGACAACCAGAACTGCAGGCCTACTGGTTTAGGCTTTAAGGCAGTGTTGCTTGATGGAAGCCTCTCCTCAGGGCAAAACACTTGAAAGTTCACTTGAAGGACTCTCTGATTATGAGGAACAAGATTCTCCGATCTAATCAAACCGGGATTGAACTTGTTTGGCCTCAGTTCTAAATGTTTTGTCTGGAGGAAACCAGACACCACTCATCACCTGCCAAACACCATCCCAACAGTGAAGCATGGTAGTGGCAGCCTCATGCTGTGGAATGTTTTTCAGCTGGAGGGACTGGGAGACTGATCAGGGTTGAGGAGAAGTTGAATGAGGCAAAACATGAAGATATCCTCAATGAAGACTAGCAGGACCCCAAACTAGGCTGAAGGTTCACTTTCCAACATGACAATGACCCAAGGCACACAGAAAAACCACACAGGAGCAGGAGGGGCTTAGAAAAAAACTTGTGACTGTTTGTTTATGGAAGCTGCCATGTTGTATTTGTGGAACAACAGTCTGTGCACTAGGGATATAGAACTTTAAGCCCCGCCTACTTGTGCTGTTTTCAGCTGACAGGGAAGGTTCATCCCATTCCGGCTTCACATTAGAGGTCTATCAAAATACCCTGAATTGAAACCTATGGAAGATCCCTGGAGACCTGATGACAGCCCATCCAACTGGACTGAGCTCGAGAGGATTTGTAAAGAAGAAAATCCCCCCCAAACCAGGTGTGCAAACCTTACGTCATCAAACCCAAAAAGACTCAAGGATGGTGCTTCAACTCAGCGCTACTTTCTGAAATCGCTGTAAACTTATAGAAGTACAGAGTCTGTATATTAGGTCATCTTATAGAGAGGCAGGCTGTAGGCAGTCCTGGTTCTGAGTGTGCACACAAAGGCAGCACACAGTCAGCAGCAGCACGGCCAGAGAAGAATGTGACCACCCAGCTTTTTCTGCTGGCCAGACATCGCTCAGCAGCCGCGGTCAGCATGCACAAATACTATTCATAACACACCCTCCCACTCTTCAGTGGACAGGACCCGAAGACCATGGGGAGGGGGTTGACAGGGCCATGTGTTATGGTGCCACTACAGGCAAAACAAACAGCTGCACACACTTACTTTTTCTTGGCTTCTTCATACTGCCAGTTGAGTTTCACCTTGTCAACCAAATGGGAGGAATTTTGGGAACCAAACTTCAGAAAAACAGGAGAAAAAGCATCTATGAACAGCCTGACAGCTTCGATAACATCATCATACTGTTTGCAGTGAGTCACCTGAGATATGTGAAGGGAGTAGAATAACCCTGCTCCTGAGTACATCAGATAATCTAGTCTAGTGGTGTCCAATCCTGGGCCTCGAAGCCAACTATCCTGCATGTTTTAGTTGTTTCTCTGCTTTGACACACCTGATTTGAATATAATGAGGGATCAACAGACTTCTGCAGAACTTGAAGACCTGATGAAGAGCAGGGAAACAACTAAAACATGCAGGATAGTGGCCCTCCAGGACACCACTGTTCTAGTCAATATCTGAGCTGCTGATAAGAATTGTTGGTATGACGGGGAGGAGTTGTAGTGCCCCCTACCTCTCCCATGATGTCAGTCTGACAGCCGGTGTCACAGTACTGCTGCAGATTGCAAGAGTTTCCGACGGTTAGGGTGCTGTTCACCACCTCGCTGGTCGAATCACTGACTGACAGGCTGCTTTGGAAGTTAACCGTCAGCTTAGCCAGGCTCTGCAACATAAAACGCAGATTTATTAAAAAAAAAAAAAAAAAAAAAAAGAAATAAAAATTAGTTTAAATCGTTTAGTCGCAGTTAGTTATCCAGTTTTCAGTCCGGAACGCGGGAATAAAGCAGCTAAAATGCACGCGTTCCATGAAATAAACGTCGCCCGTCGTCGCTTCAAACGAATCTTTCAGGTTTTTTTTTTTCCCTTTTTCGTTAAAAAAATGGCACCTCGCTTTATCTTATTTATTTATCTCGCCTAAACGCATACTCACTCGTCTTTTGTCAGTTTTGCGGACGTAGTTTTGATTTGTTTTTTGTTTTTTTTTTGGTTAACGGTCGGGGCTAATTATAGCGTCCCTTCTACGGGACTGGGCTATATTTAAAGTGGCGAGGGCTCCGTCTACTTGTTGACAATGACTTGACGTTTTTTTTTATGTTTTATAAATCTGTCCACCAGAACAGAACCGGACTGTCCTTAAACTGCCCTGCGAGATGTTCGTGTCTGGAAAACGTAAAACCAGAACCAAACGGAGCAGTCTAGTCATAAATGCAAATGGGTCCCGTCTACTTCCTGTTGTGCGTCGTTTGCGCTGATTTTTATCTGTTGGATAAATTCAGTTTAAACTGGTTCAACAAGATATCTGTGGGACAAACTGTATGTTTGTTATAAGCAGGTAATCTAAAAACAGGCTGTCATGTCTAACATAAGAGGTTGACTCAGTGTTTGAATGAAATAAATATAATTTATTAGAGTACAACTACAACAAATACCCTAATTTAGAGGGGTTTTTTTGTCTCTGTGTAGAAAAGTAACATTTGCTGAATTATTATTTGATACTGATCATTATTTCCAGCTCCAGCAGCATCTTCTAACCAAAGATAATCCTGCAGGTAGAGAAATAATGAATACAACTCACAAGATGATGTAGGAATAATTGTTTTCATCCATTTTATTAGAGAAAAATGGGATGTTTTATCTGTATTTGACTCACTGGCAACCAGAGGATTGGGGTTTTGATCTATAGTTTCTACAGAAGTATGGACCAGGCATGAAAGCACAGGTGTGTTTAACGAGGCCTGTCTGATTTTAATTGGAGAACATCCAGCTTTCGGAGCTGCAGAACTTCTTCATGCTTCAAAATCTTTAAGACGTCCGACGCTTCGCACGTTTCTGGTTTCTCTGACAAACGTATCACGAGTGGCAAGGACCCAACTTAAAGACTCCCGATCCATCGTCAAAACTGAAAAATCTGTTGGCTTTAGAGGTGAAACGCCTCCAAGAATTAAAGGTCCAGCGCTCCTTAAGGGAATGCACGTCGCCCGCCGCCTTTCATTTTAGACTGAGGTCGTTTTGTGTTGATGAGTGACGTTAAAAATGAGACTATGTGCACTCTCGTGTTGAGCGCTTGTGTTGTGACTGTCAGCTACTACCACACTTAAATTACCGCGGTGAAGTTGGTTTTAGTTTGGATACTCGCACTCTGTGGATTCAGCGACATCTGTCTTCCTGCTGTTTGACCCGGTTCTGGCAGTGAGATGTTGGTCAGCCCACCTCCCTCCTCCTGAACACGGTGGTTCACTTAGGGAACCATCAACAAATTAACAAACTAACGATACTTGGAAAAACAAAATCTAAATAAGCTCCATGAAAGTCCAGCTTCTCTCAGTTTTACTTATCAGGAAGTGATAAAATGATCCGGTCTTTACCAGGTTCCGCTGTGTCATTATTTATTAAACAAAAAGTGTTGAAGCTGTAAAACTGCTTCCAGAGGATCTCAGAGGTTCAGGATCAGGAGCTGCTGATGAACTGATCAGCATCAGAGGGACCACCTCTAGAAAAGCAGCAGGTTCTGCTGCTCTGGAGCTACAGGTGTGTGTTAACACAAAGCCAGGGCAGAAAGACATCAGCAATAACCTCAGAGAAGCAGCTGGTGCTGCCCATCAATCAAGAAAGGGTCAAAGGTCATTTCCAAACTATCTGGAGTCCATTGTTCTACAGGGAGAAATATTATTAACAAGAGGAAATGTTTAAGACAGCTGCCAATCTTCCCAGCAGTAGCAGCAAATTCACCCCGAAGGTCAGACCGTGCAATTAGTTGCATCTCAGACTCTACCGGCCTCAGTTAGCAGGTTAAAGGTCAAATCAATCAAGTTTATTTGTATAGCACATTTCAGCAACAAGGCAGTTCAAAGTGCTTTACATCATAAAATCACAAAA
>JAOXNZ010000117.1:19494201-19511433 GCA_028566095.1 Kryptolebias brasiliensis | reverse complement strand
AAATATTTTCTTACAGTGAGCTCCAGGCCTTAACGGATGAAGTGCAGAGGCTCTCCTTTAAACCCCATGAACATCTGCAAATAAAATAATTTAAAAAAGGAATCAAATATTCAAAAGCAGGTTTAAGAAGCCCCCTTTTCAAGTCATTTTTAGAAAAAAAAAAAATAAAAAAATCTGTCTCTGGTGTTTGCGCATTAACAAACCATGTTGACAGGAAATGCTTCTAAAAGTGGGGCTGTATCCCGGTCTTGTAACTATAAAAATATTCCTTATCTAACACTACATCATTTATTTAGCTTAGCCTTTAAAACTGGAGATGTGGTGTGACTCCGATATATGGAAATGAAATGAGTTTTAGGAAAAACAAGACGACGCAGCAGAACAGTGGAGGCCTTTGGACACTAGAGGTCAGCATCAAATATGCAAACAGACTCCAAAAGCACAAAAGTTATGCTGCTGGTTAAAAAAAGAAAAAGGCACCTGGATGAGGTCCTGCCTCTCCTTTTCGCCTGTGCTGATGGCCTTCTTGATGCTCCGCAGCTCGTTGAAGATGGCTTGAGCCTCATCCAGCTTGTAGTTCGTCTGACTGCAGGACATTTTCCTGTCAATCCTGAAAGAAAACATCTCGGACATGAATAAAGTTCACCCAAATAGATTTGAGACTTTGGCCTTTTCTCATTGAGTATCCAACAACCCCACAACTGAGAAAAGGGAGTATGTGTGTGTAAAAACACCTTTCACAGCACTTTGTTAATTGTAGGCTCCAACAAAAGGCTGTAAAAATAAAAAATGTGACATTACTTAAAGATAATACAGTGTGTGGTGACAATCTCCACTCGTGGCGAACATATATATTTATGTCTAAGACAAATTATTTTTTCCTTTTCAAGGACAAACATGAAATATCACACTGTATCTTCATTAATTTAACAAAAACAAAGGCAAAATTGCAAAGACACGGTGAGGAAAACAAAGTCTACCCTTACTTCTCCCAAAGGAGGCAGTATGAGTGGACATTTAGAAACAAAACGGAACAATTATGGGCTTGTTTGAAAGAGTTACCCTGAGAAAAGACTCTTTTCTAAAAAGAACAAGACAGCAGAGCTTAGGTTTGCAAAGTTACATCTAAATAGGAAGATTTCTGGAACAAAGTCCTTTGACAAACATGACAACAGGGGAGATGTTTGGTTTTAAAAATGGAAAACCAAATGGAGTGCAACAAATATCAGCACAAACACCTTATAACTGTCAGGCAGAGTGGTGGAACGCTGATTATTTGGGCTTGCTTTGCAGCTACAGGTCTTGGTTTTGCAGTCACTGAGTCGACCATGAACTCCTCTGTAGATCAGTTTCCTAGAGTCAAATGTGAGGTCATCGGACAGCTGAAGCGTGGCCAACACTGGATCAGGCTACAGAACTCTAAATTGTGGATTTTACTAAGTTTTTAAGAAACTGCTTCTACATTTGGCATAGCTTTTGTTCATTAAATAAATAAGAATAATGTGTTGTTGTCCATCTGATCTTCAATTTACCCAACTTTAAGACCTGGTAAGGCCAGATATATATAATATGTAAATGCATAAAACCTTAGAATTAAAAAGGGGCTCTTTTATTTTTTTAGCCATCAGCGTGGGTCAAGTTTAGACCTTTGCTTTTTCACACATGCAGGAAATGTACTGACGTTCGTTTTTTTTTAATTACATAGTTCAATCAAATTTCTATTTTATGGATAATCCTTTAGTATTCAGTTACCTACAGGGTGGCGCTTTAGATCATAGAACAACTTAGAGCTAAATAACACTAAGAAAGTATAATCATATGATGAATATTAAAGAATTTCTGTGTAGGAAGTTTCCTTCATGAACAAAAGGGGTTTTTTCAGACTGTGAAGAGTTTCATTAATGAGACACGAGAGGTGACATTTGTTTCAACATTCTGATCTTGTTTCAGGCTTTCCTTGGTTTATCAGACCAAAATCCAACCTGTCTTAAAAGCCTGGATATTAAGAGAAACCCTAATAAACCAAGCACCATCTGATTGGGGAAAAAAAGCCCAACATAAACCTAATCTTCATGTATGTGAGTGTTTGAGTGACCATGAGTGTAGACAGTGATGGAGATGGAGAAGTGCGGTGCCTCCTCCATCAGTGGGTGTGGGACGAAGCCTCTCCTCTCACCACAGCCAGCTTCCTTCACTCTTCTACAACAGCAGGTACTGTTCATCCACTCGACCCTGCCTCTTCCACCAAAAACAAGCCCTGCTTTGTGTCTCCCCCACACCTCCCCACTGGTCTGGTCTGGGAGTTTAAAAACTTAAATGCTTAAGAAAAAGAGAGAAAGGGCACTCGCTACTACTGTGTTCCTGGCCTCCACCCTGTGAGCTGTAAACTTGTGACAACTATCGTTCAGGCTTTTCACTGCCCAAACAGTGAAGACGTGTGCAGCATCTCAAAATTTGCAACGATGAGTACAGATAGCTTACAGCTTGTACCACTCAAAACAGATAAACCTCTGACTTCTGAATTCTGTAAGGTTTGTAGTATTAATTAAAGGAGGTGGTTTGGTACACCAGAACTGGTTTATCAGTTTATCTGATGTCAAGAACAATTAGCTTTATTGCTGATCACAGCAGGGAGAAAGAAAGAAGAAAAAAAACAGTCTGAAGGGTTTGCTCCAGGCTTCAGATCTGCTGGGCAAAAGCAATTCAGACAAAAACAGAAGAAGAAGAAGAAAAAAAAAGAACACACAATAGGACGTGCACGCATAAGCAAACAAAAGAAAGTACAAAGATGCATATGAGCACGTATACATGTCAGAAAACTAGGGAGGGGGATGAGCCCGTGTTTTCTGCAAGTGCTGTATTCTCTCGGCTATTCTGGGAATCACTTGAGTTGTGTATTATCTAAGAGATAAGAGACTCTCTTTGCCAGGACTCAGGAAGTGCAGAGGAATTTGCTGCCAGATATCTGTGTTTTTGAAACTGCTTTGGAGCCCACACCTCCTCCTCCCCCTCTCCATGGAACAACTTCCTCTCCGGGCTGAGCCTTGGCTCCCTGCACTCCACTGGTGCATCCTCTTCCTGAGGTGGAGTCCCCTTTTCCATCGAAAAACTCCCTCCATTTGCCTTTTCTCAAATGCTCTCTCTCTCTCCCTCCTTTTTTTTTTCTCCCTCCTCAGGAGAGGTGGAGCTTCTATTTCCAACATAAAATTTTGGAATGGCTCAGAAATCTTCCCAGCACAGAAAGACGCCTTGTGTACAGTACATAGGTCTGGAAAACACACTAAGGAGAAAGTACACAAGAGTTTGGGAAAAACTTGAAACATTTCAGTCGTGTTCATTAAAAAGCAGTTGTGGGAACAGCTTCAAAAGTCGATTGAGGTGTTGAGATTATTCTAAATGTGAAAAACAGTAACAATTTGAACACAGGAAGGTTGTGTGCAGGAACAGCGGAAGAAACACAGAATGACAGTTTAGGTTGTGGACGAGACCAAACGGAGAGGGAATAAAAGAGGGAAGAGGCCGCTGGGTGGGGGGCAGCAGGGCCGAGCGTAGGAAAGGAGAAGGGTGTTCGTGGGACAAAGAGACAGAGGAACACTCACTCCTGCAGGGTCTCCACTCCCATTTCCTTATACTGCAGCTCCTGCTTCACCTGGGCCAGCTCCTGCTTCAGTCTGGAGAGCTGCGGACACAAGCGAACACCGGGTTACCATGGTGCACAATGGGCTTCTCTCACCACCGCTGGACAAAACTGCTAAGTCATGAACTATTCACATACAGGAATGTTCAGTTATGTTTATACAGAGGTGTGCATGCACACACATTCGCACACTCTGGATCACACACACTGAGGCCTTGACTAAAGGCATTGCATTAAAGAGTGGAAAACCTATCTGTTGCTGGGACAAACTAACATACATCAGCTGAGAAATATGAACTGCATTTAGAGACTTTAAATTTTTAGAATAAATCAGGATTGCAAAATGCAGTTTGTGCTAACCTCATTTCACCCTAGCTACTTAAGAAGGAACTGTGGATTAAATATTTTAATTTTCTGTGCTGTGTGCACGGAGAAGATTCTGATTCTGCAACAACAGAGAAGCATGAAAGCAAAACCTGGGAACAGTTTTATAATCAACTTTATCTAGTCCAGTGGAAACAGCATGACCAGCCAGATGAGTGGATATAAATTAGAGTTTTTTTTAACAACCCAGCACTATTTTTTAGAAACCAAGACAGCCAGCGGCCAATAAATAAAGCCGATTTTTTTTGTTTGCTTATTTGTAAGTTTCTGATTTACATTACAAACTACTAGATTTTGGGGAAACATAAGTAATTACAGAAATTCGGGCAAATACTTAAAGCAATAGTTTCTGTGGAAACATTATGAGCAAATAATATCTTACCTCTCAGAGATAAGAATGGGCAGTGATTTTTGAATAATCAAAGTCTAGTTCTAATACAAATAATTAATTTGACTGTCTCAACCTGCTTTCCTTAACCTGGCACCTGGTAATGACACTCCAAGTCGTCCCCCCAGCCCCCACAACACCTACCATCCACCCACGCTCCTGAAAAACAACTCAGTGTCTCCGTCTCTGCTATTGTAGTTTATTTTGAAAGGATAATAAAGTGGAAGCTGCGGTCATGGGTGGGCTCAGCTTTACTGCCAGAATACATGCATTCCCCTCCTGCCCAAGTGTCAAAATACAGCTCTGGCACCCTAGAATTACAGAAACTACACTGAAAAGGGCTCGAGACACTTCTGCAATTATTTTGAGAAAAAAAAATTGTTGAGCAAACTTTTCAAAATTAAAGCATTGAGACTGTAAGCCTCTACAATTCACACAAGGAACTCCCAATGCGAATTTTGTTCACCAACCAGTCTACAGCATTTGCAACCCAAAGAGATATTACTTTTACAGATGAAGACCCTTTGAGCTCTTTGCTGCTTGCAGTGTTTTCATGTCATGTAGTGTTCTGCAGTGGCCCAGCTCGCTAGAGGTATTAAAACATATCATAGTCAAGTTGAGCCGAGCCAAGCCAGGAACTAGTTTAATCTCAGCATGGAACAACTTCTGTGACCGACTGGAAGGTGAAAAAAAAAAATTGTCTAATAAATAAGGAAATGGCATTTTGCGTGAAAAGATTGTGTTTTGGGGGATGAATTAAAATCCAATTCTCAAAAAAAAACCTCCATACCAAATCTGAAATTCCCTTTACTCCTTAGCTTCAACATTGTCAGAAAACCCTTTGAATGAGCTTAAGTCACTGAAGTATTTCAATCTGAGTAGTGTTTTGTGCGATTCTGATTGAATGATAGGTCAAGAAGAACTTCACAAATACTCCTCACTCAGCAGTTCAGGTTAAAATGACCCCGATCCAGGAAATACTCTCACCCATGTGACTGATCTCAGAGAAATGTCAAACTCGGCCTATCCTCTGCCTGACCCTTTCGTGATGATCTCATCTTCCCGAGGCCCCGAGCCAGAGCCACAGTATCCTGTAGGGGCCACACCCCAGACCCCTTCTCAACTCCGAAAGGGCCCCTCACCACAGCCCATTGTTCTCCTCCGATAATGACTTACCCGCTCTCGTCTACAGGCTATTTCCACTTTGATTTGATCGGGGTCGTATTTCGCATTTGAAGACGAGCTGGAGAGAGCTGTGAACACATAAAAGAAAAGGAAGGGGGGGGTCAACGGTTAACAATTCTGAATTCAAGAGTACCTCGTGTTGGTGAGAGTTTAGGGGGGGATCCAGTGTCACGTCCCTGCGTTTGGGGTATGTGGCTTTGTGTATGACAGCTGGCTGGAGTCAAAGGGTAAACTGGGCAAAGGTGTTTAAAAGAAAAGGTGGGGAGAGAAAGGAAGGAGGGTTTTTGGAAGATTTTCTATAGATCTGCAGCCCCCCCACCAGTTTTTGAAGGGACTTCAGCAACATAAGATGTCTAGGACAGATAATTAGGTCAACCAAGGTCAGTGTTTTGTTCTCATGGAGGCTTCAGGTTCAGGTTTTTCCCCACCCTCTCTCCACCTAACAGTGTTGTGTACATTAGTCAGGTCGGGGGGAGGGGGGTGGGGTCATCAGGAGCTGGACACTGGTGAGCCTTACTGCTGGTGATGGAGTGGTTGTCCTCAGAGAGCTCATGGAAGCGCAACATCTCCTGCTGAGCCAGCTCTAGTCGCTGCTGCTTGACCAGATACATCTCCTTCTTGGCGTTGAGGGCCTCCTGGGCCACCACTAAGTACTCCTTCAACATGCGCTCCTGCTCCTGCCGCCACTGAGTCCGCGGGTTCTCAATCTGGGTGGTCTCTGAACAAAAAGGTCCAAACAGAAGTGACTTATGAGCAAACAATATCATGAAGATTTGTGGTAGCTTATACCTCTCTAGAATTGTTTTCATTTGAAAGAGTTTTACAATAAAATCTAATATTTGTGATGCAATTTGTGCTCAGTACAGTTTAGCTTCTGTGGTGTGCCAATCGAAGGCCTGAGATGTACTCACTGTTGATGTGGTCGATGTAATAAACTCCCACTTGCTGGTCGTAGACCTCCTCCCACCCCAGAGGCAGTTCATTTCCAACACAGTCGGCAAACGTCAGCGGTTTTGTGATTCTGCAACAATTAAAACGATCATTTAGTCCCACAAAGAAATGCATACGTAGATTTTAATAACAGCTAGATAAGTAGCTGCCTATGTGCTGACAGTTTAAACATCCATACCTTGTTTCATAAGGCAATAATGTTGGCCCATTGCTAAATACTGACGGATCATTTAATTCCATTTAAAGTGAGGCTTCTGACATCCAGATAATGACAGCAGAACCAAACGGACAACTTTTAATGTCACCTAACTTTACTTTCTTCACATCTTCACCTCGTGTTCAGCTAATTGTGGAAAATAGTTTGACATCCTCCCAAGAGAAAAAAAAACCTGGTTTGCTGTCTTTCTCATTATGTAATTTTTAGCATTAGGAGGCCTTTTTGGCGCTCTGCCTTATATTTTATGTAAATGAGTTTGCACTGTCGATGGGAGGTAGGTGTAAAATTTTAATTTCCATTTAAATTTTGTTTCTAGTTTCATGTCCATTTTTTCATTTAGGGTAGGTAATGAAACTAGAAACAAAAAAACATTCATGCACAAGCTGAACCTGTCATAAAGACTACAACTGTATGAGGCCAGCGCAGAGGTTAGAGCTGTGACCTCGCAGGTATAAAACCCAGCTGAGGCCTTTTTGTGTGGAGTTTGCATGTTCTCCCTGTGCATGGGTGGGTTTTCTCCAGGTACTCCGGTTTCCTCCCACCGAAAGCACGCAGGTTAATTGTCCCTATGTGTGAGTGAGAGGGTTAATCTGTTTTGTTTGTCTCTATGTGGCAACCTGTCCAGGGTGTGACCCGCCTCTCACCCAAAGACCAAAAAGCCCTGAATGACCCTACACAGAAAAGTGGGTAAAGAAATAGGGTGGGTGGATGTCTGAAAAATGTAACTCCATCATCTTCTTTACAGGTAAAAATCTAATTTTTCCACAGCTAAATGTTTATTAACATTATGTTGAGCCGCAGTGTGAAAGCTTCCCTCAGCACTTTAACACGTAAAATAAACTGAACCCCAGTGACTGTACTGAAGCAGGAATGAATTGATTGTTGTAATTTCTGATTAAATTTAGATATTTATTCCATCAAACATTTTGTATTCGAGAAACAAGAATCATAAACCAGCCATAACAAGAATCTAGCTGCGATTAAAGACCAAAAAAAGAAGCAGGCACTTTGTGAGAACACTGATGATTTATTGCACTAATATGTGTCGAGCAGCACACCCTGTGACTGTGACGGACCAGAGCTAATGATATCGGGCTGATACACAACCAGCCGTCTGCACAAACCCAACACACCGGCAGGTACGGCTACAGCAGCACATACAGTAACTGATCACCATCGATCAGAGTGGACCAAGGCGGGGCCGGCCCCGGCCCCTGTGATCTCCTCCTCCCACAATAAGCTCACGACGCAGTAGGCCTGATCCTGGTGAGGCATGCTCACAATGACGAGAGTCACCGAGACATTCTGCTCCACATTCCTCAGGAGCTCTCCTCTGTGTGCACACAGGCACCCAGCACAAGCTCACCGCACAAGATCTCACCTCCCTTCTCCTTTGCAAAACAAATCATTTTCGGCATACTAGACCATGCCCCCCTCCTTCTCTCGCTGTTGGGGACTGAAGCCAGCGGGACCTTTAAACCCTGCTTACTCTCTCACACACTATCATGGTGTAACACGACCCGTCTTTTAAGACTGAAAAAACTAATCACAGCTAAATCTACTATAAAGAAAAATGTATATTTGAACATACAGCTGGAAAAAATATATCTGAGGTGTTTTTATTTTTTAACCAAGGGAAATGTCTTGTTTACATGAAAAAGGGTGCGATTTAAAACTTTACGAGAACAATCCTATGGGACACTAGTCCCCTTGTTGCTTCAACTTCTGGGACCCTTTAGCAGCGGTGTCCAATCCTGGACCTGGATGTTTTAAATGTTTCTCTGCTTTGACCCACTCGATTTGAATGGCTGAGTGATTAACAGGCTTCTGCAGAACGTGCAGACCTGCTGAAGGATAGTGGCCCTCGAGGACCAGAATTGGACACCACCACCTTATAGGGTCTGGTATTTACCCATTTTTTCCAAACTGAGGTTGTTCAAAGAGCTATTTACAGCAGGGAAGATATTGACTGTTCATAACTTTTCAAACAGAAATCCACATCAGAAGATCTGACATATCCTTTTAATTGAAGCCGTTTATGTCAAGTAGGGAAAAAATCTTTTTAAAATTATTATTATTGCTGTCCAGGGTGTACCAGCCTCTCGGCAGGGGACAGCTGGAGATACGTTGGCCCCAGCTCTCCGCAACCCTGAACGGAAAACGGGTTAAGAAATTGAATGAATGGATTAATATGCAACATTTTCATTAAACTGTCATACAGCAAGGAACTCTCAATGAAATCTAAACCTCAAATAATGACTCAGACCCAGAGTTTCATTCACCAGATTACAGGGGGAGAAAAAAAAGTACGTAAATCACAAAAAAATCATCAGCCCTGAAGAGGTCTAACTACTCAGCAGTTCTTTAGGAAAAAAACACTTGATGAATGCCATGAAAAATAAGCAAACATAATGTAAAGAAAGTATTTCAAATTACCCTATAAGCCACTTGACAAGTTGTTTTCATTCTTACACTGTTACCTAAAACCTATCCTCTCCATAAGTTACTTATAAGAAGCACGTCGACTGCCACAGTAGTGGCCTAAAGGTTTTCACAGCAGAATAAAAATTCCTGCACACCGGACAGATAATAGCATGACAGCACTGGGGTTAAAAAGGAGTCCCTCAGGAGTGGTGTGCCGAGTGCCAAACGCCAGGACAAGGCAAACAAAAGCACACTCCCTACCTGCTCCTGCTTGGAGTGTTTGTGAAAGGCAAACAAATGTCCAGACACTAACCGCACTTGTAAACACTTAAAAAGCACTCAGACAAGTCAGTGATACTTTTGCTGTAAGAGTTTTACTTAAATACTGACCCAAGGAGGAGCAAAAGCAGGAAAAGTCTAAGTCAAAAAACATGCAGGCCGTTTCTGGGAAGAGTCCAACCAGTGGTACCAAAAAAAAAAAAAAAAAAAAATCAGAGGAAAAGTCTGTAAGATACATTGGATGGGAAGCTGTGTGACGTCAGAGGGAGGTTAATCCCGAACTGCCCTCTGACCTGGTTAGGGAGACAAAGAGACAAGGGGGGGGGGGGTGCTCTGAATCTTAATATCTGAATGTTTGGTTTGTTACGCAGTCTTGTGACAGCAGCGTCTGTTTTCCAAGTCATGTCTCACTCTCGGGAGAGGCTGTAAGCACTGCAAAACAGGCTCACACAGAGTAGGAGAGGGGTGATGATTCAGCCATAACGCTGTGTAAAAGAAGCTAGCTGTCTGGAATGGAAACATCTTTTGGATCTTTTTAAACTACATGAAATCTTTACCAATCAGCTGCACTAGTCTCAGACAGAAATACTTGAGTCATTCCTTCGACGGGCTGCCTCAGTGACCCTGAATAAACCTGTGATTGCTGACGATGTGAAACAGTCAGCAACATGCTATTTGGCTTTGCTTTTAAGGCAATAAACAGATTTTAATAATAACTGTAGTCATATGTCATCATTGTGGAGCAGCTGCAGGACTATTGTACTCTGTCAGAAGGGACAATTAGGGGAGATATCAGCCACGTCAACTGTTTGGCTGTCAGATACCGCACCATCTTAACAATCCACCTTTAAAAACTGCAAAAACACTTCACGATGCGTCTGCTTGCTAACACATTGCAGGTTGGATGGCTATGAGTTTAGCACCGACATGCAAAAACTCCTGAGGATGAACACCAGTTCTGATGACTCGCCGACTTCCTTTCGCTCCCTTTATGGAGAGAATTTATTGCTTTCCTAAATGGCCGTTATAAATTAAACTAGTATCTCTTGAAGGAATGCATATCACCCGCCACAGTTTGATCCAAGCTTCATCTGGCAGACAGATGGCCTCGCATTTGAGTCTAGAAAACTGTGATCTACAGAGTAGGGCTGCACAATATTAGAAACTTTTGTGAGATGTGACATTATTGTTTAATATTGCAACAGTGATATCAACTGCGATAAACCCACATTTTCCCTCACTCGTCACATTCTCTTCTGTCATCTATCTCCTGACCCAGGTGTAGGCACCAAGGCCGGTGAGAGTCTGTTGGATTGACCAGATATCTTATTGGCAGCCAAACATGTGTGCATGGTATTTAAAATATATACTGGCTTAGGATTTATTGCAGTCCTTTGTGATATTGATCATGCACTCACTGATGTTGCAATGACAATAGATTTTCCATATACTGTGCAGCTGTACTACAAAGGAGCTGATTGATTCAATGACTGCAAGGTGTCCAGGTCCAATGGCTGTACAACAAGCACAAATCATCACCCTTCCACCACTGTGCTAACAGTTGGTATGAGGTGTTTGTGCTAATTTGTTGTGTTTGGTTTTCTCCAAACAAAGCGCTGTGCATTATGGGTAAACATTTCTACTTTGGTCTCATCTGACCAGAGGACGTTGTCCCAGAGGTCTTGTGGTTCATTAAGATGAAACTACAGACGTACGTTGTGCTGCCATGTTGTTTTTAGAGAGAAGAGGCTTTCTTCTGCATCCCTTCCAAACAAGCCATACTTGTTCAGTCTTTTTCCAATTGTCCTGTCATGAACTTTGAACTCCAAATAGTGTGGGACTTTTAACCCTTCCCAGACTGATGGACAGCAACAGTTGCTTCCTCTGAGGTCATTGCTGATGTCTTTCCTCCTTAGCATTGTTTTAACACACACCTGTTTGCTCCTGAGCAGCAAACTGACAAAACTTCTGCTTTTACACAGGAGATCACACTAATGATGATCAGTTAGTTAATCAATACATTTGATCAGCAGCTCCTGCCTGATACTGAACCTCCAAAATCCTGTGGAAGCAGCAAAGGATGGACCTCATGTTTCACACACCAGTTTTCCATTTTGGCCTCATTTTAATTTAGTAAATAATGATATGGTGTAATTATTTGAATTGTTTTAAAACCTAGTAAAGACCAGAACATTTTTGTAATGTCCTAATACATAAAACTTTAGAAATTGAAAGCGAGTGGATCCCACCCACACATGACTGAACGTATATACTGATTCGATTTAAGGGCAGTAACATATTTTGGTCCCAGCTTCCACATTAAAATTAGGATGCTGCTTTTCTTTACTTTCCAGACTGAATAGTTTTAGAGCAGAGCTCCCCAAGCACCAGGTTATGAACTGGATCATAAGGAAATTGTAATTGGGTCTGATGCATAACACCAAATACTAAAGGAAATTAAATACCTAATAGTCTACACAGTAAACTTTGTGTCACTGAAACTATGTGGACAGCGAGAGGAAAGCAGTATTTAGAACATGTCCAACATGTTAGCAGAGATGTTGGTATGACCCGGACTATCCTTACTGCTTTACTACAACATGCTACCTGTGATGCAGTATTTATGGGGCCTTTTTGGTTGTTTGTTTGTCCAGAGGGAAACAAGCTAATTCTGTGATATTTGAGTAAATTCATTCATGGGAGGAAAAAATATTGCCACCAGCCTGAAGCAGAAAGACAAAAACTTGGGAACCCCTGCTTTACAATTCTGGTTCAACAAAGCAAACCACCTGACAACATCATCACGGCAGGCATAAAAGTATATCCATAAATCCACAATGAACCAACAGCAGAATTACAGCTATGGTAAATAGCTTACATATACACACATTGGGGATGAAAGTCATTAATTTGAGGCCTTTAATACTTTATTTGAGTCGTTATTTTTTCAAGGTGGAATGATTATGCATCATACAATCACCACCAGGAAAATCCCACAATCATAGAGGGGGAAAAAAAACACTACATCATCATGTCACAAATACACAGACACAAACAGTGGTATGGTTGGTTAGGCTGCTCCCAGCAGTTAATAAATGCGGCTTTAATTTGATCTTTCGTATATCGTCTAGCATCTTCTTCACATCTTTGAGACAAACAAACAGATATGTGAAACGGAAAAAATAGAATCTGAAAATGACAAGCATGTTCAGCTGTGGAGGAACGAGAGGCTGCATGGTCTGTTTGTGTCTTCTGGTGTCCAAACAAAATATATTTAGTTGTTAAAGACATTTGCTAAATCCAGAATAATCTGCGCCATCCTGAGTTGTCTCAGAGGATATTTCTATCTGTAGCACCGCCACCTCCTCCCTTTGCCTGGCGACGGGCCGCTGCATGGGAAAGGCATGTGAAACTGGAGTCTGGCCTGCTGGACCTCGTTTGGACGGGTTGGCCCCTCCGGCCCCTTTAGCCCTGCACCTGGGGAACAACAATTCAGCTTTGCCAGGGAGAAAGACTGGACCCTTTACAGGAAAAAATAATAATGTTGCTTCCTAAGTTTCACTACGCCGATTTTATCACTTAGGATTTGGATTCCTACACATCAGCTTGACCACAATGAGCTCACAAAAACTTGACAGCCAGATGGTTTCAAGCAGCTAACGAAAAAAAAAATCTAACCCAACTTTTGACCACTGCTGACATTTACACAGCTCACTCAGTCTGAGTTCATTTAGACAAGTTCTCATTACAACATCATGTGGAGAATAAATGTGTTGCATCATTTAAAGCAAGGTTTTGATTTTTGTCATACTTCAGTGTAAACGCACCAAAGACTTGTGCGATAAAACTACCAAAGCGAGACCAAATCTTGACAAATTCATTCAAACATTTAGTTTATTTTTCGTCATCTGTAAAAGACAGATGCTGGGGGGGGGGGGGCACAAGTGTTGTTAGCTTAAAAATTCCTCTCCGAGTTAAAAAAGAAACATGAAAACAACTTTGGGAGGAATGTCATTTATGTCCAGCCTCTCATTTGCTGCATTTCAGAGCAAGGCCCACAGCAGCTGACACAAACGGACAAACAGACACATGCGCCTCTCGCATTATGTGTAGAATCTCATAGAAATAGGTCTCTATAAGTAGACCGAGATTCCCGTCTCTGTTCAGATTTAGACATGTAGAAAGGAGCGAGGCAGAGTCGAGTTAGGTCAACTGTGACAAAAGTAAAACTGTCAGAGGCTGGAAAGTTCATCTAACATTTCTTAACAGTTATTACTCAACTAAAAAAAAAACCTTTGAGTCCTGTATCACATGTAAGAAACAATGAAGCATCTTAAATTTTATTTTAGATATACTCTAGCTTAGTAACTGCACTATTTAATTATCGCTGGCCGCCATGAAAAGCGGACAGTCGTGTAATTGCTTCTGTGTGTTTGTCTTACTGTTAGCAAAATATCTCATGAAGTGAAAGGGTTTTAATAAAATGCTCAGAAAGTAATCGAAGTGTGTACATCAACAACTGATTACATTTTGTAATCAGCGTTTGAAGATGACCACCACAACTAATCCACACAACACAACACTGGCTGCAACTCAGTCGTTTTTACAGATATTGAGCTAAAATTTGGTGTGGTAGTAGCTAGGAGTCATTCCTGACACATACTGGGAGCGCTAACCAATCACACGAGACCTTTGAAACATTGGCATGTAATGTGGCGGGCAATACGAAATCGTTTGTCTATAATCAGTAGAAAACTAAGGTTTCATGGTACAATGCGGCAAAACTGGATCCTCTGCTTGGTGCAATTCGATGATTATCTATAGGTGCTTTTGGACTAAACAGTTATAAGGACTCTCTGAGGAAATAAGGACCATTAGTCCCAGTTATCGGTTTGCTTTGGCACCACCAGGGGCACACTTAGATTACCTAACTCTTCTGATGGTCAGCGCAGCCGTCACGTGACATTAACCATCAATAACATTCGACAGAGGACATCATGTTGGAGCTGTGTGTTGGGAGCCTTTGGTTTTCATTCTTAAAATAGAGTTTGAAAGAGAGCTTCAAACATTTAAAGAAAGAGTTACAGGAGCTAAGACTCATACGTCAGATCAGTTTACTTTGTGCTGCACACATTCAAAGAAGAGCACGTCAGTGAAGACAATGGAGACAGTTAAATAGCTTCTATTTTAGCACAATGAATACAGTTTAAATAGTGCTGCTGCTAGAAGAGTGATTACTTTGCTGGGCCAATCAGCAAACATTTGTGTATGGACCGATCACATCCTCTTATGTCACTCAAGACTCCCGATTGAGCCTAAAGCAGTAGCATAAAAAAGAGAAAAAAGACCCAATTAACATAGTTATAAGAACTGCAAACATCCACAGTACAGCTAACGCAAAAACACAAAAAAAAAGGCGGACTCTCTTCAAATTGTTATAAGGACTGTAAAGTGGTGCCCTGTTGTCTAAAGGCACCTTTTGTCTCCAGAAGACAACTCCGTTTGGTCACAAAATACTCCAAAGTGTCTCTTTTAGTTAGTGTTGAAAGAGGCACGTCCACTAAAACTTTTACTTTTAGTGAAAAGCATTTGAGAAAACATCTCTCATGTAATACAGTAAGTGATCCAAAATACTCCCTGTAGACACTTAAAATCATTTCCCAAGAGCACCGTGTATTCATCAAAACTACGCCTACCCTTTGTTTTCTATCAAACCTTCAGTAGGGACCCTGGGACTACTCATCAACCAGCGCTTGGAGGATTGGTGTGAGGAAGTGCTGGTCTTGCCCTAGCCTTTGTCTGAGAATAATATCTACACAACTAATGTGTATTTACAATAAGAACTGTGAATAGCCACAGCCTAAATAGTTAGAACTGTGAAAAGGTTTCTGCGGTCTGAAGGCACCTCTCTACAACCAAGTAAGCTTCATACTGTCCAAAGTATCACTACATCTTTAACACACCTCTGCTTCTCGCAATATGATATTAGCAACTTACGACAGAGGAAATAAGTTTAGCTGGAATGATGCTGGAGTAATTATTGGTGTCAAAAATATAATAAGCATTTGAAAAAAAAAAAACCAATACAAAGCAGTTATAGGGGATTTTAAAAAGGCTCTATAAATGCACAAGCTTACACACAAAATTAAACAAAGGTTGTCAACTCCAGTTTTTCTCCCTTTTTGAATAAGAATTGTGCAGAAGTGTGGAGGGGGGGGGGACAACAATGGTGCCCCTGAGTTTGAGGTTAGTTCGCTGAGGCTGGCATGTCCTGTTTAGGTAATATTCCTCACAATACACACACACACTGAAAGCACACAGCTGCAGCTGCTGATGAAAGGCCATTGGAGCACATAGAGAACTGATGCTAAGCAGAATCCAAGCAATTAGTGAGTATTTTTATTGTTGTAAATCATGCAGAAATCTGGAGTAGTCAGACAGGAAGCCGAACATCAAAGTGGGTAACGCCTGTAACACTAGCAGCTGGGGGGGCGGGGAGGTTTTAACGTCCAGAACAAGAACCGGAGGTGAAAGCTGAAGTCAAACATATTGTGCGCTCGTGAAAAAGAACACAGAAAACACACAGGGCCGATGACACCCGATCAAGCAATGGCATGTTCGTAACCTCCCCCTATCAGAAGACAAAAAAAAAAAAAAAGCCATCCTAATGAAAACACTGGGGGGGAAGCAAAATAACAGCGGGGTTCAGCGCATGTGAATAACCTTTCGGTGCTGGAAACACAGCTCACCCTTTCCAGAATAATTGAATTTGGTGTGCTTTGTGACCACGCATAAAGGCCTCCCTTTGCTGTGCGGCAGGCCAGCCATGGCTGTTGCATAACAGAGCTAATAAGAGAGGCCTACAGGGCCCGGGATGAGAGGAAGAGGGAGACACGTGGGAACCTCCTCTGTTCTGGTGCTTTGTCTGGGGCCGCGAGCGAGCAGAGCCCCCTGGGCATTAGTGTAGGCATGCCTAACATAACGCTCATTCCACAGCAAAAAAAAAAAAAGCCCCACAGATCAGCTCGGCTTATCTGCAGGAGATGGCCACAAGTTGTATCCGCCGTCCTCAAAGGTATGAGCACCATCAAGGTTGAAAGCATTAAGCATAAGGTTTTTTTTGTCCTCATTACACCAAGATAAACTCAAGAACCTGAGTAACAACAGGCTATATACTCCCAAACAGATCACAGGTAGCTCTGTGTAGTGTCACCTAACCAAAACAGCCTGATTGCTCACTTCTCTGCTGCCTGCAGATGCTGTTCAGAGCATCAACAGGAACAAGCTTAAACTGTCTGATACGCAGCTCTGTTGAAGCACATGATCATCACAGGCAATTATTTATCCTAATGACTCGTGTTTTACTGATTAGGTAATAATCCACCACTGACGCTCTGTGGGTTGCAAAGAGCAAAAAATACACCCAATCACAGCAGAAAGGACCAACATTGATGCCCAGAGGTTAGCACAAACTGCTAAACAAATAAAGAGCTTGCCTGCTACTGAATAAATCCTAAATACTGAAGTTTTGTAAGACATGTAAAGCACCAAAATACCATCCTAAGCATTCAAACTAATGTGACCAAAGAGATTAGATCATTTGTAAATTAATTATTTAAAACATTCACTTAAGATTCTTCCATGTTTTCTGTTTTATAACACTATAGTGTAATTTGGGGTGGGGGGGTGGCGGACACATATAACACCTTCCCTTAAAAATAAGATGGACCCTAAACGCTCTCCTCTTTGTTGGAAGTGTAAAGCTGT
>JAOXNZ010000117.1:19442487-19482703 GCA_028566095.1 Kryptolebias brasiliensis | reverse complement strand
TCCATTCCGGGTCGTGGGGAGCCGGTGCCTATCTCCAGCAGTCACTGTGTGAGAGGTGGGGGACACCCTGGACAGGTTGCAAGTCCATCACAGTATGGTATAACCATGTAATGTAAAACTGATGGTGTTGTAAAGGTTTACATAACAGCATTTTCATTAGCTGCAGTGAATTATTTGAGATTTAGATTGTTTTAAGACAGTAACAATTCACTTTGGTCTTGAACTAGTTGTTAGCTTGTTAATCAAACCAGAATTTAACTCTTTTTTTTTCTCCAAACTGAGGTTTTTGAAAGAGCTACCTACAACAGGTAAGATATTAACTGTTCATGAACTTTCCAGAAAATCCCACTTTAAAAGATCCAAACTATCATTTTGAGATGTTATAGGTCTTGAAAGGACATTTATTAGATTCACACAGCTTCCACTCTTGACCTAATTGTTAAAATTTGGGGAGTTTCCTTAAAAGAAAACAACAACAATAAAATAACTCTATAGCTGTTAAAAAAAAGCTGATTTCTGCTGACTGTCGCACATCTGAAACAGTCAGCTGCACAGCCTTTAACATTTCTGTGACTTAAAGGAACATCAGACATGTTGGTTTTTTTTTTTATAAAGAAAAGTCTTAAATCTGCAAAACAACTAGTTATTTTCCACAAATGGCAACATAAAGAAATGGCATAGAACCAAGACTCTTATCTAATCCTGGTGAGGATGATGGCAGTAATCTTTAAAGTCGATAAAAGAAGATTTGAGCTTCAGTTGCTCATCCACCTGGAGCTTAAACACCAAACTTCTCACTTTGGTCTTTTTTAGTGCCACTGTTTGAGCTAAAATGTCACCCAGTTTTCCTTGTGTTTCGGAAAATGCTAACCGCAGTGATTTAAAATATTCAGATTATTTCTTTAAGTTGTTTTATTGTTCCTCCTATAACCAACAGAGTTGATGACTTATGGTTAAATAAACTTTGACAAACTGAAGGTATTCTGTTAGTCTCATCTGCAGAGGGAAATAGAGGAGGGGAGGTGAAGAAGTGATAGATGAATATTTAAATCCTTTCCCCAAATCTCTTACCTAAAGAAATATTCTTGAAAAACATTTAGCTATGTTCAGTTACATAAAGATAATTATCATTTGCCACCACTTGCAGAAGGGTGATAAACTTTTGGCATGTGTCTGTGTTTGTTTGTCTGTACTGTTAGCAAAATATCTCATGAACAATTGGACAGATTTTATTGAAACTCTCAGAAAATGATCATTAGGTGTACATCTACAACTGATTAACCTTTGGATTGAAACCAATTCAAGATAGCCACCACAGCCAACTGACCTTAAGAAATACTTAAATGGCTATAACTCAGCCACTTTTATAAATACTGAGCTATAATTTGGTGTGGTAGTAGCTGAGAGTCACTCCAACCCATACTTTGAGTGCTACATATTGCAGAATGTTTAGGCTTAAAACTTTGCCAGTTACTGTTCTAATTGCAGTTTGCACAATGCATTCTTTCAAGGAATGCTAGTGCTAATGCTAAGTGATTTTGTTTGAGTCTCAGCATTTACCACCTGAGCGCTTCTGCTGCGCTCATCACTGTTCTACCCTCCATCACTCCTGGGACGTGTTTTTTAAAGTGAGCTTTGCTCACCTGAAGTGAAGAGGGTCTTTTGTTCTTCATCAGCTAGCTGCCTCCAGAGAGGTGCAATAAGCCACTGTGTGTGTGTGTGTGTGTGTGTGCTTTCCCTGGCAACAAACGCAATCCAGCCCCCTCTCCAAACTCTCACATGCCTGCTCTCGTCAGCCTCCTACACAGGTCGTAAGAGCCAGGCCCCAAGTCAACCTGACTATATAATACCCCCCCCCCCCCACACACACACACCACATACACACATGGACATCGTCAGAAACACACAGCTCAGTGTGTTCATCCCCTCCCACCCCCGGTTCTGTGTGGTGAGAACTCAGATCCATCATCACAGACCCAGGAAGGCTCAGGCAGATTTCTGCTGACAGCACTTCTTGATAACGCTGCGAAAAGAAAGTTTGTTACAACATAAGTGGATAACAATCAGTTCATGACCTTCAGTCCAACTCAGCTTTAATGAGACACGTGAACTCATGAAACACTCATATAAAAGGCTTGTTGACAGGTCATGTCTGAATTTTATTTACATCAAACTGAAATATTGCCAAAGGTATTATGATTTCGCTATGATAAAGCCCATTCTTTATATCAGCTTGATTTGGTTTGTGGCCACAAGTTTGATCCTCTCAGTTCTACACACAAACATAGTATTTACAGCACAAATTGTGAACCTGAATAACACTCTGTGTTAGTAAATTTGAAGTGAGGGTAAAGTTAGGGCTCACCTCAGCCCTACGGGAAGTTTCTGTGAGTTGAGTAACAACTGATAGTTCAAAACTATGGTGAAACAACAATCAGTTACAACATTATAACAACTGACATGACACATGTAAACCAAAAACATGAATTATGTGTCCTGGCAATGGATATACAGCATTGACACCAGGTGGACATTTTGTCTCTGGAGTTTGCTGGTGATGGTTCAGAGACATCGAGGACTTTTCTCCATTCAACCTGAACAGTTTGGAGTTGCTCAGTTTTTTTCTTTTGTTTTGTTATTTTTGGCAAGTTGAACTCAAATGAAAATCACTCTTCCTCTCCTCCCTCCTAAGTGGTCATTAGGGTCTTTATTGTCCCGGTCCTCATGAGAGATAAAGACAAGGGGTTATGGTGGAATGAAAGTTGCTTACAAAGGCTCACATCTGCACAGATAACACAGTATAAATGTTTTAGAACACAGTGAATTTCATTTGATAGATTGTGGCTACATACAAACAGACCAGTCAGGGTGAGGACCTGTGTCGACCTCTGAAACGTCCTACCACGGTCAAAGCTTTGCTGGACCAGGGAGCAATGAATACCCGTGGCCTGATGTAACACAATAATCTTTGGTGAAACTTGGAGGAGAAAGTCATCACATCAACACAAGCCCCATCTAGCATCTTTAAGGATCTGCAGCAGACCTAGAGGTCTTCCACGTCTCACCAGCTCAGGGATGTCTTTGCAGTAAAATGGAGACCCGTTCAATACGAGACCTGTGGTCATAATTTTATGGCAAATTTAATGCTTGCAAACTGAGAAATCCAGGCTCCCAGAGAGGACAGAAGTTAGTTGGCTTGTGAACATCATTTAGCTAAAAACAAAACAAAAAATCCTAAACCGGAACTTCGATTGTACAAGAATTGGTATCACGCAGAACCAAATCAAGCTAAATAAAGAGAAATAAAAGAATTACTTTTATAATTTGTAAATTAAATAAATGTTACCATTACCTCTTATCTTTTTACCCTCCACACTTTGCCCTTTAGCTATCATTATTCTACAAACAACAGATATAGTAGCAAAAAGGTGATTAAAACACACCTACTAGCTGCAAACATAAGCTAACTGCTTTATTATGTAATAAAGACAAAAACACGCTTTATAAGGTTGACAGAAACCAAGAACACATGAATATTATTTTGCTATAGCCTGAACGCATACGATGTGAAAAGAAGCAACTCTTTGCTAACAAGCTAGCTGTATTAAAGGGATATGTTGGACATTTTGAAGTAGAGTTCTGCAGAACTAGATAGTTCTTTGAAAGCAGTTTATGCAAATGCTATTACTAAAACGTTGACACTGCTGTCAACTTCCCATTACGCAATTATTCCTGAAAAAACATCACAATAAACCCAACTGAACTGTCCTTAAGCTGCACTAGAAGTGCTACCTCTAGCTGCTGCCGCCGCTATCTTAGCTTGCAAATGACCAGAGTATTCCAGTTAAATAACCATGTTAGGGCAGGTGGAGTAAATGAAAGTATGAAATACAAATCACTATAAAATTTGCCATCTTAAAACAGATCAAAGCTGTTTTAAGATGGCAGCAATCCATTTTGGTCTTGGCTGTGTCTGATCTTTAAAAATACTTTTTTCATTTTTCAGATTGTTCCGGGACATAAGCTGTTATTCTGGATGATGTTCTAGTCACAAAAATTTTTACCATTCAATGAAAAGTTCTGATAATAAATCTTCTTAACACACGTGCTTTTGTTCTTTTAGCCGTGTACAGGATGCTTATTAAAAAAAAACAACAAAAAAACATGACGTGAAACCATCATGAGGTTTCTTCACAGTGATATGCAGGATTATCCGTCCCCTGGCCGTCTTCTTTGGTCAATTTAGAGGTCTTTGTCAGTGTTGTTACAGTCCAGGGCCCATTGAGCTGGTCCCTGGGTTCCTCTGGGGCCTGCCACACATACCGGTAGCAGAGGAAGAGGACACCACTTATGAGCATCAGGATGGAGGCAAAGATGCCCATACCGATGGCTGACCCAACCCTCTGGCTGACAGGAGCAGCAGGGAGGTGGAACTCTTGTGGAAAGGCTATGGTCCTGTTGTTCAGAACAGAGGTCACGTTCCACAGCAGAGGAACCAACAAGAGCATCGCTGTAAGCAGGTAAAGAACCGCCGCCATCACAAAAACCATCCTGATGTTCCTACGATCTTCCACTGAGAAGTATACCATCCTCATTGCCACCGCAGCGCAAATGTTCCCCACCAGGCCAGAGATCACCGCCACTATCATGAGAACCTGAGATGCCAGGATCTCCACTGGAACGAAAGGGTCTGAGATCACGAGGCTCTGGCAGTTCTCAGCTCTGGGAAAGACGTGGCTGTAGAAGCACGCCCTCCAGATGCCCACCCAGGCCACACCTGAGGTGATGACGGATACGTCAGCCACGTGCCAAAGCCGCCACTCGTTGTTGCCAGCTGTAGTCATGGTGAGGATCCATGCCAGGAACCCGGATATTAGTCCCAGGAACTGCCAGTGGGCTGTATGGGCCAAGTAACTCATTCCTGTCCTGTGTGACCGGTGCCACTCAGAAAGTCAGCGGGCTACATGGCACCATCACTCCTGCTGAAAACACAAGAGAATGTACTTTTAGTTTAAGGTTTCCTCAGTTATAACCTGTTTAGCAGCTTGTTTCAGCCCATATTTAAAGGACATTTCATATTTTCTCAGCTTCCCTCTCAGCTGCTCTCCTGATGAGTTGCTATGTTTAGCTGCGGAGGTTATAAACAAACTTCTACCTAATCCACAGCACCGCAGGCTGCAGGTTCTCCTGTGAAACTCAAAAAGAAAAAAGAAAGAAAAATCACCTTTTAAATGTGTCTTTATTAGTCTGCATTAACCATAAAACTTCCTCTAAGGACTTTTCATTATAACAAATGTATAAACTTCTTCATTTGATTTGTATTTAACTGAAAGAGGGAAAAATAAGTTAATGTTGAAATGGTCTGAAGAAATAAGGCATAAAACACAGCAATTTAAGGTGGTCACCCATCAACAGCTGGCAGAACCACACGGACTCAGAATTTCTTTGTCAAAGCTTTACTAACCCTGCTGCTGCCCTCAGCTCAAAACAACCCCTGAGGTTTTATAGCCTGAATGTTCTAAAAATGTTTAAAAAAAGAAGACGCTTGTCTAGAATAACATGTAAATATGGCTTGTTCCTCCATTAACAGAGTACAATCTGTTCAGGCAACACTGGAGTTAATGATTGTTCCTGTAAATCTATGAAGATTCAGCAGTAAAATACAGATGAAAGTCCGTTTCCTCCATTTACTCACCATCACATCCGTTTTCAGTACCCCTCCACAGATGCTGTATTCGTAAGAATTGATTCACCCCCCCGAGCAACTCTCCACATTTAATTTCAGCTCTGTATCCAAACACACCTGTAAGTCTTAACAGTGCTCCATGTTCTGCCAGAGTCTTTACCTTCCAAGCTATCAGTGGAGAACAGGGTGTGGCGAAGTTAATGGTTGACTCTGGAGAAGAAATTATTTAAAGTCCTTTCTGAGATTTCAGCACTCTGTCTCTCTTGGGGAGATTTTTGATCAGAATACGTCTTTTAACCCACATTAAAAATATTACCAGGTCTGCTTTCCTCCACCTACAAAATATCACTAAACTGAGAAACATCTCGTCTCAAAATGATGCAGAAAGACTGGTCCATGCATTTATCACGTCTAGCCTGGACTATTGTAATCTTTTATTATCTGCGTGTCCAAAAAACTCTTTAAAAAGTCTCCAGTTGATCCAAACAGCTGCTGCCAGAGTCCTGATGAGAGTTAGGAAGAGAGATCATATTCCTCCAGTTTTAGCTTCTCTCCATTGGCTCCCTGTCAAATTCAGAATAGAATTTAAAATCTTACTCCTAACATACAAAGCTCTCAACAACCAAACTCCATCTTATTATAAAGATCTTATTGTTCCATATTTTCCTAACAGAGCACTTTGCTCTCAGGTTGCAGGTTTACCTGTAGAACGGGAGGCAGAGCTTTCAGTTCTCAGGCTCCTGTCTTGTTGAACCAACTTCCAGTTTCTGTCTGAGACTTTCCTTTTTGATCAATCCTATAGTCAGGGTTGGTTTGGGTTTCCGGAGCTCTCCTTAGTTATGCTGCTGTAGAATCAGACTGCTGGAGGACAAACTGACCACATTTCCTCACTCTGCTGCTGTCTTTACTTGCTCTACTGTAATTTTTTCTATCATTAACATGTGTTTTGTTTAGTCTTTCTTCCAATAGAAACCACACCTGGACCAATCATTCTATGTTTGTCTCTGTCTCTTTCCTGTCCTCTCAAACCCCAGCAGGGGTTAACCTGGTTCTGGTTCTGCTGGAGGTTTCTTCCCGTTTAAAGGGAGTTTTTCCCTCTCCACTGTTGCCTATGTGCTGCTGAGGATTGAAGACTGAGACGAAGTGAAGATTCAACACAATCTACTGGCTTTCTTGGATAAATAATGTTTACTAATTGCTTTTTTATAATGTATGTGAATGTATTATATTACAATAAGAATGAATTGATTGGATTTGTGATTTGGATTTATTTCTTCTTTTGTACAGTGCCCTGAGATGACTTCTGTTGTCATGAGCTATTTAAGTATTTGATACGACAGATTCCAGCGGATGAAGTGTGGAACCGTAACAAACACCTTCAGCTAGTCTGACTTCATCTTTAAAGTCTGAACGCTTTAATATTTAATTGGTCAAACTAGTTTGAAATGATTTTGTTTCATTTTTTTTGTTGCAAGAAGATCAACCAAATTTAATGTTCAAATCAATAGTAACAACAGCGGTTAACCGTGCATTCAATGTTTTCACCGTGTAAAACAAAACATAGTGATGTCATGTAATGATACACAACCAGTGGTAACCTGGACATTCACTCATTCATTCAGCTGAACTTCACACTCCTACATGTTCAGCTTGAATTTGTCACAGAAGTCTGTTTACAGAAGGAATATCAGGACCACCACAAAATGTAAAGATACCATAAATTAACATGTTAATAGAACTGAAGTTGAATTTACTGAAATATTTGAATTCTAAGGATCATGTGATAAAATAAAACATGATAAATACTCATACACATATAACACATCAGGTAGCATGGCTGCTCAGATACTGTCCCCTTTTTTGTGGATTCAAAAGTCTATAATAAATTACTAGGAAAAAAAAAACAGACAAAGTAAAAATGGCATTCAGGACGTTATAGATGTAGTTGCTGGATGAAGCGATAAAAAGCATCATCTTTCAGAAAGGGTCCAAATGGTGGCAAAGGAGTAGCATCTTCTTTCATCGCAGTCTAGTACAGGAAATAGGAAGTACAGGACCAAAAAAAAAAGAAGAAAGAAAACACTAGTTCTTGTTTGCAACAGGGAATTTTCTCCAGGTTCTGATCTTTGTCTCCCTCTGCTGGCCATGAGGTTGACGTGCACAACATATGGGAAGACTTTCCGTCAGGGTTTGTTGTGGTTTCTGACCAAGCAGCATCCAGTCCATTCACAGAGCCAGCCTCTGCTCTAAGGGCAGACTGTCCGTCAGACATTTAAGCTGCTCCTCACCCAGTTTGATTTTGTCCTCGAGCTTGCGTTGCTCGATGATGAGCGCAGACTTCATCTTCACAAAGTGTTCATAGTCTGCAAGGCTGTCCTCTGGCAGGTAGTTAGACAAGATGTCATAAACCACCTGCTCTCGACGGTCCAGGTTCTCCTTCAGCTCCTTTGCATCTTCATGCTGTTGGATCAGCAGCTTCCTCTTCTCGACCAACGTACGCTGAAGGGAGAAATTTAGAGAAGACTTTCAAAAGATGCACAACAGCACAATTTTATTGACCTTCAATATTTCAAAGATTTCCTCACTCTCTCCTCAGGAGTAGCATCCCCCTCCAGGCTGTTGAGGGCGTTCTCCACTCTGGCCAGGCGACCCGAGAGCGACAGCAGCAGGCTCACCACCTTGTCCAGGTCTCCGACAAACATCCGGAACTTCTCCAGCTCGTTGGGTTTGCAGACCTGCTGGACTCGGACCTCCACCTCGTTTCCCAGAGCGCTGTTGTCCAGGACGTCCTCCAGAAGACTCTCCTTAGCTTCTCGCAACACCTGAAGCTTCTTACTAAGGCTGTCGATCAGCTCTTGCTGTATGAAACAAAACGTGCAGAACCAAAATTAAATTGAGCCTTTTATTACAAATTATTGTAAATTATTCACAGGAATAAGGAAAAAGGTTTTCGCTACCTTTTTGTTGGCCAAATCAATGTCCAGTTCATCTTCAGAGTCTTCCTCCTTGTTCTGATCCTGCATGTCTTTCATTTTGATAAGAAGCTCAGCTTTGGGAGCTGAAATGCTGTAATATGTAGAACTGGTCACCATGGTTACAGCTACCGCCATACTGTCCTCCTTTTCCCTGGAGTGAAAGAAAAAGTATGTCACATCATCAAACAAAACTATTAAAAAATACCCTAAAAACACCAACTCAGAGTTTAGTCTTCCAAACAGTCCCTCAAACAGTTACTCAAAGTAATACTGAGAGTGATCACAGATGTCTGAAAACAGCCTGGAGCTGACTGCAGCTGTGACCTTCATGTTAGAAAAACACACAAGTCTAAATGTGATAACAGCACAAGAATGGTGTTACACAGCTTTGTCTTAAGGATGTCCAGGTTCTCTCTAAAAGCTCGTCAGCCTGTGAACAGGACATTAAAAAGACTTAAAAAAGGGAAAACTACATGCTGATACAGGAGTGTTTTGTCTTACTGAATATTTAAAGTAGTATCTCAGTGGGCTACGACTGTTGGGGTCTAGTTGGAGACAAAATTGTAAGAAAATACGCACGTTTTCACTTGGAATAGCGCTGAATGACATGTTTGTACAAACTCCCAGCCAAGTTTGGACCACAATTTGCCAGGAGTTCACAAACATATCAACAACAACAAAATAGCTCTAGCTGAACTAAACGGAGACACCTGTGACGACTGTCTAGCACATCTTTCGCACATGTTCACAGTTCCAGCGACGCGACAGCGAGCCTCTGCGACTCATGCGAGGAATTTAAAAACCGTCGCAAATGTTTCGGAACATTTCAGAAACTTCTTGAAACATTTAGTCCGGTTAGATAGGTAATAGAGTTTAGGGGTCAATTTGAAAACTGAGAAAAAAACCTTAATCTAAACGGGGAGCAGAGCAAATGTTTGTTTTAGTTTGTCCTCATTAACCACCACAGTCCACAGGTCAAATCAAGCAGCGTTCAGGCCTGATCTTGGAAGGTTGGGAAAAAGAAAGCAGGATAATAAGTTCAACCCGACTTTCAGAGGACCTGCAGCAGTGTTCATTTAGTCGACAAATTGTTTTGGTCAGTTTTTATCAGCAACCTTTTTTCCAAATGAAAACAAGACAATAACTAAATATAAATTAAAGCACAAGGACTAAAACGTTGACAAAAGGTACTGAGATTTCTGTTCAAAGATGAAAAATATTATTTTTAATTCAGTTATTCAATCTGTATTACTTTTATCAGTGTTATTAGTAGTAGTAGTAGTATTTGCATAATTGGTACTACATCTTTCACAGAGTTTAATAAAATATATCATACTAGTTCTTAGAAACAATAAATTGTCATTTTGTTATTGTACTTTTCCTTTATGGAAAAAAAAAATCAAGGCCAGATTTAAAAAGAAATAAATAAAAGTGTTTTATATTAGATTTAAATCTGTTTCTGTGTACGGCACATTCAGATCTCACATATTAATAAGCGTTTAATCTAGGTGTAAATATTGATTTACTTAGAGAAACTTTATATCATATTTATATTTTTAGTTGACTAAAACTAAAATGACTATTGATGACTAAAATATGACTAAAACTAAAGTATACTTTAGTCAAATCTAACACTGCTCTGCAGGGGGTATGCATCAGTGAAAGTAGAAAAGATTTTGAAGTTAAACCTGTAAAAGAAGTTATCTTCCACTGGAGAAAGGACTCCATTTATGAGTGACCTTACTGAACGGTACATTGACGACCCTTCTTTTTGTCTCGAGTGGAGGCTGTGTGAGGCTCACCTGTCCTCTGCAGGCCGAGAGTTTGTCTGCAACTTTCTGCGCTGATGAGCTCCTTCCAACAGCTGCTCCCCTTGGGGAAAGATTCCCTCCATCAAGTCCATTGTGGTCTTCATCTTGCTCTGATCCAGAATATCAGCTAGTGACTTATCCTTCCCCATGATGTCTCGTGCCAGCTCCTCTCTCTTCTGGTCCTCCTGCTCAGTCAGGCCTGTGGTTTCTCGCTTTCTGCTGGGCTCATCTGTGGTCTGCAGCGGCTGCTGGCTGTTAGAGGCAGACTGAACCCCCACTGTGGTCATGTATACGTCTCTCTGCTGCATCTGAGAACCTGCAGTACTGTCTGGCTCCTTCTGACGGGTGAAGGCACAGAAGACAGAGTCCTGTCCCAGAGCTCCCAGACTGCTGAGCCTGGCCACATCAGGCCCCTCAGATTCAATGAGTGGGAAGTCACTTTGCTGCAAAAATGGAGAACTCTCCTTTTCTACGCTTCCCTCGGAGCGTACGATCCTGATGGGCACTTTTCTCACTGTAGTATTCTGGTTTTCTATGATTTGTTCCATCCTGAAGCATGGGAAACAGAGAAAATCTCATAAAAAGACATTCAAAGATGACGTGTTTCTTGTTGCTGATTCAAAGTTTCACTGCATGTAGCAGCTGGAATTTTTTCCATACCCAGTGAGCTGGAATATCTAAGACAAGCAGACTCCTCCCACTCCTTTGGTTTCAGCTAACTAATAATCCTTTTGCACAGCCCTAAGGACACTACAGAATACACTGATTTGTTTGGAATTAAGAAAATAAACTAACAGTTTAATGTTTAGTACATTTCAGCTTTTAGGAAAGTTATACCCAAACTGCAGAGATAAAATCACCATAATTGATGACACTCACATGTTGATTCTACAGAAGTTTTTTTTCCTCTATGTAGCATTAAAACACAGGAGCTCCTCATACTGTGCTGCTACAAGATGCAGCAACACTATGGCCATTTAGGATACATCTAACAAATATGTTACCTGTATGATTCCTCATTGTGAAGAGAGACTGGAGGCTTGTCGCTGAGTCTCTGTGGAGAAAACTGTGGAGAGGGAGAGCGCTGCCCCTCCATGCTGTAATGCCCTGAAGGTCTGTAGGAGGAAGCTGGGGGAGAGGGGGCAGGATGAGGATTGGATGTTGATGGATGATGTACTGTCCCTTGTCCTTTGTTCACAAGTCCTTTGCCCTGCTCAGGATCTCCCTTTGCAGAGTAGATGGGATAAAAAGCGGAGTTAGGTTCAAAGTTAGCAGAGCGGTGGGTAAAGATGTCGCTCGGGGAACTGGTGAAGGACTCGTGGGGGTTGACGTCTTGGCTTCTGGTAGGGGGAGGCTTCTCCAGCACAGAGGCCTTCCTCCTCTGCCCAGACGACGGCGACTCTGCGTGGCTGTGGTTGCCAGGCTCGGGGAGACTGTGAGAAATAGATTTGTGGTTCACAGTAGCAGCAGCAGCTTCCTTTCTGCAGTCAGGATTGGCTCCTGTCCTGGGTGGAGCTGAGTAATTTTCAATCTCTGCTGGCTTTTCTGCCACTTTGCAGTCATCTGAACCACTGTCAGTGAACCTGAGGAATACAACAATAAGCTTTTAATTACACAGCCAGGCAGCACAGACTATCATCTACTTCTCATTCAAATAATACAGTGGCAGAGGCCTCGTTCATCCCTCCAGCAGCCACTATGATTATGCCACCATGACAACACAAACATCTCCTTCTGCTCCGCGAGCCTCCTTCCTGGTAACTGCTCAGCTGGCAGCCCGAAGAGGAATATTTCAGTTCCCACAGTCTGCATGAAGGAATAAATAATCCTCCAGAGCAGAGAACCAAAACGCCATCACTTTTCCCTGCCCGAATCACACTCCCAGCTTTAACTCTTTAGAGGAAAAATAAAGCATTTGACTCTCAGGAGCCTGATGGTGAAGTGAAGAAGGAGACTGTAAACAGATTAAACCCTTAAAGTGTTTCTATCATTCAGTGTAATTTAACCTCCATAAAAGGGGATTACATTTCTGATGAATCCAGTTAGATGCACTTAGAGAACGTTACACAAAAATCACACAATTGACTTTGCAGTCACACAGTAAAATACACTGACTGTGGGCAGACAGACGCCAGAAGCCAGAGCTCCTGACTGAAGTCCTTACAAGCTGGAACAAGTTATCCAAATATAGCTCGTGCCTCGGTTTCAGATCAGCACAGTCGGAAAAAGTTACATCAAGGAAGCAGGAAACTTGATAAATGCAACCATGAAACATTCACTGAGCATCACAAGCTTGTCACACAACAAAGTTAGCATAATGCTGCCTGTAAGTTTACAATAGCCCAATTATACATGTAACTTAATACGATATTAACCACCTCACCCTGTGTGTAGCTTTAATCATTTCCATCCATCTCGTCTGTTGGCTCTCTGTGACTGAAGCCACCTGTTGGTGTCTCTTTCCACCTGTATCAATATCACTATCTGGGTGGGGCTCACCTCTCTAAGCTCATCTCCTAGACCTTCCCATGACAATAACATCCCTGGCCTCTTGTTGTAATGCAAACACGAGTGTCATCTGCTGTGGCTCCAACAATGAAGTTACTCAGTATCACTTACTTTACACTCCTCTGTGAGTTTCACCTGTGATGTTTATATAATCCAGGAGGACTCTTGAAAAACTTGTTGCAAACGTCATTAGGTTGTCTTTAACATATAGTTAAACTGACCTTTAAAGGGATATTCCAGTCGTTTTGAAGGGGGGTTTTGTGTAAAGATTATGAATAAATATTATCTTACCTGTTGTAGATAGCTTTTTGAACAACCTCAGTTTGGAGAAATAGAGTAAGTCTGACAGGACTGATGAGTGAACTGCTAATTCAAATGCAACTTAGATCAGAGTGGATTATTGTCAACTTTAAACATATTTAAATAAAAAAATCCGTGGTTCCTGCTAATGATTTCACAGACCTTAACTCCACTATCATTTTGCATTATATGGTTAGTTTAGCAGAGGTTATGAAATTCCTGTTGGATTTAACCAACAGGCATACAGGAAAAGCTGCGGCTCATCGTTGTTGCACCTGTTTGTGTTTGAAGATCGTCACAGAACTCTGTGTAAATAATGATGTCATGTGAAATTGACGGAACCATAAAGGTCTATGAAACAACATTTGCATTAACCACTAAATTCTTTCTTTTTTTTTATATTGAAGTTGACGACAGCAATCAACTTTGGGCTTGGCTGTGTTCAGACTAGCAGTTAGCTCGTCAGTCCTGTCAGACTTAAAATGTTTCTCTAAACTGAGACCATTCAATGACTGAGATGATAACTGTTCGTAGCTTTTACAGAGAACCTCACTTCAAAATGGCCAGAATATCACTTTTGAAACTATTCTAAGTTATCAAAAAAGTTTTTATCAACCTACTTAACATCTAAGTATTTTTGTCTGTAGTACGTTTACTGAAATGCATTTTGTAAAACTAAATCCCCCCTCTTAAAACCACATTTTTATTTAGTTTTTATAAAAACTAAGTTTTGGATCCACGACCACTTAACCACAATGGTGGTTTTATTAGATCAAAAAATACATTTCATTATGAAACACAAAAAACAGAAGAAATTTAGAAGTCTACTTGGCTTTCAGGAATGAAGGAATCGTGGAAAACATTAAATTGTGATAGCTCTACATTTTATAAGGGTAAAAGGGAACAGCTGGTGGCTTTAGATTCTAACTTTACACTAAAACTTTTATATGACAGGATTAGAAACAGGATTATTAAGGAATTATATAAATATTGACTGTTAGTTGTAAAAACAGTCAAGTAGGTAGGTTTAATATCTGTAACCACAAAACTTATTGAAACAGCTTCATGATAAAGTTATTTAAACATGCTCACAGTAACAACTCCAGTCATAGCTTAAGTTATTGGTTCCACACCTTTCTTGAAAAAGTATATTTCTGACAAACTATGATAGATGATTAGGCTCCAACTACTTTAAGAAGCAAAAATATTCATATTTTTGTACACAATTTAAACTAGCCTTGCAGTTCAGGTGCTGAAAGCTAGTATTTTTTTTATGAGCCAAACAGTACAAAATACAAAGTACTACTGAAGCCTGTGGGGATATCAATTTGTTTGTTTTTTAGCCAGAAACAATAATAATGGTAATCAGAATTAATTCTAAGGCAATCTGATTGATTGAACCCAATTTCAAACTTATTTTGATTGGAACCACAAAATGATGCTGCAAGTAAAGCCAAATCTGGTTTATAAAACCCACTGATCTTCCTTTTTATGTGTGGAAAAATGTTTAATAAGTGAAAATTATAATAGTTACGCTTTGTCAGAAAGTGCTGCACTAAATAATTCTTCATTCTGAGAAGCCACATCACCAGTATGGATAGTTCAGTCATGCAGGGAAACACATCATATTGGTGAAAATGTCAGGCCTTTATGAGCTTAGCTCCTCATTAAATTCCCACAGAGTGCTGAAGAAACACTTCCTCTCTGTCACAGATATGGTCAGATGCCTCGCCCACACCTCTAAGCCTTCACTAAATGACACAAAAAACAGCTAAAGACATGGCTTATGTTGTCCCAGCTGCGCTAAGGCACTGCCATTATTACGCCTTCATAGACTATAAGGAAATCAGTGTTCCTCTACAAGCGTACTGCTCACTGATAAAGCTCGAGCAGAAAAAAAAACACAGCAGAAAACCAGTCCCTTTATTAGCAAAGAAACTGGTACAAAAACACAAAGGCTAACAATAATGAACATTAAACTTCCCCAGAAATTACTAAGATAGTCCATCAGAAATCTACAAAGACTGATAAAGAGACACATCAAAGTGTGAATAATAAAAGCAAAACACTGATAAATTAGCAGCTGTGTACCATTTTGTATGGTGAGGCTTCCACCACATGAAAATGACTCACCTTGTGTCAGCGCTGGGCGTTGCAGCAGGTTTACTCTCTATCTGGGAATATTCTGTGTCAAACTTTGTTTCCGGACCTGGAATCTTCTGTAAAAGAGATTGAACACACACGTGAACTTATGCAAAAACATTCAAACACAGAAGGCTTCCATCATGTGCGTTCTTGCTGCTGGAAAAACAAATACAAGTTAATGCCCCTCTCTTAAGAGGAGGGTGTGTCTTTATGAACAAATCTAGATTAATATTTGACTAGGTCCATTCCTTTGCTGCTGCCACTTCAGTTAGTAACATGAGGGGAAGTCAATGTAGGAGCTTTATACATTTGAAACTGATAAAACAGTAGCAACAAACAGAAGTTTAATTTCCTAACAGAGCCATTACCATTCTTTGGTACGTTTTGTTTTACCTGCCCATAGAAGTCTGCTGAGGGAGATGATCTGGATCTCTCATGGAAACAGGTGCTCTTGATGCTGTCCTCTGGTCCTGGATCTAGAATATTATCAGCTGAATGATATCGTCCAGAGGCTTTTTTCTCTGCAGGTTTCCTCTGTATATTCCATCTTGCCTCATACTCGGCAAATGTGCCGAGTCTCTGGTGATCATGAAAGGATTGAGGAACTCTTGAGGCCTCCTCAGCGTCTTTGACTTCTTTCATCCTGTTCTCTGTTGATCTGCTAGAAGCATGACATTTGCCTTTGTTCTTGGAATGACTTTGAAGGGACATCTGATCAGGGAATTCTGGCATCATGCTTTCTTTCAAGAATTTTTGGTAATCTAGTGAGGAACTGGCACTTTCAGCAATATTTAGGCTTTCACCAACCCCAACTTCATGGATTTTGTTTGGTTCGGAAAAAGATCGAATCTTCTTTTCAGGAGGAAAACGCTTCCGACTGCCAATCCGGGTTACGTGACCACTTGAAAGTCCTGAATTACTTGACTCTGTGACAGTTGACAGAGGGCTGACATCTTTCCAAGCCTGTGCCGAGGACGAGTAGCTGGGTTGGGCCTCAGATGCAGAGTGCTCCTGTAGAAAAGGCTCCAAGTCTTTCCTCCTGAAAGACGTGGCCTTGAGCACCCTTGCTTGAGCTTCCTTCAAATGATCTTTGTAATAGGTAGAAAAGGACCCATAAGCAGAGATTGGGGCGGAATTTTCATAGGACTTTGAGACATTTTGGTCTTGCTCTGATTCACGTTCAGCATCAGGGAGGGTAGCTGCACTCCTACTTTTCTGCAGCCTTGCTTTTCTCATCTGGATTTCGTTTCTCAGTGTGGTGGCAAATCGACTGGTGTTGTTTACCTGCTTGCTTTCAAGGGACTCCTCAGAGTTTGTGGCTCTTGTTTTCTCCTCCTGGCTTGTGACATCCATGGACAGAGAGTGAAGCATCGGGGTTGTCTGAGGGCAGATCTTGTTGCTTATTTGGTTGTGATGTCTAGTGTCTTGGGGCGAGTCTCTGATCTGTGCAGGGAGAGACCTTCGTTGTTCAGGCTGTCTCTTAGGAGGATTACTGATGTACAGAGATTCCGTAGTTTGTGTAGTGTGTCCTCTCTGACCTACACAATCATCAGAACTGGGTTGAAGTACAGATGTTTCTGGAACAGTAGTAACTTGGTGCTTGCTGTAAGAACTACTGTCTTTACTGTGTGAGGAGTGTTGTTGTTGGGGCAGATGACACTTGATTTTGGTGTCCGTCTGTGCATTGAAAGAGCTCCGTTCATTTTTATATTGCAGCAGATCTCCACCTGCTTCACTCCTTCTGTTCTCCGGTACATCAGTCAAAGAAAGGTGGTTGGGATGTGTGGGCTGACCTGTAGTGACACAGTAATATCGGCTAGGTCCTGTGCTGTCTGTATTTTTGTCAGTGTTTGAGGAAGACAGCGAGGCGCTTAAGTTCCGTCTATGGTTGAAGTGTTGTGTGGAACTGTTAGTAGGCAGTTCCTGTGAGTTGGAATAGGAACCACCTACATTCTGTGGCTTTGGTACAGATGTGGCCCAGGGTTGAGGATGAAAAGTGCTTTTGTCACTATGGTGTCTCTGCCTAGCATGGGGGACTTGGCCTTGCCGAACATCACTGGAGTGGGAATGCTGTTTATTTGAGCTGGACTGAGTGTGACTAAATTTATCAGGTGAAGTATAAACATTTTCACTGTCATTTTTAGGGGAAATGTTGTGGCGATTTTCAGTGGAAGCCTTACAGGCCATGTGTGATTCAGATCCTTCGGTGTGAGCGGTAACTACTCCTCTTTCATGCGCTTTTGTTACAGCAAAACTATCGCTGCGTGCTGGTGGAAGTGGAGGGGGAGGAGAGGGTGAAGCAGCCTTTTTTTTTTCAGGGACATTCCACACAGGTCCAAAGCTGGTTCTGCTGGAAGTGGAATGGCGGCAACCAGTAGAGTCCTCAGTCTGAGGACCATTGTGGCCTGAGTTAACTCCTGGCATCTGGAAATATGTGAACCTATCATTGTGTTTCATCCCATCAGCAACCATGGTCTGGCTGTTTTTGCCATTATTTTTTTTTGCGCCTGCATCCCACTGACCAACTTTAAAAGGTACATTTTCTGTCGAGGCAGTGTTGCTTTTTGTGTAGTCTGGTGTACTAGAGCTCGTGGAGAAGGAGCTATAGGCCGAGTCTCGCTTCCCTCCTCCGAGGTGCTCCATAATGTTGTTTGACTTAGCCGGTGACAGCTGACCAGCAGGGTAAGAGTGGGGCACATGCTCTAGGCTGTCCATGCTGCCATGAGAGCTGAACTGGTTGGACACTCTGTGCAGGTTTGTCTGCTTCCAGCCAGCGGAAAGATCAGAAGCAGATGAGCTGGGAGGTTAAAATGACAAAAGTAAGAAAATATCAACATATTTGTTTCTGTGAAGACAAATACAGTATTTATCAGAACACTGCTGCTGACAATCAATGTCTAAGTTACTGTTTTAAATCCTTAAAACATTTTTATTTATGATTTAGTTGCTGAAACTTGGAGCAAGACTTGAGGATCTCAGCATTACCTTGTGTCATATCTGGTGTGCCATGCTGCTGTGGGTGGAGACTGTCTTTTGCCAGTCTCTGACTGGCTTTCATTGAATTTGGTAGAGTGCCAGGAGTGAGGCCTGTTTATGGGTTCATTCCTCCTGCAGAAAAGCCAAAAAACAGACTGGATTAGAGACCAAACCCTTATGGAAAACAGTGTTTCCTTCCATATATGAAAAAGTGAGTATGGAGATTATAATGAAGCTATCAATGCAAGTCATTGTGTATGAAAGTCTCATGTTTTGTTTAAGGTTTAGATATATTTATTTTTTATTTGATCAAAACGTTTAAGTTTATATAGATGTATTTTGATTGAAGTTTTTCTTTATTATTTCTTTAAAAAAAAAAAACATATGAACATGTTAGATATACATTTTGAATCAAAGTTGTCAGATTCCTGATGAGAACTGTGGTGTTGTAGTTGTAGTGAAATACAATATATAATACAAATACTTTAAAAGTGTCATTAATTTAGAATATGTTTGAATAACTATTAATCCTTAATGAAAAATTAAAGACTTTTACATCTGTTTTAGCTTGTTAAAGACCTTTGCAGTAAAGGTTATCAGTAACGCATAGGAAACATACCCTTTAAAGCAGTTCTTTCTGGGGTAGCATGCAAAAAACAAACACACACAACAAAACTTAATATTCTAAGAAATATTGACACAGAGTATTTGACACCTTGCTAGCTGGACGTAGATTTTCTGTTCTACAAATATGATGAACATTATTTATCTATGGACATGAATCAGAAGACAATGCTCAAAGACATGCCGATAGGGGCTGATGATCATAAACGAGAGATGCAATGAGAGGAATGACTATTATTACTAAACAAATTTACTCTATGGCAACAGGCACAAGACCGGCATGATTGTAGGGAGGAAGACATGTAGAGTGAAGCTACAGAACCGTACCTCATGGAACTGCGCAAAATCTTCGTAAGAAAGCTTCTTGCCACATGCACGTCATTCTCTGAGGGCATTTTTTGAGCTACAATATCCATGTTCAAATTCCTGGTCAGCAAGGGGAGGAACACACACACACACATACACACGAGCTCACCAACAATATATAGGACAAAACATCACCTTACATTTTACACTGCTGGAAAGTTTGTGGACAGCGTCCTGCTGCAGAGAGAAGACGTCAATTTCTCAAAAACTCTCCAGGAAAAGAAACAAAAACCCTCATCTATTTAACAACAAATGTATATCTCATAGTTTCCTACTTGATGGGATAGTAGAGTAATATGTATTCTAAAGCACTGATAATTGATGTTTTAGCCCCCTCTCCTGGTCAAAATAATTCACGTTTACAGAATTCAATCAATATATGAGAAAAGTCACGGACAGAAGAGCAATGCAAAGCTCCAACAGCAACACAGCAAGAGGGTTAGTCAGCTCTTATTGGGTTCATTCTCAGTACAGGACGTAGCTGAGGTGAGTTGGTTGCACTCAGACTTTGCCATATGGTCCCAGGGGGAACACGGCCCAGCATGAGGTAGGGGGCTTAAGAGAATAGAGAATCTCTTGTACAATCAGATCAGCCATCTCACCGCTCCATTCAAGCTGTTGTCTGCATCCCAGACATTTCTGCCCCCACTATGGTCCCAAACTCACACAGGTTGACAGGCATAGTTTTTTTAAATACTTTGTGGTTTACACATCAGTGTAAGATAGCTCTCAAGATATTTTGTGGGGAGGAAAATATAACTATGACTGCCTGAAATATTTTCTTGTTAAGATTGTTGTACACCAGACTATGTATACTGATGGAATCACACAAGTATTAATAAAGCAAACATTTACTAGAAATTCCAATTCTCTTGTAAATTCAGCTTAAATCAGGTTTTATAGCTCAAAGTAAACTTGGTAACTTTGAAATTGTAATGACAAAAAAGTTAATTTACTTCTTTTCATTTGATGCAAAAGTTGCTCTAAAAATGCCACAAGTTCTGCCTCATTTTGACTGAAATCCTTCAGTGATTTGATGACAAGAGGTCCAACCAATGACTTCCTTTACATGTAGATGTGGACACAAAAACAACTTTGAAGTAAAATTATTATCATATATGTTGCTCCCTTTGCTCTTTTTTCAGGCTGACAGAGATTTGGTAAAGCTCTATAAATTGGGACAATTCCACAAAATGAATTAAGGATTAGCGTTAAGGCCTATTTAGACAACAAAGGCAAGCCAGTGTGGAGCTCAAGTCTTCCTTGTTTCCTTGCAGCCCTCGTTTCTGGGGCACTCGCAGCTTACCACACATGGTGCATGCTATTGGTATGCAAATCAACCTAGTTTTATTAGGCCTATCGTCAGGGCTACAGCTGGGCCGGCACAGATATGCTCAGAAAGTGAAGCGGTTGGCTGCAGTGGGGGCAGGGGAAGAGATTGTTTTCTGAGTGATCAGTTTCCAGCCTCACTTCACACCAAGGGTGTCCCCTACCAGCCAGAGGGGGAAAAAAATCACAAAGATACAACCTGCACACAACACATGGAAGGATTTATGAAACGTGTGGACAAACTGATCACCTGTAATCCTAAAAAAAAAAGTCAAAAATTATAAATTTTGATTTACCTACAATCTCTTAAAGATTACATTGATTTAAGTCTAGCTGATCATAGCTTAACCTAAATGATGGATGACCTCACACATATAGGACAAAAGCATTTACAACAAAAACAAAGTATTTAGGTCAAAATACCAATACCAGAGAAGGCCCCAAAATGTTTGCAAAAATAAAAACTAGAAGACATGCCCAGCCTTGAAAGACACTTGCACAAAATTCAAATTATGACAATTGGGTAAAATGTGTAAAATAGTTCAGCCAAACTCACCAAACACCTGGACGAAGAAACAAAAACGACAAAGAAAGAAATGTGGGTTTCTAAAGGCAGTCCAATAACAAACTGAAACTTAGTTTAGGCTACAAAGTGAGACCAGCTGAATCCGTGTGCTGCTCAGGCATTTTTCATTCCTCGCACTTCTAAGTCAGACCACGTTAAAGGAACAAGCAGCCACTAAAGTCTGAGCATCATCATACAACTCGACAAGTGATCCCTACCTTCAAACGCAGCAACTGATAACTCACACATACTATTCAACTAAACTGAACTAAGTTTTCCTGACAGAATTTGTAAAAAAAGGCTTCCTTACTAGGGGTTTTTCCCTTGAGAGGGGGTAGAAAAGTGCACAGACAGGAAGGAGGGCTATTGTCACAACCAGTCCCCTTTGAGTATTCCCCCTAGCTTGCATCACCTCATTGGCTCTAAGGAGCTAATATGCTAATGATGGGACGAAATGCAGGACTCTTCTCTTCCCATCTCCCCTGTTGTGAGGCAGAACTGCATTTCTACCATTACTATGGTAACAACTTG
Source organism: Kryptolebias brasiliensis (assembly GCA_028566095.1). Lineage (NCBI taxonomy): Eukaryota > Metazoa > Chordata > Actinopteri > Cyprinodontiformes > Rivulidae > Kryptolebias > Kryptolebias brasiliensis. Next base: position 19,460,887 of record JAOXNZ010000117.1, on the reverse strand, counting down.
ATCTGTAGTGTGCAAGAGCACCCCATTTCCTGAAAGCCATGAGTAACAAGCAGTGCTGATGACCACAAGGGGATTTTAATTTGTTCTTTCAGATACTACTGGCTTGTCATTTTAAGTCTATTACCAATGTCTTGTTTAGTTTGATAAACATAAACTGTAACACTGGATGTTAAGGATGTCTGGTGTTAAACTTTTCATTCAGATTTCCAGTTTTAATAAATGAAAATAAATGCTCCAGTTTGTTTTGATATAGAAATGGTATGATGCGTCTTCTGACGTGTTCTTTCCTAATGTAGGGGGGAAAATAAAATGCTTAAATAAAAAAATAAAACAACAAAATCCTTTCCACTTCTAAATTGTCATGTTATTTTAAGGAGGATAACACTCCAGTCCACTTTAGTTTATTTTTGCCCACTAATTACAAAAAATGGGGTCTTGCACGCAGGCTAAAAGTCTGGTGACAGGGAAACAGATTAGTAAAGAAAGATTGCAACCTAGAGCTGATAAGACAATAAAAAACACAATGATTTATTGTAATGGAAGCAATTAAACATACAATCAAAACAAGAAGTTTCATAAGTTACAGTAAAATTATGTTCTACAAATTTTAACAAATGTGTCTGACATATGAAATTGTAATCAGTAAAAACAATAAAAAAAAATATATCTAACAGAAGATGAATTACACATCTAGAAAGAATAGGGGGTATTAGTCAAAGGATATTATCTTGAATTACCTCTAGAAGAGTTATTAAAGTTACGCCCCGCCAGAATTTTCAATTTATTTTTTTAAGCCCATTAATTTATTTCAACCAATAGCATTTTTTAAAGTGACAGACAGTAATTATCAGTCAGGTTGAAACGCACGGCAGAGATACAGAAAAAGTGCAGCATCATGTACAATATTTGCAAGCAGAAAACTGCTGAGGTTAACCTGCACACAGACTGCACTTTGCAGGTGAGCTGCTGGATCCCATTTGCTCCATAAAGGTGCTCACAAAGGCCTTCTTCAGCTAATGTTACAATTAAAGCAGTCGTGTTTTGGGGCGAGAGAGGTGCACTATGAGCTGTATGTAATGACCGACACATTCCTGAGCTGAGAGGCATACCAGCTGTCAAGTCACGGGCTGCCTGCTCCGACCCTTGGCCCAGAAACACCTGGAAACCTATTTGTCTTGGGAAAAGGATTGAAACTAAACCACAATAAATCTCCTAGATAATGGGTCTTAAACACATACTACCTGTTGGATCCCAATTTCTTTTTTTTCTGGGGATAATTAATGACTCTAAGTCCAGGTAAAAATTTATCACTATGTTTGTTATAATGGTGCAAGCAACATCTATAAAAAACGTCAAAACCATTAAAGAGTTGAGAGAGGTTCTTACATGTTTATGCGGTGTCAGCCGTGTGTAACTCTACTTGTTGTTGCCGGAGGGTGATCTCCCCTAGAAAGACTTTTATAGGTGGTATGTGATGACAAAGTACTTGTAATGTTTAAACATAAAAAAAACAATTAAAAGTGAGTGAAAACCACATCCAAAGACAATAAAACACATCATAGAGTATGTAACATCAAACTAAAGGATCCTGGTGTACAAAATGTCTATTCTATTAGACAAAGGTTTGCTGTTTTTTTTAATAAATATGCAAAAGCAAATCATTCAAAAACAGTCAGAATGACACTAAAGGAATATTCCAGTCATTTTGAAATGGAGTTTTATTGAAAAGTATTTATATATTTAAATAATGAATAGCTTACTTGTTGTACACAGCTCTTTGAACAATCTCAGTTTGGACAAACAGTTTATGTCTGACAGGACTGACAAGCAAACGGCTAGTATGAATTCAACCAAAACTAAAGTGGTCCACTGCCATCTCAAAACAGCTCCAGTCTCCAAAATGTTATACTTGTTTATGCAAATGGATTTTAAGAAAATTTTATACCAACATCAATTTTGTGTTGCGCAGTTATTTGCTTAAAAGAGCTGCAGCAGCAGTTAGCTGTAGCAGTCCCCGTATAGCCTGGGGTCACTTCTGGCAGGAATTACTCAATATTTCTACAAAAATAACGACGTAATGGAAAAATGATGTTAGATCAAAGGTTAAAATAATAATGCCTGCATGACTGGAGTCGTTTTAAGATGACAATCCCCTCTGGAACTTTCCTTGCTCGGACAAGCCGTTATTAGCTCATCAATACAGTCCTAGTGAACACACTTTTAAAGTAGATTTTGCCATCTTAAAATAGCTCCAACCTTCAAATTTTCAACGTGGCTCAGGCAAACACTATTATCCAACCCTTTACATTGCTGTCACATTACATTAGACTTGTATTTTGGCAAAAATATTACACATTTCCTAAAGAATTTACTTTGGGCTGCATCAAAAGTGCTACAGCTCACTGCTGGTCTGGCTATTTGAACTTGCAAATGACCAATTTTATGTGGATAACCATGTATTACGAAATTGACGGCAGTGTAAAAATTTATGAAATAGCGTTTGCATCAACTGCTATGAAATGTTTGAGATTAGAGCTGTTTTAAGACCACAGAAATCTGCTTTAGTCTTTCAAACTAGCAGTGAGTTTTCAGTCCTGTCAGTTCTCCAAACTGATGTTATACTGAAAAGAACAGTTTAATCCAATTAAATGTGTAAATCTCTGTGTGGTTAAAAAAAGAAAAAGTATCCACCTGACTGACTGACTGACTCACTGTCAACAATATAAGGACAACAGGACAGCAGTTAAGACATTTCAAATCTCTGACTTCCTCATTTGAGACAAAAAAAAATGTAAGAAAACTGTTTAAAACTAGAATTTAGTGATCTGCATTCCAAACATACTACATAAGCCTATTTAGAATAAACCACAGCACCAGAACCCCTGCTGAGCGTAATGTACCACCCTCAAGCCTTTCCAGGTATAACTGGATTTTACTCTGAAACTCTGAAGCTTTCACTAATCGAAAATGATCGTACTAGAATGTTGTTTTTTTTAGGATCCTACAACAACAATAAAAAGAATCACAAAAGCATGCTTTTAGGGCTTTGCCAGCTCAAAATGATGTAGCATATCAGTGACTGCGGTAGTTCTGTAGCAGCTCCAGAAGGGGGAAACCAAATGACACAGCAGTGTACTGGTGTGAATCATTCTCTCTGCAGTTAGTTGTGTCTACAGCAAATGTCTTATCTCAGTGCATGGCAGTCCAGACTGCATATGTCTCCGTGTAGGACGGGCTAGACAAGATCAGTAAACTTGAGCCATAGTCTAAATATTGTAAACATTCTGTGGAAAAGGAGATTGCTGCTGCAATGTCAGTCCTTCTGAAGCAACACACGACAGTCACTAGCATATCAAATAGCACAGTTTTAAAACTTGCAATAGTTATACATTTACCACTCACCTAAAGACAAGTGCTTTTACAAATACAGTTTAATGTTCACTACAATTCAATTGGATTTATTACTCTTAGCCAATGTGCAACTCAGATTTCCAATTTAGTGAAGAATGTAAGCAAATATACTGTGTAGATGTAGAAAAATACATTTAATGTTTTAAGGGAATATTTAACTAATTGTGCATGCTCAGTTTTTATGAACACTTGGGTTCACTCCATTCTCATTAAAATGTCTGTAAAAATGTAAAATGTAAACTTTGAGGACTTATTTAAGACAGACTGAAGTTACAGCCTAGAGTGCACGGCACTTTTTAAGAGGTATGAGTGAAAATGAGATCCTTTCCCACGCCTAACCACACCCATCTGATCCACATGTGATGTGTGACAGGTTCCTTCCCTTCCCCTCTCAAAAATGACATTACGCCAACAGTCTCCTATTAGTCATTGTGTACAAACTCTACGGTTCTGGAGGTTAGGCTCCGCCTCCTGCTGCAAGAAGAGAAACCACACCTGTGTACAGGGGCAGGTTCTGACAGCTTTCTGATCTTTATCCAACAATATCTCTGAGATTAACAGGAAGGTATACAACAAGCGACACTTTACAAGCACAGGAGATGAAGCTCAAAGAAAAAAAAATTAAGGCTTCATAAGGGCGCAAGAAGTGATGTGAAAACAACACTTCTAAACCAACACCACAGCACAACATGCAGACTGCAGGCTAAATATAAAATAAGAGAAACAAGACTGGAATTTAGGCTTTGAGGTTCAGTAACGAACCACTATCACTTAGCTGTTTTTTCTAAATTAGACACAGACGTGTTATGACCTTGGGAAATGACTGACTTGAGCTGCTATTTGACACAGCCAGAACAAAGACATTCTTTAACTCAGACAATCAGACTAAACTAAGAGTCCAGTGGGATTGAAACACTGCAAAATGTAAAATGAACAATAGGACTTGTCCATGTAAGGAAATGTCTTTAACCATTTGGATTTACGAGCACACTAAAATGACAATAACCAGATTCCTCATTTATACTGCCTGCTTTTTAGTACTGTAATTCATCCTGACTTTGATCTCTTTTCTCCCAAAGTGTAAAAAAAAAAAAATGGAGCAGAAATATTCAAAACTCAAAGTCATCTGCTTTTTAGCTAGCCAGCTAGCAAATAACTAGCCATGATTTCTTGCTATAAAGATTTTGTTTTTGTTGATATCTGTATAAAGTCAGATGAAAGAAATTGCATTCAAAGTCTCTTGAGCTAAAACTAATACAAACTAATATAGCAACCATCCAAAAAAGGAGCATTAATGCAATTTTACTGTTTTACGTACCATAATTTCCACATTGATATTTAACTGTAAAAAAAAAAATTTGATATCTAATTTAATCTTAGTAACATTGAGATAAAAGTGTGTGACTTGGGGCAAATACTTTACTTTGTGTCATGTTTTACCTGTTTGCAAAATCTTTGTTTTAATTTTCAAAAATGCAGCAGGGATACGATCGATCTATCTATCCATCTAAAATATTATATTATAGTTTTTTTCTGTTGAAATGCAGGTGAATAGTGTAGATTAAGTTTGATAGTTCAAAAAACAGCTTTAAATTTAATCACAAATTTAGTATTTTGTTTGCAGCAATTAAATTACAAAGATTTAATGTAAATACTTTCCCACTGCTATGTATTTCAGCCAATTTACTGTTATGTTGTGGTTATGAGCTTTCTTACTTAAAACTCATCAAAATGATCCCACTACATTCTGTAAGTGGCCTTCAAAAAAGTAGAAAAACGAAGAACAAATGTCTTTTCTGTGTATAATTAAATGAAAGGAAATATCACTAGTATTTCATGAAGAATAATATTCTAATGTCTTCGATTTTAGTTTGTAGAAGTTAATTTAGTGGTTAAACTTCACCTTTGTTTCCAGATCCTACAATAAACATCTCTATTGGGAATAAAACACAATGAGTGAGACTCCTATCCTTGTCTTTGCAGAGAGACTAATGGTGGGTCAACTTCCTTGTACGGCAGGATTTGTTCAGGGATTACACAATAATATGATACAATACAGAAAAAGGAATGCAGTTGGCAAAGAGAGATAATGACACCAGTGTCTCACACACAATGATTTTTATAAAAAGGAATACTTGGTTGTCAAATGACATCAGTAAAACAAGAGAAATAACCTAAAGATTATAGTAATAATAATTGATCAATACATTACAGGAGCTGTATTTGGATGAAGTAGTAAATGTAATTAGTTTTTAGATGGGCACCAGCTCCCTGAGACCCAGAAAGAAAAAGCACATTAAGAAAAAAGATGGATGGGTTTAGAGTGTCTATAAGTGAGGATAACATATAAGTTGTGTAGTCTGGGTTCAGCTATCAAAGAAAATAAAAACCAGAAATGCCTGATCACAGAGGACATGAGACCAACTGACAAAGTGTGCTGAACTGAGGGGAGAGACAAATCTCAGTGACACATGGTGTCATTTGCATAATAACTTCCAGTTGAGAGTCCTAACATCGGCCGGTGTGGGATCTGACAAACAATGATGTCATCTTCTTTTCTTTTTTAAAAAAAAAACTGTCACAAAACAGGAACTTCTGTTGACAGGAAGCCAACACGACCTGGCATAACTGGACCATCCGGCTACCAGAACGTGGAAAAACTATGAAGGACAGACTAGGGTAAAAACACAGCACACACAGCTGCTAGGGTCAGGATCTTCGGTCTTCACTTTGCTGTCACCTTGGTTAGTTGACGTTGTTGCCATGGTAAACTATTATGTTTGCGGGCTTTGACGGCAGCAGGTAAGGGAGGAAACTGAAGACTGAGCACCTACCTTTTCACCACCAGGCTGAGGGTCTTGTGGGAGCCTTTCACTAGGCAGATTGCCTCCTGTCTATAGCCCGTCAGGGGAATCTCATTGATGTTGACAAGCTCGTCTCCCACCTGGAGACACACAGCTGCTGCCTTGCTACCCTCCTCAACCTGAAACATAAAGAAAACAACATACTTAACCCTTTAACTGGAAGCGGCCTGCCTGTGGGCCCTATTGAGCCATGTAGCTTCCACGAGGGGGTTCAAATTTAAATACCACGGTGTCCTAAATGGCTGTGTGCAGCAACCTGAAAATATTATTTAACAAAATCCAGATGAGAGAAAATTCAGAGTGTTACCTTTACAGAGAGACCAAGCTTTTGCATGTACTCCAAAGGGTTCAAGAGCAACATCAAATTAATTTGGGTGTGCCTTTTCCAGATGTTTTAGGCAATTTTGGTATGCTGAGGTACAGTGGTTAATTAGCAGATAAAAACCCCTAAACTAACATTTTAAGGCCCAAACAATATTTGTTTTAATCTTATTTTCTTTAAAAAGATCTGTTTTATTAATACACAATGACTCTGCTTCTGAATTATGCTCAAGAAAAAACAAAGAGGATATAAATTCAACGTGACACCAATTATGTTAGCTGTTAAGTGGCAATGGAGCCCATTTGATTTGTGGTAAGTCTGGAAATGCTGACATTACTATTTGATTTAATTAGTTAAACAAAAGTCATGGACATGACAGAGAAAGCTGGATACCAGAAAACTTTCTATATTTTTATAGGCATCCAAGCATCATAACAGTTTCCTTCTGGAAAAGCTTACAAAACTACCTCAAAGGAGGTTTACAGTTAGAAAGATGTGTTTACAAGAACAAAAATTAAACATCTTTATGGTGCTTGACACAAATGATCTTACAAATTTGTCGTAATTATTCATAAAATGACATTTTGTTCCAGTGAAAACAATGAAATACATTATAAATGTCATCTCTCTTTTGCTGTGTTTTTAGTGGTTTGCTTTTTGTTCAAATCTCTTTGAAATGTTTAAATTCTTAAAACGGATGCTCATTAAAAAGTTGCTCTCTGTCATGAGTGAAAAATTCAAATTTATGTATTAGTTTTGTGATAAAACTAAGTTGTAATTCTGTAGCTTTGAAACAAACAGGGACAGAATACACACCACACTGTTTACAAAAATCACCAGCAGGAAGGCTGGCCTCTGAAGATCAGAATCAAAGGCTACAAAAACACTTCAGAAGCTGCTCTCCAAACCATCGGCACAATTTAAAATCAAACAGGACTGTGTTTGTTTGAAGGCAGACACCTGAAATAACAGGAGAGGTTCGTACAGTGAAGAGCACTGCTTACTGACTTCATACCTTCTAGTGTTTGAACATCTCAGGACGCTGACATAAAGGTGAACTCCACAGTAGATATTAAACTGATAAAAAAAAAAAAAAACAGCTACAGCTTGGTATTTCTAAAGCGTCAGAAGTAAAGAAAGTTAAGGTCAGTGCTGTCCTTACGTTGACGCAGAACGTCAGATCTGAGAGTGCGAGACAGCACAGCCCGGTGTGGAAAGAAAAGCAGCGAGATATTGCTTGGCAGTTGGCACATTAGCACAAAAAAAAAAAAGCCAAGCTCTGCAGCTGATTATCAGTTCTTCACTCAACCTGTCAAAGGGGGGCTGGATGACTCAACTACAGAAGTATGTGTAGGGTTACAGACCCTGACGTCTTATATGGCCTTTATCCTCAGCAGAAAACTGGAGCCTCTGAGAGAACTAATCAAACCGTAGCCTCTTCTCATTTCTCTCTAATGTAGGGTTAAGCAGGGTGGACTGAAGATTTTCATGCTGGCTGGCAGGGTTCCTGAGCTAGTCCTCATATGGTTGTGTATTTAGTGGAGAAACGGTCATACATTTACTGTGAGTGAGAAAGTAAAAAAGTTGAATTAAACAGCCAAGCATTACTCAAAATTGAAAACTCCTCTTGTTCAACAAAATAGGTTGAATAATTTCAACTGGGCTAATAAGGAAAAGTCTTTCACACAGCTACATTTTGAGTTGTGGATATATTTGACAGAGCTTTTGGAGGTCAGGCAGAAAACTATTAAAGCTTTCTCTGCCTAATTATTTTCTTTACTCTATACATTCTTCTGAAAGGCTAAAGTCTTACAAACAACAATAATGAATCATGCAGTTTTTACATGAACGCACAAATGAGACCGGGACTAGATGTTCAGCTCGGCTGCCATTGAGAATAAGGAGATTTTGATTAAAACGATATACATGAGCACTGTTGTTTACTTCTTGGTTATTATCTCACATCAGTATTTGACCACAACTGTTAGCAAAGACATTCAGAAGTCATTGGAGCGTAGGTACGTGGTGGTGAGGACTATATGGACAATGTTATGAACTCTGATGCTGATGGCCCTGAGTGGTCCTTTGTTTCTGTGGGACTTCCTTCTCCCCTATTTTTGCATAGATCGCCTTTGCATTGCTGTAGCATATTTCTTGTTCATTTGTAGATTTTTGGCATAAGTGAGTAACTATTTCAATGTTGTGATGGACTTGGTGCTCCTTTGAGTCATCGCAGTCTTGGAAAAAACAACCTTAAGGGAGAACTGGTCAAAGTTCAACTTGGCTACTGTTTACTAAGGAGCATTTATGTGTCGAGCCGGGAGGTCTTTTGCACAAATTGCCTGCATGTTTTTTAGAACGTCTGTTTCAAATTTTGCAAATGCACTTCACTGTTTAACAAAAATATGTCATCAAGTTTGTCTGTATTTTGGAATGGCTTCAATATGTGTACTGGCTCACATCTGTACATGTCTGCACCGTACACACAAATATAAACCACAAACACAGGCCATCCAGTGACTCATTAACATATTTTCTACCAGTTGTTGACAAAAAATGGTGTGAAATCACAAATAAGAAATAGACAAGAGTGGAAATATTTCCTGCTTTTTCCAAAACATTATAATTCTCAATGGTAGCAGAGCTGAACACACCTCCAATGGACCTCTGCCCTGTGGAGTCCTGGTCCATTTGGTCCATGGCCATAAGGACAGATCAGTTACTGTCTTCACAGGCTGGGTACACATTTAACAGGTTGCCAGTCCTTCATAAAAAATGCATAAATAACTAACAATAAAAGTACCTACACTAAAAGACACTAAATTTTTAAGAAAAAACATGCAATTTTGACATCATTTTAAAGTTTCTTACTCTTCCTCAGCAATTTACATGAGTTAAAATAAAATCTTCAATGGTTTGTTTGTGTTTTTCCTCTTTGCCTAAACCAAATTTGCATCTTATTTGCTTTTTTTTTTCCTGCATTAATCATTTAAGTCATACACCAAATGCACATCAAAGGCAAGTTTTAAAAATGTTATAAAAATACAAACAATGTTTCTGCTGTATTCTGGGAAAATTCTATTTTGTGGCTCAGATGGTACAAAAATATAAAAAAAGTCAGTGTGTTTTCCAGCTCTTTGCTTGAGGCAGAACAATAAAACACGGTTAAAAGCTAAAGTGGGCATTCATGAGCTGCCTAAAACAAACAAATTTGTTGTTTCTGTTGATAAAATGGGGATTATGTACATTAGTTAGCATGGACTCAGCAGTCAAGAAAGGAAGCTCTTAAAAATTGAGAGGAACTCCTCAGAGACAACAAACAATAATTTGATTGCGTTGATTTACAGACAACTAAAGGAAAAAGATCAAGGTTGAAAAACGTTTAACACTGTACCATAAACTGTCTTTCACAAAGTGTTGCATATACAGCAGAAACAAATGAATAATGTTTTCTAGATCAACAACTTAGCAAGATGAGCCCTGAGGTTCCTTGATTTTTTTAACCAATAGGAAACATGGCTCCATGTAAAGAAAAGACTAAGTAACAGCAGGAGCTTCACCAAAGAAAACAAAAAAAAGCTGAAGTTCATGCAACATCAAGGCAGGAGAGTCGCTGCTTTTCAAATGGTTTTCTCCGGAGAATCCCAATCAGCAAGAGCCATACCATATCCTGTGTTTGACCAGGCTGTAATCAGTCCAAAGGCAGCCATCCTGTATTCTTCAGCATCCTAAAAAAATAGCCTTGTGTCTCTCTGTGTGTCGTGAAGGGAAGGATGTGGTGGCAATGAGCGAGATGAATGTGTCTTTTCTGCTGACAGATGTCCTGGACTGACGGGGCACTGAACTCTCGCACCCACAAATATGGAAGAATATTCATTGTGGTTTGACAAAACACCAAACAAACAAAACAAAAACTTTTTCGCTTGAGCTCATTTGCATCTATAGCTTTAGAGAGATACGAAGTCTTGCTGTAAGTCGTAAAAGAAAAAAAACAAAAACAAAAAAAATGTAGCTAACAAATCTGCAATAGTGGTACTCATCCAAAAGTCAGGTGTGGAAACAAAAATAGAGGCTGGGGATATCCGTTCCCTCAGTTTTGTAAACTGTACACACAGATTTGTGCAAACGTTTGTGTATAAGTGCAACATGCGTGCTTTCAGGGCAAAACTGGGATGAACAGATCTAAACAGGGTAACAAAAACAAACACTGGGTGTGAAACAAGACTATACGGACAATCTACGACATCCAGCAATGTCATTTATTGACGTCATCAGATCTGCCCGAGGAGTCAGATGTAATAATGTAATATTTATGTATCAGACGTTTATGTTTCATGTTCGTGCACTCGTAGCAGTAAAACTGAACGGAGGAACTTTGTATAAGTTTGCAGTTTGTAAACAATTCCTAAACACAGGTCTCAATAAACTCCTCAGACAAAGATGCCATTTGTTCAGCTAAAATTACAACCCTGCTGATTTAAATTGAACAGTAGGGTACTTTCTGCCGTTAAAGGAAGGTGAAGTATGAGATTTAAAAAGAGTTTGTTCAATGTTTAATGATCCTGGAAGTCAGAACTGAGGGAATGATTTCTTCATGTAACACTTTTTGGTTCTGCAGCCATTATCTCACTGGCCTGTGACTGTTAGAGAATAAAAATTGCAACAAAAAAAAAAAAACACAGATAAAACAGAAACTTTTTCAGTTGCAGTCTCGCTGAATACTGGAGTGTTTGCGACCAAGTGACCAGCAAAGTGCGGCCATGTTTTGTGCGGCCAGTTTTTGAAAGTCGCAGCCCATTTGTGCGTGCCACTTGCAAAACTGTTTGTTGTCCACCATCACCCACATTTTACCTGCCCTGATGTTTATGATTTATTATACCGGAGTACACGTTTGAAATAAAGATAAGCAGGTTTTGGACAATTTTAATATTTATTATTATTAGTCACCAGCATATTTGGGGCTGGAGCCTCAGATGTTTTCTGCCATTAGGAGAGCTGTTCACAGTTTGATAACTTTTTTAGAGGCATCTGAAGAATTAGTTTTACGTCCCAAAAGACTCAAATTTCATCTTTGATGGAGAAGGTTTAAGAAATGAAAAACAATCAAATGACAAAAGAGAACTTGCACAAAACACTGAAACATTCCAAACTTTCAATAAACATATTTTGCTTTTATCTTGCCCTTTAGGGCACAAAATGCAAATCGCAAAACTTTCTCAGCTGTCTTGAGCTTCACAAGTTTTTGAAGGAGGCTTCTTAAAGGTTGCAACATAAAGCAACACTGATGGCAACAATAGTTGTGACAGTTAAGCTGCCCAACATAAACCCAACCATTGAGCAAAACAGAACACGATGAGGGTTAAGCTGGATTCATGCTCCATGAGAAGTGAAGAACTCTGCTCTTGCTGACGTATCTGAGTGACAAAAAATTAATTATGTGAATTTGTTCTGCTGGGGAGCTTTGACAGCCCCCTCTCAACCTCTCAGCTGGCCGAGGCTGTTAGAAAACACAGCCTACTTTACAACTTTTATAGCAAAACGTAAGTAGTCAAATGGCAAAGAACTTGTGGAAGGAGATATCAGTTATTGTGCACGGAGGAGACAGTGAGGAGACGCAGGTGGCTCTCCGTGGTGGCTGGGAGGGGGGTATGCCTCGGCTGGGCAGCATAGTGACACATTACCTACATTCACTTGTTATTGTGCACAGTCTGTCAGAAACGGTGGTGGTCTCTATACATGACAAATTTGCAAATGCCAAACAGCATGTACTGCCTCAGTCTGTATCATAAAAATGTCTGAACACGGTAAGGGAAGCAAAAATCCGTACAGGGATGAAAGAGTGGAGACCCCGGGAGGAGGGGTTCCCGGGAGTTCTAACATGTCTAAAATGTCCGTGCGGAAAAAAACGTCTCAACTACCTAGCAAGTAAGAGCAGATTCATTCACTTCTCACTGAGTATTAATCCAGCTTTAGTCACTGGAGGTGTCTTATCTCCTCTTATATTTCAGATTCCCTTCATCTTTTGTTGCTGCAGAAACACAGCTTACACTTACAGCTGGGTTTTGAAAGGAGATATTCTGGAGCTGAGAGCCCGGTCAGCTTTTTACTCACCTTACTGTTCCATCAAACAGGTTTGGCATTTTGACTTTAGAGATAAAGAATAGAACAGTCCAAAGATTACCTTATTTTAAATTGAACTATGATACAAAATGAAAGATTTGTTGTTGGTTTTAAAGACTTGGAAGGTTTTAAAACAGACACATGACAAACACTTTCTTTTTTTTTTTTTTGCCAACTTATTGTTTCAATAAGAAATTAATTAAACACATGAGTAATAATCTGTACTTTCTCTATAATGAAGCTCAGGTTTTACTCTGAATTAAAACCAAGTAGAGGGAGGGTGTTTTAATGGCTGTGGTGCTGCTCCACTGACATGTTCATAAAAACAATTTCCACATTTGAGACCCTCAGAACTTTCTTTTTCTCTCAGGCGTACAGTTATTTACTAGATCTCTATTTATTTGTGTGTGTTGGGGTGGAGAGGGTACTGCTAGGATGAGCTACACTGAACTCCACATTTTACTAAGTGCCAAATATATTTGATAACTTGCACAAAAAATGATCAGAGAAGTTTAAATACAGTATACTGCACAGGACTGAAAACAGTTATTTAAATTTTAAGATGACGCTAACAGATCATTATGATAACAGGACAGAGCTTTAAGCCACAATAAATAAAGTTAAACTCTTTGGGCTCGACTCCAAAAGACAAATACTTAAAAACGATCCATTCTGTCTTCTTTTACTCCAACTTGTCTTTGCTTCAGAGGCTGAGGGATCCTCAAATCTAACCCATAATGCTGCCACAAAAAAAGATTCAATAATTGATAAAACCTGCTTACCTGCAGGTGATTTGGAGCAATGTGTAACAGCAGAGGTATTTCTTTGCAGCTTGTCTGGTACTGGTTCATAAAAAACCAACAAAAGTTTTTCTCCATATAAAGTCTGATTCTAGCAGAGGAAAAATATGTATGAGGTGCGTGCCCAGATGTCTTCTGTAAAACAGGATTATTTAAGTTTATTGAGACTAAGAACTTTAAATCCACGAGGACCTTGAGCATAACCTGAGCTATGAGAAGAATGCTGAGAATTTTAATTAGGGCCAGGATATTTTTTTTTAACCAATATGCCAAACCTGTCATTAAACTATGGGCTCTTTTATTATATTTCATTGAAGCAAGCTGAAAGACAGTGAACTCTTGATAATACATATAACATTGAAATATCAAGAGTAAATTTTGGGCTCGCTGCTTTTACTGAAAACTGAGTTTCGCAGGACCATCTTACAAACATTCAGATCTATTCCAAACAAAGGTAACCTAGTTACACTAGAAACACGCTACATTAAAAACAACATTCACTAAACTATCTAGCTACAAAAAAGGTACCTCTTCAACAACTTTTTAAAAAGAAATAAGTACATGTATAACAAAGTGCCCTTACACTCCCAGTGTAGCTTAAATGCTCACTTATTTATAGGAGACAAACAAAAATATAGCGTAATCCCTCATAGGTGTTTTTCTGTCAAGCAACAGAATCATGTATATAAAATGAGGAAAGTAGCAGGTTTAATTTGATTTTAATGTAATAAAACCAACATCCTAAATCATCCCAAATCGAGATAACAATAATAATAAATAAGCACAAATATCTAACCCTTACTAAATTCATCCCATAATTCCATTCTAACAAGCTCCTGCCTGTCATTGATAATTCAAAGAAAAGCCAGCAAAGCTCCAGCATTCCTTCCCTGCCCCTGGTACTGCTAGAAACTCTTCGAACTTGAACTGAACTCGGCAAAATCCAGTGAGAAAGCAAATGTTCAGGTGTGTTATCGTTCACACAACACAGAGGGTTGAAACAAGCTAAAATGATTAATTGTTATTATTAAAGAATGCAACTGTAAGGGTATAAAGTAGGAAAATGAAGAGTATAGGTCTCACCATCTCCACCTTTTTTTTTGGTCCTTAAAGCGCAGACGTGGCACTCAGGGATTAAACATTAATAATCCAAGCAGGCCATGAAATACGTCACCTCCAACAATTAAAAGAGTAACTTTGTCTTTAATCGTGCAGTTGAATGACTTATAATGGTTAGAATGAATAACTTCGATCAAATTTGCAAACTTGGTGCTGAAGGAGTCGCTGTACAGCTCCAGGCCTACTTAGTGCAGTTTTGCTGATGAACTTTGAACCACCTTTTGTGTCAATAAAGAAAAGACAAACAAAAAAGAAGAAGGAAAAAAAAAAATCAAGCAGGGCAGTAGCTTCCAACAAAGAGGTGCTGGTATTTTACCGTTTCAAATTAACAAGCAAGGTCTTTCATAGTAAATAATTACAAAGTCAACAGAAAAGTGAGGTTATAGCAGGATTTCAGAGAAAATCTTCCTCTAAATGACGCCGCACACGTCCTGTAGTCATAACAGCAGTTCAATAAAACCTCTGCAATAAAGAATGACAACGTAAGAGTTTATATTCTGTTCAATTTAGGTTTGGGAGATTTTGAACCAGATCGCACTTGATAAGAGAGTACAAAGAGTAAAAGAGTAGATATAGTTTCAAACGCATGTAAGATAGCTACAGTAAAATCGGTGTGAGTACACATTTCGACACGGTTCGGCTCAGTAAGACAATAATCTGCTACTATGATGATGTTCAGCCTGTTAACCACATTCAAATTCTTAGTTTTCCATCAGAGAGCATGCCAACCTTGTCACATAAAGCCCACTGTGACTGATCACAGTGTCGTTAGGCTAACAGACACAGCTAATTTTGACTTGATTGTAGCATAAAATATGAAGTCTGAGCATTTATAAAGAAATAATCTTGGTATCTAGACGGTTTCAACCAAATGTAGAGCTGATGTGTCTTGTAAGTGTTGAAATATTTCACTGGATATAGTGAAGCACTGACCGGGTGCTTTATTTATCTGCGTTAATTTTCTCTTAAAACGTCTCGTTAAAAGTTCTCCTAACGATCCAGTCAGTGTGGCGTGAGATTAAATTTCAAACTAACTTCATGTCGATGATCTCACAGAACAAGACAGAGAGCTCTGTGTTCGCCATATTAAAATCAATCCATCATTTCCATATTTTCCATTTTGTTGTCTTGTATTAACCAGGAACGATACTGAGCAATGTGTTTGCTGTGTACAGTAAGTAAGAATAGTCTCTAGAAACATTTGAGTCTCAGCTTTTCTCTGGAATTTTGCTTAAACCCAACGCAGGGATATGAAGGCACGGTCCAACCTTTAACATCGTTTTAAAGATACCATGTAAAACATCTTAACTGGGGTATTTTGTAGAGTAGAATGATGTTGATGAATGTCAGATTAGGAAGGATTTAGGTAATCTGTGAGAACCTGAAGTACTTGGACTGATGTTTCTGCAGCATTTGGTCATCAGGTTCCAATTTAATGAAATCTATTAGATGGAATGAGACAGTTACATTTTAGGATTTTTTTAAAATAACAATTTTGATGTATTTTACAATAGTTTAAAAAACTGAAAAACAAAAACAATCTGCTCTGCAACCGACGAACCTGTGCACAACCCCTCAATTCACATCTATTTGTTTACCTTGATTATGAGCAGTGGCTCCCGGTGCTCCAGTCCTCCTCTGAGCGTAAACCCCCACGGTGCGCCTCCTGACAGAAACACGTGCACCAGCCTCCAGCCCTCTCCATCTCTGGTCCTCACGTCCAGATCGCCTGATTTCTGCGACACAGGCCAAAACTCCTCATCCTCCGTGTAGCGCGTGTATCCGTCTGCATCCATTGTACTGTGATAATAGTAAAGAAACGAGAAGTCCACTTAACAGAGCATCATGAGCACCTACGATAGAATATATCAAGATTATGTTTAATAACAAAGTGACTTTAAAAGGTCCAGTTTTGGACTAAATGCAGTTCCTGCTAAGCATTTTGTGTTTCAGTGTTATACTAATGTCTAATATTGCATATTTTGCAAAGCTTGCTTTAGGCAAGACTTGTTTTCCTGTTATTTATGAGCCAATATATTAAACAGATAAAAGCATGTTACGTTAATAATCTTTGAAAAGTGAGCATACCAATTTAATCAGGCAAACAAACATAAAAATCTCACTATGCTCAATGGTATATTTACCTCTCCTTATGGTGCAGAGTTAAAAAGAAAAACAAAGGTCACAGACAGTTTGGGACACTAAAGCATGTCACAGCATGCCCATGTTAGGTTATAAAGAAAAAAATACAGCTCATCAAATATGGTCATGAAAACTGCTTGAAAATTGAAAATTTGGTTATATATAAATTTATACTGGCACTGCATTGAAATAACTGAGATTAATTAGATGAAAACAAGTTTATCTTAAAGATAACATTTTTAAAAAGCTTTTAAAATGTGATTTATTCATTAAATAGACATCCAAAAGCCAAATACTAACGAGTCAGCCATATTACATATTACAGTACTTTAAGGCAGTTTTTTAAGGCAGTCCTTGATATTTAAGTCGGGTAAATTCAAATAAAAACACACGAGTGTTCATTTAATTGGCTTTTGTTTAAACCCGTGAAGTTTCAGAGCTCTTAATCTGAAAAGACCTCGTAAAACACAGACTGGACATGTCGGTGGGGAGATGTTTCTCCCTCTTGTTTTTTATGAAACGCAGCCTTTTGGGACGAGAGTAAAGCTGAACATTAAATAAAGACCTGCTGTCAGCCTCCAGACGGTCTGAATTAAACCTAATGCTCTTACAAGTGAGAGGTTTAAACACATCCACCATAACAATGGAAACCGTGTTCGACGAATACACTTAAACAGACCTCCTTGTTAGGTAAGGCGAAACAAACTGTCGTAAAACAGACTTTTCCTGCTCCTAAGTTTAATTAATGATACAAAGAAATATAAAACTTTCCGTGGTGCGACTGGACTTACCTGGAAGTTCAGTTTATGGACAAACCGGTGAACGCGAGAGCTCCGTCGAGTGGCACGCAGCGTTTTATCCCAGCTTACCGAAGCACAAACTTCATCTTCTGTAACGACTCCTATCAACCGAAACGCTCCCTAAAGTGACGCCAGCTCGCGCTTCAAACCCCCAAACTGTGTCCCGTTTGAACGGCGACGGCTCGGCCCGTGTCCTGCTTTCAGATACACTCCTACAAACAGACGCTGACACACTTCGGAGAGTTTAAGTGAGCTAAAGGTAAACCAGCCCAGCTCACCGACACGACAGGGATAACAAGTGTGGCGCGAGCAGCACGCGCGTGCCACCTACCGTTGGTTAACTATAGCGTTCGCTGCTCAGCTGGGTTGCCAGACAGGAAAATGACGAAATGTCGTATTGTCGCTTTAAATTCATCGTATTTTCATCCAAATGTATGTGCTGAGTGAAGGTGGGGAGTGATATGCGCACAGGAGAGGAGGGGTGGACTTTCTGATGTTATGTGGATGTTCAGGTGAATAAAAACTGTTGATCGTGAATTGCATCGACTACTAAGTTGATGAGCCACTCGATGAAGATCTGGGAGAGAGTTGTGGAAGATAGACTTAGACAAGAGGTGACTATTTGTGAGCAGCAGTTTGGTTTTATGCCTAGAAAGAGAACCTCAGATGTCATCTTTGCTTTGAGGATGCTGATGGAGAAGTACAGAGAGGTTCAGGTGTCTTTGTGGATTTAGAAAAAGCATACGACAGGGTGCAGAGGGAGGAGCTGTGGTGTTGTATGAGGACATCTGGAGTGGCAGAGAAGTATGTTAGACTGGTACA
>JAOXNZ010000117.1:19425985-19436243 GCA_028566095.1 Kryptolebias brasiliensis | reverse complement strand
AGTTGCCTTAAAAACAAACATTTAAACAAGGAAAATTATCACCCCCCCCCCCCCCAAAAAAAAGATGAGCATTACAGATACAGAACACCTTAATACCCTCCATGTTGCAGGCACAAATCTCTCTGAACTGCTACTCTGGACAGAACTGACGAGCTAATAATGTGGACCAAAGCAGATTGTGACTCTTCAACAATTTGAAGCAGATCAGCAAACTCAACTATATAAACACTTTACATTGCTGCTAATTTTGTATTTCACGGTTGTTTTAGCAGAAGATCTTTATAAAACTCCCACTAGAGGTGCCTCAGGCTGCAACGGAAACGCTACAGCTAGCTGTTGCTGCCACCATTTGCGGTTGCAAATAACCACAAACTTCTACATCAGTAACGGTGTCATAAAAAATGGGCGGGGGTGCAAAGGTTCTTGTGTTTCGCATCGTCGGGTCCTGTCAAAATTAAACTCGATTTCTACAAACGGGTCTCTCAAAGACCTGTCTGGAACAGGTAAGATAGCAATTATTCGTAACTTTCACACAGAACCTCACTTTAAAATGGCCGGAACATCCATTCAATGAGTGGTTTAAGGCATTCATTAAATCTGCTAACAGGAAACTAAACAGTCAAACTGTATCGTATGTGTAGTATTGGCCCGTAAACTGAGAGAATACAACCTTTAGGCCACTCAGACCTCAGCGGTGCACAGTGGGTATATTATACATTACACATAAAATGTTCTGTGTAAAACTGGAGCTGTTACTGAGTTTGTGGGAATCAAAATTCAGCAATAAAAAAGACTATTTAGAAATCCAACATTACTCTTTGGTTTTGTAGATGTAATACTTTTGACTTCCTATTATTCTCTCTTTATGTAAGATTGCTTGTTCTACAAGGCAGAAAGCCCTCCTCTGATGTGGGTAAGTTGAAACAAAGCTGAAATCCGTTTAGAACAGCATCATGGTGTCGATTGAAGAGAAACGTTGCTGCATTTCTGCTTGGGTAACATTTACCGTCATCACTGCGAACAATAAAAGAGCTCAGGAAAAATGAACTGGAAGGGCTACACATTTTAGAAAAACAGGGAGGAAAAGGGTTGAACAGAGGCGTGTGTGTGAGATTGTGTTCGACCCAGAGTGGAGTTATCGGCTATGTACAGCACAGCAGCTGGCAGAGAAAGGGTTGAGGATGCTGAGGACGGCGTTTATGTGAGTCCGATTTCCTCCAGAACGCTGCGAGGGGTCTCTGCTTCCTGTGAGGGGAAGAGAAGAACCACACCTCCTGTGAAGCGTCTGTGAGTTGAACACAACGGGACAAATGTAGACGCTGTGACAACATTTATCTGCTCTAATGCCACTGGAGTCAAAGGAAACGGTCTTAAAAAGGAGCAGCTTGTTGGACTGACTCCTCAACTTCCTAATCCAGTTAAATTAAATTAAAATCAAATTGGTGGTGTCTTTTAAGCAAACTGAAGCTTGTGTTACTGTGACTTTTAAAGGTGTACATTTAGTTTGGAAACAAAAAATGTAAAAACAAATGTGACAGGAGCTCACTGTGAGCGACCCTGATGTTTATGCTGATAGTTGTCAATGTTAACGCTGAAACCATCCACACGATGTGTGTGTGCACACACTGAGGTAAAGAAAACAACAAACATTTAAAACCAGATTAAAAAATAATGTAATAAATCAGATAGTTTAAATAACTGACCCAATTGGTGACTAATCACAAATTAAGTCTCATAGAATGTAGTTAATTAACAAATAGCATACATATTATTTATTTATTGAAGTAAAAAGTGAACATTTATATTCACTTTAATAAATAATAATAATAATAATAATACAGGCCCCATATTAGAAAGTTAATGGAATGATTTTGGTACTTTTCTCTACCAAAATCCAAGTATTTGCAGCTTTACTTTTTCTTTTTCACTCCTTTTCTAAATTTATTTTGTAATTTTGCTAGTGTACTTTAGATTACTATTTTGTTCTTGTTACCCAGTATATTGGTTCATTCACAGGCATTGATGAGCCTGGTATAATAATCTCTCCTTCCCCTTTTTGGAGTTGCTCACCTCCTCATCATACTCCCACCTTTGTGCTTTACAGCGGGAACAATAAATTTACTCCAATATTTCAGGTGAGGTCCATACCAGACGATTTGTGACACACAGAGTGATGGGACTTCTATTTTTTCCAAAGGTTGTTTTGAAATGGGGTTTTGTGGAAAATGTAAAGTTTATTTTTTGTTGAAATGGAGTTTAAGTTTATGTCTGACAGGACTGACGAGCTAACGGCTAGTCCGAATGCGGCTAGGACCAAAGTGGACTGCTGCCGTCTTAAAACAACTTGAATCTCCAAAACACATTATCATACTCTTTACATCGCCATTAAGTTCACGTCTTATAATTGCTTGCATAGAATTCTGTGGTCATTTGCAAGCACGGCGAGTGGCAGCAGCAGCTACCTGTAGCACTTCCGGTGCTGCCTGGGGTCACGTCACTGAGTTGTTTTTATCTGCTAATTATTAGCTCAACATTACAGTCCGAGCAGACCTACTTTCTCAACTACACAGCAGTTTGTGCAACTATTATTAAAAGTTTGCTGTCAGTTTCAGATGACGTGGTTATTTTTTAAATAAATATTCTGAATGGACTCCAGGCAGCATTGAAAGTGTTACAGCTTACTGCTGCTGTCGCCATTCGTTCTGGCAAATAACCACAGAATTACGTGTATTAACTAGCCATTAGCTCATCAGCCCTGTCGGATGAAAGCTTCTTTTGCTTGAAGAACTACCTACAACAGATAATTAATCATTTGTTCAGAACCTTTTCACAGAACCCCATTTCAAAATGGCCAAAATATACTAAGAGACGTCCTTCTCAGGTTATAAAAACAGAAAACTATGATTATTGGCTTTCTGATTTAGGGCCTGTATTGTTCCCTTATGTTTTTTTTGTTTTTTTTTTTACCCCAAGTGTTTAATTGTTCATAAATAGAAATATTCCATATCAGCTATTACAAGTATGGCTAAAAGTTAAGTGTGACAACGTTTTTATGTCTCACAGAGCTGCACTCGCTTCCACTGCATATTGTCCAAGAAATCATCAGAAATGGGGGCGGTTTGAGGCAAAAAGAAAGGAGACACACTTACTTTGGCATCCTAAAACAAGGCTCAGCACAAAAGTAAAGAGAGGCGTTTTATCAGAGAAGTGAGACATTAAAAAAAAAAAAATACAAAAAATAAAATAAAATCAGGCTTTATGTTAAAAATAAGAAAACAACAGATTTCTAGAGTGGGTGCTGTGAAGTTCTTTCACTTTAAGCACAAAAAGCTCAACCCAAACTTTAAAGCAATCAGCTATAAATACACTGACACATCTGCCACATTTTATTTAAACTAAACATTTAATCTGACAAGCAGCCGAGCCGTAAAACAGTTCAGTTTGTTTCTGACAGATGAGCAAAGCTGAAGGAAACGTCATTTTAATCTACGTTAACCTGGACTGCAGAAAGTGTCACATTGTGAATAAAAAACACAATCAAAACTACAAAAAGTCAGAGACAGATTGGTTAACAAAGGAAGACACCAGTGTGCTCGATGTTTAATAAGTCATCAATGATTTATTATGATAAAAACTGATATATTACTGATTTCATTATGATGGTTAAACGGGACAACTTCTTTTTATAGGACATACTGGAATAATGACATCATCAAACATGATTTTTAGTCAAGAACAATCTGCATTTATTCATAATGAATAAATAACTCACAAGGCTAAATCACTGGCATGTTTAAAAGGTTTCTGTCATGATCTTTATATGGCAAAGCAAAAAGATGCTCCTCTAATTTGTGCAAACTGCAAAATCTTTCAGCCTAACCTCAAACTACTTACCTCGAAGGTGCGCTTCTCCATTTATTCAGAAAATCTAATTTTCTTTAAAACATTATTAACAGGTTAAAGTCAGACAGACACTGAAAGAATCTAATAAATCCTCCACCATTTGCTAAATTCTGAGCACATTTGTTTTCATTTCTATCACCTTTGACAACTTGTAGACATCACAGAAAGAAGAACGAGTCGAACGCAAGAGGCAAACAACAACAATCAACAAAAAGCAGTGAAAGGAACAGAAAATACTAAACTTACTTAGCATTCACTACCCACACATGTTTAAGGTAATGCAATACAACCTGGGAGGCAACCAAAAAACAGAAATAATACATTTTTGGACAAGCTAGATTTGACCATTTTGAAGTGGGGTTCTTTGGAAAAGTTTAAATATGAGCGTTTCCATGAACCACTATGAAGTTTTGGAGATTAGAGTCGTTTTAAATCTGACTAGAAAGTGAGTCAGCTTGGACAAGCTGCTGGTCCAATTCACTTTGGTCTTGGCTGCATTCAAACCAGATGTCAGCTTGTTGGTGCTGTCAGGATAAAATGATTTCTCTAAACTGAGGCTGTTCAAAGAGCTATCCACAACGCTGATTCCAACAAAGTTGGGACGTTGTGTAAAATGTGAATAAAAACAGAATGCAGTGACTTGCAAATCTCATAAAGCCATATTTTATTCACAATGGAATATAGTAAACATATCAAATGTTTAAACTAAGAGAATGGGCCATTTTTATGGACATTTTATGGCAGCAACACATCTCAAGAAAGTCGGGACAGAGGGAACAAAAGGTTGTAAAAATAAATGAATAAATTAGCATTTTGTAGCTAAATAGGTTAACTGGCATTAGTTTCAGTCAGAGGACTGGGTATAAAAAGAGTATTTTAGAGAGGCTGAATCTCTCAGAAGTAAAGATGGGCAGAGGTTGAGAAGTCTGTGAAAAACTGTCTAAAAATAGTAGAATAATGTTCCTCAGTGGAAAATTGGGAAGACTTTGAATATCCAATCGTCTACAGTTCATAATATTCACAAATGCTGGTTAAAGGTCTATCAGGCAAAGAAGAAGCCAGATGTGAACATAATCCAGAAACGCTGCTGTCTTCTCTGAGCCAAAACTCATTTAAAATGGACTGAGGCAAAACGGAAAACTGTTCTGAGGTCAGACAAATCAACATTCTGTTTAGAAACCACAGATGCCACATCCTCCATACTAAAGAGGAGAGGGACCATCCAGCCTGTTATCAGTGCACAGTTCAAAGCCTGCCTCTCTGATGGTATGGGGGTGCATTAGTGTCTATAGCACAGGAAGCTTACACATCTGGAAAGGTGTATCAGTGCAGATACAGGTTTTAGAACATATGCTCCCATCCAGATGATGTCCTTTCAAAGATGGCTTTCCATATTTCAGCAAGACATTGCTAAATGTCGTACTGCATCCATTCCAGCAGCACGGCTTCATAGTAGAAGAGTCCAGGAGCTGAACTGACCTGCCTGCAGTCCAGACCTCTCAGCAATAAAAAAACATTTGATGGATCATGAAATGAAAAACACAGCAAAGACCCAGGACTGTTGAACAGCTAGAGTCCTCCATCAGACAAGAATGAGATAAAGATCACCTCCAAGACCTCCAGCAGCTGCTCTCCTCAGCTCCTAAATATGTTGTTAAAAGAAGAGAGGATCCACAGAGGGAAACATGACCCTGTCTTTTTTGTATGTTTTCTTGCCATGAAATACAAAATGACCTTATTAAAAAAGATACAAATTTTTGATTAAATATTTGATAGGTTTAGTATAACTAAAATATGTTTTTTTGAGATTTGCAAGTCATTGCATTCTGTTTTATTTTCCATTGTATACAACGTCCAAACGTTTTTTGGATTTCTGCTTGCACAACAGGTAAAATATTACTTATTTTCACAGAGAACACCACCTAAAAAAGGCCAAACTATTACATTAAAATAAGTCTGTGTTTAAGTAGCCCCAGAATTCACATGATTATGTTTAGTGACTGATTCTTCAGGTATATTTGTTTAAATAATTTACACCTAGATTACTCAGATCTTGAAAGTGCACTGAATACTTAAACACGGAGGCTTTTGTGCACCGGTGCTACAGTCTCTGCGACAGGGGGCACACTTTCCCCACACAGCGAGAGGCAGGAGCACAGGTACACAGAAAAAAAAGAAAGAACATCCATCATGAATAAATAACACTGATCTAATTTGTCAAAGGTTTAAAACAGAGGCTTTTGTTTGTGTGTCATCCTGATCCAAGAGTGTTTTCTGAAGCCAAAGACAATCTGTCAAGTGTTTGAACACAAATTTAAAAAATTTGTTGCGATCAAAGTTGTGGGTCCTGACGACACACAATACAAATACTCATAAACATTAAAATAGGTGTTCAGGAGCTCACAGAAAATATAGAGAATTCAGTAGAACTATGACAGTCATGTTACAAAACGTTTTCATGTCTTAGAAACATGACAGTGACCTTCATATTGGTCTTCTTAGAAATAAGCAGCCTTAATGTTAAAACTTACTTCAATTTCAAGCAGTTTTCTTTAAAAACACTGTATCATGATTGTCACGTTGAACAAACTGAGTCTATTGTTACACCCCCAAACCAATGACAATGTCAGGTGCTCAGAGCAGAAAGAAAGGTGCCAGGCACTGAGTAGCTCAGCATGCAGGGTGGATAGCAGCAGCAGCAGCAGCAGCAGCAGCAGCAGCGATGGCAGCCAGTCAGTACACAGGCACATTAAAGTATTCATGACGGGGCTGGGGGAGAGAAATGCACACAGCTTAGAAAACAGGACCACATCAAGTCGTAACATTCAGCTGCAGGACATGCAGGACATGGAGCAGGCAAAAGGCATCGCTTAAAGACAAAGTACTCTCTTCTGTTTCCTCAAAGAGGCTCAGAGCATGCTCATGTCTGTATGATAGGTTTGAGAGGGAAAAATGTGTTGAAATATCCAAAAGGAAAGTAATTAATAATAATAAAAAAAGAACATTTTTAACCTGTGACCTGAATCATAGTGACACTCAGTTTTAGCTAGCTATGAGTTAAAAGTATACATGTTAAAACAACGTACATTTATCAATATAAAAGTCTTAGTAGTATGCAGTGCTAATAACTACAGCAGCACATTAGGGTCACAGAAAAAAAAAAATTAGGACGAAGAATTTTTGTTCCCTAGTTTCAAGAATAAAGTCTAAATATTGAGAAAATCGAGTGTTTCAATTATTAATAATTGTTTCAGATCTGCCTATCTTCATTTACAAAGTGCACTCCAGCAGATTAAGTGGGCTGAAGTAGGTACAAAGTGAGCAGAGAATGGGAAACAAAATAGTGTGCCTGGTCTTGAATGCACTTTTGCCAGCCATGCACATAAAATTAGGCTGTGATTTTCAAATTTGGCAAACACTCTGAACTCAGTGAGACTGCAAGAAAAACTTGGCTTAGTTTTTCACAATTTTTTAGTCACAAACTGATCTCCAACAGCCGCAGTCAATTGAGACACTACCTTAAGTGTTTGAGACTCTTATTGTGAAGGACTGAAATAAGTTTTATGTGTTCTGCTCATTAATGTATCTGTTGCTGAGAGAGTAATAAGAACAGCAAGTCAGATCAACCACTTTGTGTTATTATTTTGTAGTCTAACATAAAAGCTCACCCATAACACTTGGTTGAATTATTAACAATAATAAATTAAACAAATCCAGTCAGGTTTGGGAGCACAGAGGAGTTTACTTAATCAGGCTGAGTCTTGAAACTCTATTTGGACCGTTTTGCCTTAATCTTGAAACTCAGAAAGAAACAAAAAAAATTCCTTTTCAATTTTGTTTCTTCTCAGTGGCTGTAATAAGCTTCCATAAATAACAAATGTCACATAAACGGAAACAAAAAGAGAAAACTAACACTTGTTTTCAGTGTAAGTGTGTCTAATCAGCTGTAAAGACATTACTACTGGTAAGGACTGGGAAAAGAAAACAGAAAAAACAATCTGAACAAGAAGGAACTGAGCTACAGACTGTATACAGTTACATATAAACCCCAGTAAGAAGACTACAGGACTCTAGTGGTACAGACAGCCTATATCCACAGACACAAAGTATTCACCTTAGTCGACCTAATTCTGGAAAAGACCAGAGGATTCTGATGTCATATTTGGGACCATCACACCTGTGAGGCAAAGAGTTTCATAAGGACAGAGACAAACAGAACGATCCACTGGCTCTGCGGTCAAATCTACCAACCTAGAACACTACACTGGTACAGAATGTGCTCGTGAGGTAGGAGAATAACTCTACACCACCTCCACAGCTATGTCCCGTTCATGGGGACGTCTCTGCTCTGTTTATCCCTGATGTCTCCTATGCTGAGCCGAGCTAAGCCGCAACTCTTCAGAGGCTCCATTATTCCAAAAGAAGAGTAAAGAAAAGCACCCGTCAGCTTTTGAGGAAAAAAAAAAAAAAAAAGTTCATTAAAGGCTTATCAAAATCACCTCCACTAAATCCGCTGTGGTATGTTTTCCATGTAATCCTGCACTATGCACTTTCTGAACTTTACAAACACGAGGCGTCAGTTCCAAAATGAGTCCCTAACGCCCTTCTTGCATTGTTTCACCATGCGGTTCTTGGTTTCCATTTCCAATCCGTTTCTGGATTTTGTTTATCCTGTACAACTCCATTATGACACTGTTGTGCTTCAGAAAGTTCCAGCTGTGTAACCTGATTACTAAACTGCACCTTCGAGCACATTGCAAGCCAAATCGTTTCCTCCTATGTCACTTACAGGAACTCCAGCGCCAGAGGTTTTTTTTTTTCTTTTTTTTAAGATTTGATCTGAGTGCAGTTCTGATGATAAAATATTCTCAATAAGAGTAGGCAGCACATAATTACTCCATTTCTTCTACACAAATTTATTATTGTATTTAACCAAGAAAAAGATCAAAACCAACAATGAGTGATCCAGTTAGCTGGTATTACCGGTGCAGTCAGACCAACCCAGCGCCTGTACTATGAGGAGGAATTATTCAAGTTAGTGAGGTAACTTTATTTTTGACTTTTCCTTTGCAGGATCAAAAGGCGGACTCACTCTGTTGTATCATGGCAACTTATGATGGAAAGCTCAGTTGCTCCAGAAGAGGTAGTAAAGGCCAACACATGTAAAAAGCACTCCCACTGACCAGTTTACTTAATTTAAAAAAAACAAACATATGAGGCAAAGAGTTTCATAAGGCCCATCTGCATCCTCACTGACCAAGCAGTGGCACAGCACATGGCTGACTGGCTTCACTGGCTCACCTTAAGGCAGGCCTGTTGTGTCTGAGTCAGACCAGCACAGAGGCTGCTGGCTGTTTAGAAGGCTGTTTTTAATAATTAACAAAAGTGAAGCTGCTCAACTTGTGTTCAGTCTCTATTTCATGTTGCGGCCCAAACAAGCCATGTTGTATCAAATGCATATATGTATACTGTAAATTAGTGCCTGGACAGAGAGTGAGACTCTTATCATTTCTTTTATTCTTTAAGGCCCCCTTCACACTGGATGACAACCCTGCTGGGATGTAAAAACTCAGCCAGAATGTGGATGGCCTTTGCAGGGTCTTGGGGAGGTCTTCAGGTGGATATTAACACTGTGGGCTCCCTATTGAAAATGACAGGTTGTGGAGGGTTTTGAGCATGGATGAAACCTTTGTAGCGAGGTTGTGGGGGTTCCATCAATATGGTGGCAGCGTATCCATGACATGAGGCTCATACGCACTAGCATAGCTTGGTCGTTGAGAATTTGACGCAGGCTTGAACACACTGGCCTCATACCTAGGTTACAATTCTATTGCACTGCAAAGGTAGTGCTTCAGGGAAGTTATTGCAACGCTATTGGTGGCTCAGCCTCCATGCGGCACAAACAGCTGTCCTTCATTCGCCTTGTGGCAGCAAAGCAAGAAGCACTCATTGTCATCATGGTCATGCCTGCTGGACAAGGAAGGAAGAAGGGTAAATGTGGTGCTGCTACCTATTAGAACCTTTTAGAAGAGTACTAAGAGAATAGCAGCATCATGATTGCCAAATTCATCACAATCCAGAGATGTTCATCATTTAGTGTTGAACAGGGCCTAACTGAATCCGTTTTATTTAATTTTCACTGAGTAGCATGTATATTAGACATATCTCAGCCAAAGGGAACACTTTTGTGACCTTAAATAGAAAATAATAACTCTAAAGCTTGTTCCTTGTGGCTTTTTAAATGTGTTAAAAGTCCATCCATTTTCTTTAGCCGCTTCTCCATTCCGGGTCGCGGGCAGCCGGCGCCTATCTCCAGCAGTCACTGTGCGAGAGGCGGGGGACACCCTGGACAGGT